>SJYV01003432.1:49412-203671 GCA_006410875.1 Neotragus pygmaeus
TTGAGAGTCCCTTGGACTGCAAGGAGATCCAGCCAGTCCATTCTGAAGGAGATCAGTCCTGGGTGTTCATTGGGAGGACTGATGCTGAAGCTGAAACTTCAATACTTTGGCCACCTGATGTAAGGAGCTGACCCATTTGAAAACACCCTCATGCTGGGAAAGACTGAGGGCAGGAGGAGAAGGGGTGACAGAGGATGAGATGGTTGGATGGCATCACCGACTCAGTGGACATGGGTTTAGATAGACTCTGGGAGTTGGTGATGGACAGGGAGGCCTGGTGTGCTGCAGTTCATGGGGTTGCAAAGAGTTGGACATGACTGAGCGACTGAACTGAATTGAACTGATAGTTCATTTACAATGCTATGTTAGTTTCTGTGTAAAATAAAATGATTCATATATATCAATCTATATATTCTTTATATATATACAAATAGTATATCCCTTTTCAAATTCTTTTCCATTGTAGATTATTACTGGATGTGGAATATAATTTCCTGTGCTATATAGTATGTCCTTTGGTTATCTATTTTATACACAGTAGTGTGTATATTTTAATCTCTTAAATGAAGTGAAATCCCTCAGTCATGTCTGACTCTTTATGACTCCATGGGCTGTAGCTTACCAGGCTCCTCTGTCTATGGGATTTTCAGGCAAGAATACTGAAGTAGGTTGCCATTTCCTTCTCCAGGGCATCTTCCTGACCCAGGGATTGAACCAAAGTCTCCCTCGTTGCAGGCAGACAGAAGCTTTGCTGACTGGGCCACCAGGGAAGCCCATAAACACTGAAGTTCATGGAGAAAGAGCAACAGCCTTGAATACATATCAACGTGATGTATATTCTGTTAGTGTGCGTGTGTTACTTTCTCAGTCATGTCTGACTTTTTGCATCCCCATGGACTGTAGCCTCTCAGGCTCCTCTGTCTACGGGATTCTCCAGGCAAGAACACTGGAATGGACTGCCATTCCTTTCTTCAGAGGATCTTCCTGACCCAGGGATCAAACCCTGGTCTCACGCATTGCAGACAGATTCTTTACCATTTGAGCTACAGGGAAGTCTCTTTAATCCCCTACTCCTAGTTTATTCCTTCTTCTGTCCCCCTTTGGTAACCATTAAATTGTTTTCTATGTCTGTGAGTCTACTTCTATTTTATAAATAAGTTCATTTGTATCACTTTTTTAGATTCCACACATAAGTGATAACTTTGTGATATTTGTCCTTGTCTAATACCTCGCTTAGTATGATAATCTCCAGATCCATCCATTTTGCTGCAAATTTCATCCTTATTGAGTAATATTCTGTTGCATAGATGTACCGCATCTTTTTCATCCATTCATTGGTTGAGGGACACCTAGGTAGCTTCCATGTCTTGGCTGTGGTAAATAGTTCTGCCAGCTTTCAGTTCAGTTCAGCCGCTCAGTCGTGTCTGACTCTGCGACCCCATGAATCGCAGCATGCCAGGCCTCCCTGTCCATCACCAACTTACAGAGTTCACTCAGACTCATGTCCATTGAGTCACTGATGCCATCCAGCCATCTCAGCCTCTGTCGTCCCCTTCTCCTCCTGCCCCCAATCCCTCCCAGCATCAGAGTCTTTTCCAATGAGTCAACTCTTCGCATGAGGTGGCCAAAAAGTACTGGAATTTCAGCTTTAGCATCATTCCCTCCAAAGAAATCCCAGGGCTGATCTTCAGAATGGACTGGTTGGATCTCCTTGCAGTCCAAGGGACTCTCAAGAGTCTTTTCCAACATAGCTATCCACAAGTGTCAAGCAAATTGAAAGTATAACGTTACAAATTATGGGTAATTCAAAAAATAGATTTTAATAGAAAAAAGCTGAAGGTAGCTATTAAAAATCAGCAAGATATTTGCAAAACATCTCTTTAAAGCTTTTCTACAGCTATCATCTTTAAATATGCAATGGTAAAAATGTGAATCTGACTCTACTTCTGAATCTAAATTGTTTGTGGCCATGAAACAGAATGAATGTCACTAACTGACATGTAATTGAACTGACGGCCTTGGCTTGAGGTGAGGACACTGTTCTCAAACCCTTAGTGGACTCGTTCTTCTATTAACCATCTTGGAAAAACTGAGTGATGTCCTAAAGGCAAGAATTATTTCATTGGGTCCAAAAATCCCTCGATGTGACATCAACATAAAGGTATAATTAGAGTTTTCTTTTCCTGTCACTATTTTTTAGCTCCCAGGGAAAGGATTTCTACATGGGTTATAAAATATATAATCTTAACAGGTATTTAGTGAGAACATGCAGTATCCAGAGCACAGATATAACCGTTCTTGTTGTTAGTGTTTAGTCACTCAGTCGTGTCCAACTCTTTGCAACCCCATGGACTGTATAGCCCACCAGGCTCCTCTGTCCATGGGATTCTTCAGGCAAGAATACTGGATTGGGTTGCCACTCCCTTCTCCAGGGAATCTTCCCAACCCAGGGATCAAACCTGAGTTGCCTGCATGGCAGGCAGGTTATTTACCACTGAGCCACCAGGGTAGCCATAATTGCTCTGGGAATGCCAAAAATTTTTGAATATTTTGGATGAGCCTTGTCTGAAGACCTCAGTTCAGTTCAGTAGCTCAGTCGTGTCCGACTCTTTGTGACCCCATGAATCGCAGCACGCCAAGCCTCCCTGTCCATCACCATCTCCTGGAGTTCACTCAGACTCGCGTTCATCGAGTCAGTGATGCCATCCAGCCATCTTATCCTCGGTCGTCCCCTTCTCCTCTGCCAGCTTTAATGATCACAAACCCTTAAATTCAGTCATTCAAATAAACCTGTTAGAATCATTATTAGCTTTCACATCTGATTCTTCCAGAAGCTCCTACTGATTTGTGACATCAGTCTGTGTCAACTCATATTTTACTGGAAAGTCTCTGCTTTCGATTTCTTTTCTTTTCCTGCTAATCCTTGTTCTTGCTAGATTTTCTAGTTTTAACTCCTAATGCTTCATTGGCAAGTGGCACCAAGCTTCTATGCTCCTGGTATTTCTGAAACATCGAGTCCCCCCTCCTTACTACACTTGTGTGCTCCCAGATAATCAAGACACATGAAGAAGGATCAAAGGTAGTTTGGTCTCTTTTGAATGCCTCTTTGGGTCATAGTCAAAGTGAGAAAGAACTGAGCAACAAGGTAGTATAGCCTAGAGCAGGGACAAGCTTGACCGATGGTCACTAGAGCAGGCCTATGCTTTTTATTTTTTTGCTGAGTTGTGGCATGTGGGATCTTAGTTCCCTGACTAGGGATTGAACACATGCCCCCTTCAGTACTGCAGAGTTCCAACCACTGGACCACCAGGAAAGTTCCAGGCCTGTGCTTTAAGAACATGGGTTCACCCTTCCAAGTCTCACTTTCCCGTTGGCCAAAAAAAAAAAAAAAAAAAAAGGCTATTGAAGCTGACCACCCTGTTTTTGGTTCTGACTTTCCACTGTGTTGCGAGAGGCAGCATTTGGAAGTAGTGGGTATGATTTATAAGCCGTTTTAGGTCAATCAGAAAGAGATCAGGTAAATCTTGAGAAGTACAACAACCAGGGTGCCCATGAGACTCTTGTAATCATGTCTTTTCCTGGAGAGATTAGGAAATTGTGGTTGAAAATCAAAAAGCCCTAAGTTGCGTTCCTACTCTCATTGATTTGCCAAAGAAAAAAGCTGTCAGTATTTTCATTTTCAAAAAAGAGTATAAACAGCATGTTTTGAAGCGAAAGAAAACAAGAATAAAAAAATGTTTATTAACATTAAAAAAATTTCAGTCCCATGATTGTTCCAGAACACAAAAGCCTTCTCTGTTTTTGTTACTAAGTGGCCTGTGATTTAAAGCTGCTGACAACACCAGCCGCTCACAATGCCCGGGTCCCCCTTTTCTTCCCTGTGCAGCCCTAGCAGACACTCATTTGTATGTATGGGTTCAGCCTGTCTGCAGCGTCTGGCCAAAGGGACAGATACTAATGGCATATGTTAATTACTATCCAACAACTTCCTTTCATTAGAGTGTTTATTAACATTCTCACTTCTGCCCATTGAACCAGCTGGCACGAGGCTACGCTGG
Organism: Neotragus pygmaeus; assembly: GCA_006410875.1. Taxonomy (NCBI): domain Eukaryota; kingdom Metazoa; phylum Chordata; class Mammalia; order Artiodactyla; family Bovidae; genus Neotragus; species Neotragus pygmaeus. The sequence continues at coordinate 53,471 of SJYV01003432.1, forward strand.
CAGCTCCAAGTTCACGGGCTGGTTTTATTTGGGGCTTATAAAATAGAATATATGTTTCCTTTTGGATAACAAAACCTTTCCTGTTCCTTTCTCAGTCAAGAGCTTTCTGAGATGACACCAAAATAGCAACTTGGGGGGAAAACGTCTTGTTGTTGGGGCCCATCTTCAGAGTTGTTTTAGATAAATTTTGCTGCTGTAATTTGATAGGTATCCATCTGTTTAGACATCTTTGTTTTTAAAAGCGTCATTAATGGGCACCAAATAACCCTCATTCCAATCGTGGACACTCAGAAGGTATGAAATAATTTATGTGTGAGTGACAGTATGAACTATTTTAGGAGGAGTACTCAATTTCTCTAAATACATTTCTAGGCTACATTTCTCAACAGCATGACCAGATGCAGTTCACTAAAATTTAGGTGGTTGGGGAGTATAGGCAAAGTAAAATAGCCGAGGAAATGATCTGAAAAGCCAAAACTTTGGATAGAATGATTAACTATGAAGGGACATATCTATTTTTTTTTAATGAATTTTTTTTAAACTTGTTTTTTTTGCATTGGAGTATAGCTGATTGACAATGCTGTGGTAGTTTCACGTGGAGAGACTCTTCCATACATATATACGCATCCATTCTCCCCCAGACTCCCCTCCCATTCACATGCCATTGAGCAGAGTTCCACGTGCTATACAGCAGGTCCTTGTTGGTTATCCGTTTTAAATAGAGGAGAGTGTACATGTCCATGAAGGGACATATTTTTATATTGAGCAGTGACAACACTATTCACCATGAAGAACTCTAGATCTTGGATTTCCTTTGCAGTCCAATAGTTAAGACTTTGCCTTCCAGCGCAGGAGATACCTGTTTAACCCTTGATCAGGGAACCGAGATCCCATATGCTGCAGGATGTGGCCAGAAAATAATGAATACATAAGCAAACACAACATTGTAAATCAATTTTACTTCAATTTTTAAAAATCTTTAAAAAAGAACTCTAGATCTTTCTGTTTCATAGGGTTGTTCATGTCCCTTTAAGGTGACCCGAGGTGAGAAGTGGACTAGTTCCCATGAGGGTGACAAAGCAAGAATGACATGGTAATCAAGCATTTTCCAGTGTTCTCACCCAGTGAGGCCCCCCGCCCCCAACCAACGATCACTTGTACAAGATCAAATGTAGGGGGAAAAAGAGCAGAAAGCTAAAGAGAAAGTTCTTAGTCGCTTTGTCGGGAAATTACAGTAAATTCCGCTTTCAAGGGGATCAGAAGTTTTGTTGACATCTGATCAAGCCATATATGTTAGACTAATGGGCTTTTTTTGCTTTTGTATTAGAGCATAGCTTTTGAATATCACACAAAGAACAGGGGTTTTGCCAGGGAGTTTCACAGCTGTAAAAGATACGAGCTTCTGTAACTTATTTTTTTTATTAGCTTTTTTTTTTTTTTGATGTGGAGCATTTAAAAAATCTTTATTGAATTTGTTACAATATTGTTTCTGTTTTTATGTTCTGTCTTTTAATGGAGTCTTGGCTCCCTGACCAGGGATCAAATCCTTACCTCCTGGGTTGGAAGGCAAAGTCTTAACCACTGGACTCTCAGGGAAGTCCCTATAATTTCTTTTTTGAAATTTATTTGTTTATTTTTGGCTACACTGGGTCTTCATTGCTGGGCGAGCTTTCTCGAGTTGTGGCAAGCAGGGACTGCTCTCGAGTTGTGACGACTGGGCTTCTCATTGTGGTGGCTTCGGTAGTTGCGACATGCAGGCTTAGTTGCCCATGGCATGTGGGATCTTCTGAGAGCAGGGACTGGGAATTCCCTGGCTTCCCAGTGGTTAGGATGCTGGGCCCTCACTGCAGAGGGTCCAGGTTCAATCCTTGTGTAGGGAACTAAGAGCCTGCAAGCTGCTCGGTGCACCTAATAAGTAAATAAATCAGTAAGTAAACCAGAGCAGGGATTGAATCTGTGTCCCTGAATTGGCAGGTGCATTAACCCCTGGACCACCAGGGGAGGCCCCTATAACTTCTTTTTAAATTAAAGGGCAAGCAGGGCTCCTTCCTCTTCTGCCCCCTCACATCCCAGTCACCAGACCAATCAGCTCCTGAGGTTATGTGTCCTGAGGCTAAGACCATGCTTACTCACTCTGCACGGGTCCAAAGTCAAGGAGCTCTGGGAAGTAAAGTCTTTGGCATTTGCTGGGGGTTTGGGGGGAACAGATAATGGAGTACCAACCACCATGAGAAAGATGCTTTAGTGAGAGGTGTTCATTTCATCAGCAAATATTTTTTATCTACGAACAAGGTTGCTATTTAGCTGTTCAGCACCAGGATGGCCACACATACCAGTTTTCGAAATATCAAAATACTTCCATACTGATTGGTAAAATGTCACTACCCTAAACCTCTCCAGTGTCCCCCTCTGCCCTAGACATGCCAAGACCCCTATACCTCCTGAATTCCCTAAGACCAAGCACCCCCAGGATTCTGGACCTGGGATTCACACCTCATAGATCAAGGACCTATGAAATTCACACCTGGCCCCACAGGGACCTTCAGGACTCTGCTCCAGCATCAAGACTCATATTATGTGGAAAGGACAGTGCCACGGACATGGGTGTAAATATTTAGACTATCACCCCTGCCTATAATATCCCAGGGCTTCCCTGGTGGCTCAGATGGTAAAGAATCTGCCTGCAGTGCAGGAGACCCAGGCTGGATCCCTGGGTTGGGAAGAACCCCTGGAGAAGAAATGGCTACCCCCTCCAGTATTCATGCCTGGAGAATCCCATGGACAGAGGAGCCTGGTGGGCTATAGTTCCTGGGGTTGCAAAGACTGGGACATGACTGAGTGACTAACACTTTCACTTTTCACCATAATGTCCCAGCACTGACCTGGGTATAGAGGATATACAGAAGACAATATTGATCTCTGTCTGCCAGGATCACCTGGAGGAGATTATCATGAAAAACGTTTTAGGGACTTTCCTAGTGGTCTAGTAGTTGAGAATCTGCCTTTCAACTCAGGGGACACAGGTTTGATCCCTGGTCAGACAAGTAAGATTCCAGATGCCTTGGGGGCAATTAAGTGTGTTTACTCTAACTACTGAGATTTTGAGCTCTGGAGCCCCCGTGCCACAAATAGAGGGACGCTCATGCATTGCAGTGAAAGATCCCTTGTGCTGCAACTAAGACCTGAAGCGACTAAATATATATATGTATTTTTAAGTTCTCTGCTAAGCAACAGGAATTTTGAGGTGGTGTCGCTTTGGTGCATTGATTTGCAGACTTATTAACCAGCGAGAGTGGATCTCAGGGACAGATACACATAAGTCAAATCTTTGAGAGACAGCCATATGAACCCAAGTCACAATTTATTACTTTGCAGTGAGAAACAAGCACATCTAAGCAGAGTGGACATTTGTGTCACCTTGACTAACACGTTCTCTCCCAGCAGGAAACTAAATAGGAAGGCAAGTGGTAATGAGAACACAGCTTGAGGACACAGCCTGGGCAGGGACATTAGAGGGATGGTTGTCATGTCAAAGGTGTCAAATGTTCTTAAGCCCATGCTCTCGCACTCTTTGGAGATGGACCTGCCAAACAGAAAGGACGGGATGTTCCTGTCAGCTCACCCGTGCCCTCTCCCCTTGGCGAGCCCTTCCCCCTGACTCCCAGGTTCTCTCTCCATGCAGACAGCCCCCTCTGGTTGACACCTTCTATCTTTAGATTTGTTAATACCGCCCAGAAAGCTCCAGCCAGACTCTGCTCTCCTGGCCCTGGCTTGGAAGACATTCTACCTTTCGGGTGCCCTACACAGACCCTTGGTGTTTGGGTTGGATTGTTATCATTTAATTTATTGGTTCTCAGATTTGGCTTTGGAAGCATCTGGGAAATCTGAAAAATACTGGTGCCTGGTTCCCTCTCCCCAATATTCTAATTTAGTGGATACAGGGTGCAATCCAGGCATTGTTTTTTTGTTTTTTCAATTTTTAATTGGAGGGTAATTGCTTTACAATGTTGTGTTGGTTTTTTCCAGATATCAATATGAATTACCCATAGGTATACACATGTCCCCTCCCTCCTGAACCTCCTTCCCACCCCAACCCCATCCCACCCCTCTAGGTTGCCACTGAGCATCAGCCTGAGCTCTCTGTGCTATACAGCAGCTTCCCATTAGCTATCTGTTTTACACATGGTAATGTATATATTTCAGTTCCTCCACCCCCAGCTCCTTCCCCCATTGGGTCCACAATTCTCAGAGTTGGAGGCTGCCTAGAACTGCACTAGCTTTTGATGCCTCTCCGTGCTGTTTCCAGCCCAGGATGATGATTTATCTGGTCTAAAGTGGGGTGGGACATGGGCATTTTTACAAAGTTCCCCAGATGATTCCATTGTGCAGTCAAGAGTTGAGATATTCAATGGTCTAAGCATTCACTTGATTGAGTTTTTGTTATCAATTAGCCCTTGGACAAGGCATTGTACAGAAGGGAACATAGAAGAAAAATTGAAGGAAAGGTCCGTAGGGGTGAGGTTTCCCAGAGAAAGAGCAGGAGCCTGAACACAAGAGCAAGCCCTGGGGCATCAGTAGGGGAACCATGTGGGCGGGATGGATTGGGATGTACAATCTTCGAGCCATTTTCCACCATATCTTAGAGTAACTTCAATAGAAGCCAAAGAAATCAGTGAGCATGGATTGGTCTGTTGCATGCTTTTCTACAAGAAATTTGACTCCTTGTCTTCTCTGAGTGATCTTTTGGCTTGCTCCTCCTACCCTCCACCTGAGTCCCCTGCTGTCTGAAGGCCACCACCTTGAAAGAGGCTGAGCTATTTTTGGTCCACATTCTCCTTAGCAGCAGCTAGGTTTAGCTGAGAAGCTGGAGACTGGAAAATCCCAGCCTGTTCTCTTCCTAAATAAGCTGAGGATTTTTCCATTTTCTTCATGATTCGCTAATTTCCTGCTGTCATTTCTAACCTTGCTGACATGCGTTAAAATCCACTGGAGTTTTCTGAGGTGTTTGCAGTCTTGTCTGATAGCAGGACATCTGCGAAAACCATCAACTCCACTTTGTAAGGGGGAAAAAAAAAATGCATTCCTGGGAGAGGAAAAGGCAGTGGGAAGGGCAGAGTTTCACTCCAGTGCCTCCACCCGTCCTTCTCCAGGGACTGCTGGTCTTAGGACTTGGAAGTAAATGACTCTGAGTAGGGAGAAGGAGGACAAAGTAGGGCCGCCATGTGCGGCTGGGCAGGTGACACGCAGCACAAGACTAGGCAAGCCACTGGCACTCTTTCTTTGCTCACAGTGACTACAGCCGCCTCCTTCCATTGCCCCACTCAGCACCTCTGGCAGAGGCGCTATGCTTTGAATTTCAGCTCTTCAGCAGCTCAGTGCTTCTGAGACACGCAGCATCAGAGAAGTCCCTTGCTTTCTCTGGCCTTCACTTCGTTCATTTAGAAATTGATAGGTGCTTTCCAGGTCTCAGCATGATTTCAACGTCACTTTCTCTTGGTGTGTGAAAGCAAAAGTGTTAGTCACTCAGTCGCGTCCGACTCTCCCACTCCTCGTGGACTGTATCCCACCAGGTTCCTCTGTCCATGAAGTTCTCCAGACAAGAATACTGGACTGGGTAGGCATTCCCTTTGCCAGGGATCTTCCTGGGATTGAACCAGGGTTTCCTGTGTTGCAGGCAGATTCTTTCCCATCTGAGACACCAAATGAGGCAGCATGTGGGGGCCCAGCTATTTGAATGCCTGAAATAATTTGTGCATAATCTTGCTGGTAGAATAAAGAGAACATTAATTTGAAGATGTTGATAGCCAGATCTGAGGCTGGATTCTTCCCTCTGGCCCTCTGTTTTGCCCATCTGATAATCCCTTGGAGCCATGTCCCAGTTTATTCAAACGAAGATCCAGTATCTCTCAGAAACGGAAAAATGAAAGTCAAAGTCACTCAGTCATGTCCGACTTTTGGCGACCCCGTGGACTATAGCCTACCAGGCTCCTCCATCCATGGAATTTTCTAGGCCAGAATACTGGAGTTGATAGCCTGTCCCTTCTCCAGCGGATCGTCCCAACCCAGGAATCAAACCAGTCTCTTGCATTGCAGGTGGATTCTTTACCAACTGATCTATCAGGGAAGCCCCTCAGAAATGGAGGAAACCTCCATTATAAGACATCTCCTTATATTATTCAAAGAGCAGCCGTGCTCAGCTCTTTATGATCATCTAAATATCCACAATTAAATGTGGTCTTTTAACATAGAGAACAGACCTCTGTTTGCCAAGGAAGGTGGTGGGTTGGGGGAGAGATGGATTGGGAGTTTGGAATTAGCAGATGCAAACTATTATGTATGGGATAGATAAATAACAAGGCCTTACTCAATATAGCACAGGGAATTATACTCAATATCCTGTGATAAATCATAATGGAAAAGAATATAAAGAAGTGTATACATATGTATAACTGAGTCATTTGCTGTACAGCAGAAATTAACACCACACTATAAATCAACTATACTTCAATAAAATAAATTTTTAATAAAATATGATCATTTAAGCTACTCCTCTCTCTCACCAGAACTCATAAGCTGTAAATCAGGATTGTCTTTGTCTTCAGAAATCAGCAGTCTGTACATACAGGTTTGTTCTCCTGGGGTTGGGTGGAGGTGGGAGTGGGGAAGGATGGGTTTCAATGTACCACTGTCTCGTAGATCTTGTCTTTGGTCAAAGGTAAATACTTTTCAAACTTCTAGATGCTGCAATGAATGGTAAGCCCAGATGAAAAAGAATCACATCTTTATTATATTGATGGATACCCAGGGCAGGGCCTATTTGTGTGGGCCCATGAGAGAGACTTCAACTTTTGATGACATTTATTTGCTCTTTATTGAATAACCTACCAAAAATGTCCAGGAGGCAGCTGTGCTGGGAGGGTCCTGGGAGGGTTCCATGCAAGTAAAGGGTCCTGAAGCTTAAGCCTCCTGGCCCTCTACGCTGGCTACTCGGGAAAATGAGTAGAAAATTGCTCACTGACCAAATCCCCCCTTTTCCTTCCCCCGCCTCCCTCCACTAGGCCAACTGTTGCTCGGATAAAACTAGAACCTAGAGTGTGAGGGTGCGTGACTGCTGTGGAGAGATTTTAAAAATTGGCCTCGGGGTCCCAACTGACTTCTCTGTGATGCTTGCAGCATTTCCAGTTAATAAGTGGATGCGTTTATGTTGGATCAAGTCACTAAGCAAATGTTAGGAATGAATGAAAGTTCCTGCGGTGTCACGCTCGCCACGTCACTCTCCTTGAATGAGCGGTTTTCAAACACAGAGTTTTCACAGAGTTCCTTAGGGGCTGCCTAGAGTTAGGAGAGGGGGGAAGGTGGTGAAATACTCAGGGAGGATGTGGAGGCTTTATGAGAAGGCCTCTGTCCCCTTCCAAACCCAACCAGATTCCATCAGATTCAACTGTTTTATGTACTGAGGCTCTATAAGAGATTTCCATTCAATGAAAACATTCTGCTAAAAAGAAAAGTTTGAAAATGTTTTCCAATCAGCTTATTTTCACCAGGAACAACCTTATGCATCCCCAATTTGTATTCTTTGCCATTTAGAAATATCATCAGCTTCTTTGCCAATTATTGCTAGTCAAAACTCTTACATAAATGCAATTAAATAATTTTTTTTCTGTTCTGTGTTTCACAATTACATGTTCACATAATATGTATGTCAGTTTCTTTCAGGATTGCATTATTTCTGCCTTGCTTTCAGTTTTCCATTCAAAAGGCAATTGGTTGACTAGAAAACATTTTTTTTCAGTTATTTAACACAAATTCTCTGGGAATACCAGCAATTTCTCGGTACAGCGGGGACACATCCACTGGCTGGCATTTAATAAGCTTTTTTTTTTTAACTTTCCTTTTTAGCTCTCAGAGTTATTCTTGTATTCATTTGAGGTTTGCCCTAGTATTTTTCTCTGGATTCTTTATCAAACTCTACGTTCTGCCAACTCTCCCATTTAGGTGTTTGCTTTTGGAAGATTATTTGCCAATAAGTAATGATAAGCATTTTTCAGATATTGTTTGTTACTTTTATGCTATATCTTGTTCTCTATTTTTATAAAGGTCATAGTATGTGTATTACCTTTCTCTTTTTCTTCTTTCTTATCTTCAAGAACTAGTCAGGAATTACATGCCTCGGGCAATTAGTAAGTCAATTTAGACTTGAATGAGCAGATAGCTACCTGAACAACTTGGTATTTCTGATCCCAAGTTTTCCTTCCTGTTTTTGTTTTTTTCTCTTCTGTGGATTCCTTGGGAGCTAATTTGAGTTCCTTCTGTCATTATACCCTTCTTACCTGGGAAATCCTACCTACAACCATTGCTCCAGTCTCATAGCTTGAGGATGACAGCCGTTGATCTCTAAGGCTGTGTCTACTTTCCTGAGTTCAAGGTCTATTTTTAAAAATTGTTTATTTAAATAGACATGTACGGATATGAGAGTTGGACCATAAAGAAGGCTGAGCACTGAAGAATTGATGCTTTTGAACTGTGGTGTTGGAGACTACTCCTGAGAGTCCCTTGGACTGCAAGGAGCTCAAACCAGTCAATCTTAAAGGAAATCAACTCTGACTATTCATTGGAAGGACTGATGCCAAAGCTGAAGCTACAATACTTTGGCTACCTGATGCGAAGAGCTGACTCATTGGAAAAGACCCTGATGCTGGGAAAGATTGAAGGCAGGAGGAGAAGGGGACAACAGAGGATGAGATGGTTGGATGGCATCACTGATTCAATGGACAAGGGTTTGAGCAATCTCCAGGAGATAGTGAAGGACAGGGAAGCTTAGCATGCTACAGTTCATGGGGTTGCAAAGAATCAAACACAACTTAGTGACTGAACAAACAAAAAACAAACAATTTAAATAAAGACCAGTCTGCATGGGGGTCTTAATTGCAGCATGCATTGCAGCGTGTGGGATCTAATTCTCTGACAAGGGATCAAATCCAGGCCCCCTGCAATGGGAGGGTAGTCTTAGCCACTGAACTTCTAGGGAAGTTCCTTGAGATCCATATTTTTAATGGCTCATGAGCTACCACCACAAAGTCCTCCTGAGCCTCAAACATATGTCTAATATTAAGCCTCTTCTTGTGACAAAGGATTAATTTGCCTCCACAAAATGTGAAAAAACTATCATGCTTGCTCTATAATATTACTTTCTTTTGAGTGAAGCATAATATCAAGTCCATGAAATTTCCTTTTCAAGGTCAACCAAATTCAAAACGGTAAGAGCAAGTGTAAAAGAAAACAGCTATTATTAGAAGTAAGCTGTTATACTGGAATTGAGGTAATCAAACCAAGTCATTACTCATTGTGATGAAGGTTTGCCAACCTTCTGGTAGTCTAAAAGTCAATCCTCTGGTTAAGGATCCAGGCACATGCCCACATGTGTCATGAACCATATTTATAAGACTATAGAATAAAGAACATAATTTTCTGTTAGAAATCTGATTTTGGGGGGAAAAAAAATTGAAAACCTGTAGAGATATGTTTATTTTGATTGGAGTTTGGAACAAATCTCTCTGAGAGATATACTTTTCTGTGTCTGAAAGTCTAGACTGTGGAACTTCCTTGATGGTCCAGTAACACTCCATACTCCCAATGTAGAGGGCCAGGGTTCGATCCCCAGTCAGCAAAATAGAGTCTGTATGCAGCAACTGAAAAAAAAAAAAAAAAGATACCACATGCTGAACAAAGATTCCATGTGCCACAAGTAAGACCTGGTGCAATCAAATAAATATAAATCAATAAATATTTTAAAATAAAATCAAAGTCTAGACCATGTTCATCCCTTGATGGCCATTTACTCATCCCACAGAGATTTGCTAAGTGCTCTCTTAAAAAAGGGGGCTTCCCTGGTGGCTCAGTGGTAAAGAAACCACCTGCAATGCAGGAAATGTGGGTACAATCCATGGGTCAGGAAGATCCCCTGGAGAAGGGAATAGCAATCCACTCCAGTATTCTTATCTAGAGAATCCCATAGACAGAGGAGCCTGGCAGACTACAGTCCAAGGGGTCCCAAAGAGGCAGACCCTACTGAGAGACTAAAAACCAACAACTCTTGTACCAGGCACAGTTCTAGATGCTGAGAGGCCTTGGAGAACAAGTTCCACATTACCTGCAGGAAGCCAGTGAACAAACAAAGAAACACATAAGCAACACGCCTCAAAGGGTGGTAGGTAAGGTGAGAAAAGATGGAGCAGAACAAGGGGAAGGGGTGTGACTGGTGGATTGGGGGTGCTGTCTCCCCTAGGGGGTAAGGCCAGGACTCTCTGAGAAAGCTGCCTTTGGACTGAAGCTTGGATGGGGTGAGAGTGAGCTATGCAGAGATCTGGAGGGAGAGCATTCCAGGGGAGGAAATAGTGAGTGTAAAGTCCCAGAGGCAGGGATTTCCCTGGTGGTCCAGTGGTGAGGTCTCCATGCTTCTACTGCAGGGGCCATGGGTTCAATCCCTGGTCAGGGAACTAAGTAAGGTTCCTATGAGTTGCATGGCCAAAATTAAAAAAACAAAAACCCCTCAAAACACGCACGCACACACACACACACACACACACACACATACAGAACATTACCTTAAAAAATAAATAAGTTAATAAAGTTCCAGAGGCATAAAGGAGCTTGACATGTTAAGCAAGGGTTCTTCACTGAGGAGGGCCCATGGATAGAATCAGGGATCCCTGACCCGAATGGGAGGAGAAAAATTATATCACTATTTTTACTAACTTCTAACTGAAATGTAGCATTTCCTCCACTAATGAATACAGACAAACTAACTACAGTAGTATGAGCAGCATCTGTGACCCTGTCATTGCAGAAAGTGTGGACATTTTCATACCATGTTACAGCTCTTACTGAGGTTTGCGTATGTCATTTGCACGCATCATGACTTTGAAATTATGATCATCTTCAGAGCTACTGCTAGATCCTGTTATTTAACAGGTGGAGGAAGAAACACAGATTTGATCTTTAATATTCTATATCACAAATTTGATCTTTAATATTCTGATAACCACATTTCAATGTAATGTTATCTTTCATAATCTTCTGGAGTTTCTTTTATGCACTGAAAAGCTTTCTTCTGAGAGGCAAATCCATAGGCTTTACCAGACTGCTGAAGGGATCCATGGCATGGAAAAGAGGGAGAACTCAGGTGTTATCAGAAAGCAGGGAGGCCAGTGTGGCTAGACTTAGTAGTGGAGCTGGATCGGGTGGGTGAGGACCAGGTCACGAGGGCTGTGTAGGCCACAGTGGAGAGTTGAGGTTCTAAGACAAAGGCAACAGGAAGTTATCAGAGGCATCTGAGCCAAGAGGCAACATATCTAAGTATTAGGTCATTCTGGATGCTGAGTGGGAAAGAGATTATTGAGGTGAAGAGTGGCCTCCTGGATGGAGATCCTAACAGACTGGGAAGCTGGGAGATGATGGTTGAGGTGGAGGTGGTCAAAGAAGTCACTATGATGAATGTATTTTTTTAATGTTAAATTTTAAATTTTTAGATTTTTTTTACGCAGATCACTTTTAGTCCATATTGAAATCGTTACAACGTTGCTTCTGTATTATGTTTTGGGTTTTTGGCTGTGAGGCATATGGGACCTTAGTTTCCCTGACTAGGGATCGAACTCACACCCCCTACATTGGAAGGCACAGTCTTAACCACTGGACCACAAAGGAAGTCCAATGAGTAAAGTGTTTTGAAGGTAGAACCGACAGAATTTGGTGGGATGTGGGTGTGTGAGGGTAAAGACTCTTAGGTTTAGAGCAAATGGGTGAAAAACAGTGACACTCATCAGAATGGAGAATGCTGGGGAGGAACAGGTGTGGGAGTGGGGAATGAGGTGACTGTGAAACCAAGAGGCGTTTTTGAACGTGTTGAATTTGAAATGTCTATTAGTCATTCACGTGCGGTGACTGAGTGGAGAGTTGGATATGAGTGTGGGACTTGGAAAGGGAATAAGTGGCTGGAGAACTACATTTTGGGGTCCTGAATACACAATAGATCCATAAAATCACAGGACAGGACCAGATCACCCAAAAGAGAATATGGCTAGTGCTCTGGAGGGCAAGGCTTTGAAATCTGAAGAGAAGGAAGGAGCTGGTAAAGGTGACTGCAAAGCAGCAGCTTGTGAGGCAGGAAGATAGGATGATGTTCAGAGAAATTTGGGAAAGAAAGAAACATTTTTATTGGAAAGATAAATGCACCCCAGTGTTCATAGCAGCACTATTTACAATAGCTGAGACACAGATGCCACCTAAATGCCCATCCACAGTCGAACTGATAAAGAAGATTTGGTATAAATATATACAATGGAATACGTGTCAGTCGTGTCCGACTCTGTGCGACCCCATAGACAGCAGCCCACCAGGCTCCCCCGTCCCTGGGATTCTCCAGGCAAGAACACTGGAGTGGGTTGCCATTTCCTTCTCCAACGCATGAAAGTGAAAAGTGAAAATGAAGTCGCTCAGTTGTGTCCAGCTCCTAGCGACCCCATGGACTGCAGCCCACCAGGCTCCTCCACCCATGGGATTCTCCAGGCAAGAGTACTGGAGTGGGCTGCCATTGCCTTCTCCGAATGGAATACTACTCAGCCATAAAAAAGAACGGAATAATGCCATTTGCAGAAACATGATGGACCTAGAGGTTATCATACTTAGTCAAATAAGTCAGACAGACAAATACAGATATCCTATGATATCACTTATATGTGGAATCTACAATATTTTCAAATGAACTTATTTATAAAACAGAAACAGACTTTAGACATAGCAAAAAAATTAAGGCTACAAAAAGGGGAAAGAGGAAAAGGCAGGGGAGGGATAAATTAGAAGTTTGGGATTATCAGATACAAACTATTATATATAAAATATATAAACAAAAAGGTCCTACTGTATAGCATGAGGAACTATATACCATATTTTGTAATGAATTAAATGGAAATAAAATGAAAAAGAATATATATATATAAATATATAAAACTGAATCACTTTGTTGTACATCAGGAACTAACACGACATTGTAAATCAACTATCCGTCAATTAAAAAAAAAGAATTTTAATGAAAAAATGTGCTTTATTGTGTACTTAGAAAAACCTAATTTTGTAACACAGTAATAGAAGAGTAGAGTGTCCTACAACTGCCAGAACTCCACTCGAAACTGTGGTTTAGCCATGGATAGAGGTCTGGATTTAAGGACTTGAAGTACAGGCTACGGCAGGCCTCCAAGTATTTCATGTTCTTGGGTAAGTTGTTTAGCCACTGCTTTTTTTTTTTTTTCTCTCTCTCTCTCTTTTTCTGTCTATAAGTTGAAATCCATACTTCTGACTTATTTCACAGGAAGAGTGTGTGAAAAATCCCACAGAAGAGCCAACAGATCATCCTTTGCTTTACCATTTTAAGGTGTTTAGCATCACATGTTAACATATCAAAACATACCCAGTTCTGGGTTCAGTATGGCTCTTAATCAGACCCTGTGAGCATCAGTCCAAGTCTTTATTACATGACTTATATAGGCCCCGTTCTACACAAAAATGTGGGAGTCGTTGATTATGAGGTACTTTATGTCTCTTTTTCTTCTGAGTGTTTATTGGAGTATAGTTGCTTTACAATGTGGTGTCAGTCTCTGCCGTATAGCAGAGTGAATCAGCTATAGCTATACCTATATCCCCCTCTTTGGGGGATATCCTTCCCATTTAGGTCACCACAGAGCGCTGGGTAGAGTTCCCCGTGCTTATAGTAGGTTTTCAATAGTCATCTGTTTTACACATAGTAGCTTATGCAGGTCCATAGCAGTCTCCCAGTTCATCCCCTCCCTTCCCCTCTTGGTATCCATGTGTGTTTTCTACATCTGAGTCTCTATTTCTGCTTTACAAATAAGTTGATCTGTACTATTTTCCTAGAGTCCACATATCAGCATTAGTAGTAGTAGTATTTGATTCTTTGTGACCCCATAGAATAGTCTGTAGCCTGCCAGGTTCTATGGGGTTTCCCAGGCAAGAATGCTGGAGTGGGTTGCCATTTCCTTCTTCAGGGGATCTTCCTGACCCAGGGATGGAATTCATGTGAAAAAATGGTGGTGGTTATTAACAGGGCTAACACATTTCCTCTTCCAGGTCACATTTTTGAACTTTACCTGGGGTGCCTTGGGGAATTTTGTCTTCCTTTATTCCAAAAGTTTTATATCAATATCACTTGCATATCAATGTTGAGGCAGGTCTGTGGGAGTATATTATCTCAGGTGGTTCAGCGTTTAGTGGTCTTCAAGCCACCTTCTTCATTTGTATCCATCACACTCCTGACTGTGAGGACCAGTAAGGGATTTGGGGATAGGTCAGCGAGAACGATCCACTAAAGTAGCATCATTCCTCAGGCGCATGGGCTACGTCTCATTCCAGAGGGGGACCAGTTGATGGAAAAATGAAAGACTGCAATTAACTGACTGTGAACCCCCTGCTTCACTGGCCTAAGAATAACCATCCTAGGGTCCTCTCCCATGGATGAGGGTGCAGAGTCAACGTAACTGGAAGGTCATTCCAGACATCGCACCTGTATTCTAGCTCCCAGAGGGCAGAAAGATCCTCCGGTCTCTGTGGAATCCAGAGGGACATCTAAGCTCTTCAGAGGCTGCCAGCATCAGCATCATGACATAAGAGGAAACATCAAAAGCAAGAATTTGTAAGTCCCACCACTACCCTTCTCACTGCATCTCCTTGGCACAGGATGACTCCTGTGGCCTTTTTAAGGCTGGATTGTGCTGTCATTTCCAAACGTGCAAATAGTCTGGAGAGAAGCCCCATGGAGGAGAATGAGAAGGAAAACGTCATCTCACTCCCTCTCTTTCAAATGGGAGGGGGAATTGTAGACACTGAGCAGTGTCCTCGGGAAGAGAGAAGACATTTACCATCTTACTGGCTTTGAACTTTGGAGAGTCCAAGATCAGACAAAGTGTGCCTGAGAGATGAGATAGATCACTTGAATACTCCGTTCTCTGAAATATCTACAACTTAATTAAACAACAGGGTTAATCTTGCAGCTCTTTTTAATTAAACTTTCATCTCTTCCCTCTGCTCTGTGGAGGCATTCCAGGGTACCATTTGGCTTGGAATGAGCAGTCATTCTGGCCACCCACCACGGTTCAGAAAAGCCCCATTGCTGAGTTAACAGAATTCTTAAATGTGAATATCATCGGCTTCATTTTCACCCATATTCAGAAACTTGCATTAGGGTTAATGAAACTCATGTGTTATTTCATTTATTCTTTTGTGGGCTGTCTGAATAAAATATCTGACTCTACATAGAAATCAGATGTTGATTGAGTTTCAGGTCAAATTTCAGTCCTTTCATCTATAAAATGCTGTCACAGTTCTCACTTTTAATACAAAATTATGTTACAATTTGGGTTAGGACATGACAAAAAGAAAAGTTTATGACCATGTGTGGCATGATGTCTAAAGCACGAAAGCCAGAATTCATGACAGCTGGGACACCAATCGCCCTGAACAGAAGTGAGGGCTCTCACTGTAGAAATTGCTTGGGTCTAAAGTAGGTTTTACTTGTTTATTTATTTGGCCATGTTGTATGGCTTTCGGGATCTTAGTTCCCCAATCAGGAACTGAGCTTCTGTAGTCAAAGCGCCAAGTCCTAAGCACTGGACCGCTAGGGAATTCCCAGAAGTGTCGATTCTAAAGGTTAGAGAGAACCCCATGTAGGGTAAAAAAACATCAAATTATTACGTGGATGTTATTCTCATAAACTACTCATGCTTTTAACTGGGAGAGGGCTTTGTACACATGTAGATTACTGATTGAATCTCTGGTGGCTCAGCTGTAAAGAATCTGCCGGCAGTGCAGGAGACATTGGGTTCAATCCCTTGGCTGGGAAGATCCCCTGGAGAAGGAAATGGCAACCCACTCCAGTATTCTTGCCTGGAAATTCCCATGTATGACCATTTTCTGCTCCATAAAAACGTACTTCACCAAAACCCCATTTCAGTCAAATCCCGTACACATATATACATAATAATTCAAATGCCTCTGTCTAAACTCTTAGGGAAAAAGTGAATCAGGACAGCATAGATTTCAGGTTGGAAACAAAAATACCTCAAAGTAATTCAGATTATTAAACTACAAGATCAACCACAATGCAGTTAAAAATATTACTGTAACTTTCCCAACAGATTTTGTTATAGAATGTCCTTTCAGAGTGTGGCAAAGCAAACTCCTTAAAATTGATCACCAGAATTAAAAACAAACAAACAAACAAAAAAACTGCAACATGGGAAGTCTGGCAAAACTCTTTTGCTTTACTGTATGTTGGGAAACTTCATTTTACAGCTGATGCTAAATACATCAGAAGTAATTGCATTACTGTATATATATATATACACATACACCTCCCTGGTGGCTCAAGCAGTAAAGAATCTGCCTGCATGCAGGAGACACAGACTTGATTCCTGGGCCAGGAAGATCCCCTGGAGAAGGGAGTGGCTACCCTCTCCAGTAGTCTAGCCTGAGAAATTCCATAAACAGAGAAGCCCACTGGACTATAGTCCACAGGGTCGCAAGTATATACAAGAAATAAGAAATTTTAAGTTGGGAAGGAACCAAGAAGGTTTTCAAAGCTGAGTTTCTTCTTTCTGAATGCAACCACATGATTCATATGTCTTTTTCCTTCTCCATATGAAAATAGAGTAATTCTTGTTGCTCTGTGTTACTGTCCTTGAGCGTTTGCTTCTAATCACCAGTCATAAGCAATTCAAAAAAAAATTTATTTTTATTTCTATGGGAAAACAATGGCCTCTCTAGAGTGTATTTTGCTTCAAAACTGACTGTCAAGATTATCTACATCATTAATGAACACAAGTGGCTTGAAATGTTATACAGGGAAATCTGTTCTTCTTAAGAGCAAGATCAGGAACATAGCAACAAAGAAGATAAACCCTTTCATAATAATAAATGAACAACCATGGGAGAAAAAGGCTGAGATCTCTTTCTAGTGCAAAACAAGGAACTAAACTATTAAAGGAAAAGAGCTATTGTTAATCCTACAACCTGAAACGTAAAGCGGATCATTTTACTGAGCCTCACCTTCACGGTGATTTTCTAAACTTTTGGAAAATGGAGTTTCTAAGGAAGGCATTCTGAGTGCACAGATGTAACAGACTTTACTGAGTAGATGCAATCAATGTTAGGATTACTCATCAACATCTTTAGCTAGTGGAAGATCTGGGTAACATTACTTTATGTAGGTCAAAGCCCATTAAAAATGAACTCCAAAGTCAAATAACAAAACACAAGTGATAAATACTTTGACTGTTAAAAATGCAGTGTGAATGTAAGAAAGTATCCAGTTCAGTTCAGTTCAGTCTCTCAGTCATGTCCAACTCTTTGTGACCCCATGAATTGCAGCACGCCAGGCCTCCCTGTTCATCACCACCTCCCAGAGTTCACTCAGACTCATGTCCATTGAGTCCATGATGCCATCCAGCCATCTCATCTTCGGTCATCCCCTTCTCCTCCTACCCCCAATCCCTCCCAGCATCAGAGTCTTTTCCAATGAGTCAACTCTTCGCATGAGGTGGCCAAAGTACTGGAGTTTCAGCTTTAGCATCATTCCTTCCAAAGAAATCTCAGGGTTGATCTCCTTCAGAATGGTCTGGTTGAATCTCCTTGCAGTCCAAGGGACTCTCAAGAGTCTTCTCCAACACCACAGTTCGAAAGCATCAGTTCTTCAGCGCTCAGAAAGTATTATGTTATATCAAATATAGGGAGAATGAGAACATACGGCCTGATCTTGGGATTCATTTTTAGATGAAATTCCAGGGATATTTATTCTAAATGAAAATAACCAGCACATTTGCCCTTTGCCATTGAATTAGAAGAAAAAGAATGAGAGGATAAAAGGAATTAAAATTTGTATGAGTTGGGACTCTATTTGCAGATAACAAACTCAATTCCAACTAACTCAAGCACAAGGGGAATTTATTGGCTCATGTCCAGGTGAAAGTCCACAATCATGTACCATTTGGCCCCTCTCTGTTGAACTTATTTTCCACTACCAATGCTCTTTCTTCAAGAGATAGAAAAGATGGTGTGCTGGGTTCTCCAGAGAAACAGAACTAACGAAATGTGGGTTCAGAATCTGAAGGATGGTCTGGTAGCCAAAGTTGAAGTTCAAATTTCTCTTTCTTGGGGGAGGTCAGTCTTTTTTCTATTCAGCCTCTCAACTAATTGACAAGTACCACCTACATTCAGGGGGGTAATCTACTTTACTCAAGTTCACCTATTTAAATGTTAATATCACCTGGAAATACCCTCACAGAAACTTCCAGAGTGATATTTGACCATATATTTGCTCACTGTGGTCCCGCCAAGTTAGCACCTGAAATTAACCATCACAGGTGGCTTCCAACAATTCTTAGCATTCCAAATTAGCAATTAACGAAGATAAAGCATCTTCTTTCTCCTAGTATCCAGACCAATCTCAAGGAAAGACTCTGATTAGTCATGCTTTTATCCCAGGACTATCCTTGAGCCCAGAAATGCCCACTACTGTGATTGACAGTCCCAGCAGAACCTCATGGAATGGCAAAGGGGAATTGCAAGTACTTTGTAACTGTTCGGTCACATTAGCCACTGAGCACAATATCATCAGTACCTACTGAGCCACCCTGTACGTGGGCTGGTGCTATGTAAATTTCCATCCTGTGCAGAGGTCACATTTTGGGGAAAGGTATATGCGGCCAAGGTTGTAGGATAAGAGGAGAGAGGTGGTAAGGAATAGGCAAGGAAGAGCACATCTTTAAGTTAGGAGGAAGAAAGTGTGTTGCAATTATAGAATCTATAACCCATATACTGCTCACCACCAAAACTCATCCCAATAGGAAAGCTTGACAATAATGGATGCCCTTCTCAAATTAGATAAAATTATTTATATTCTTCCTTAGCCAAGAATCCCCAGGTTGATTCTTCCCTGCTGGTCCAGTGGCTAAGACTCTATGCTTCACTGCAGGGGCAGGGCTTCCATCCCGGGTTGGGGAACCGAGATCCCATATGCTTCACGATACAGCCAAAAAAAAAAAAAAAGTTAAAAAGTAGAGTCCCAAGTCTCAACATGTGGATATAATTTGGGCTATAGTATAAATTATATGTTCTTATCTCACTAGCTATCAGTTCAGTTCAGTTCAGTCGCTCAGTCGTGTCTGACTCTTTGCGATCCCATGAATTGCAGCATGCCAGGCCTCTTGGTATATCTGGAAGGTTGTTTAAATTTAGCTATTGATCTCTATTTGAAAGTGATACAGAAATTGATGGTTTTGGAAAATTCAGCAGTGGCCACAAGACTGGAAAACGTCAGTTTTCATTCCAATCCCAAAGAAAGGCAATGCCGAAGAATGTTCAAACCACTGCACGATTGCACTCATTTCACACGCCAGCAAAGTAATGCTCAAAATTCTCCAAGCTAGGCTTCAATAGTACATGAACTGAGAATGTCCAGATGTTCAAGCTGGATTGAGAAAAGGCAAAGGAACCAGAGATCCAACATCTGTTGGATCAAAGAAGCAGCAAGAGAATTCCAGAAAAGCATCTACTTCTGCTTCATGGACTACGCTAAAGTCTTTGTGGATCACAATCAACTATGGAAAATTCTTAAAGAGATGGAAATACCGGACCACTTTACCTGTCTCCTGAGAAATCTATATGCAGGTCAAGAGGCAATAGTTAGAACGGGACACGAAACAACAGATTGGTTCAAAATTGGGAAAGGAGTACATCAAGGCTGTATATTGTCACCTTGCTTATTTAACTTCTATGCAGAGTACATCATGGCATTTGGTCCCATCACTTCATGACAAATAGATGGATAAACAATGGAAACAATGACAGACTTTATTTTCTTGGGCTCCAAAATCACTACAGATGGTGACTGCAGCCATGAAATTAAAAGACACTTGTTCCTTGGAAGAAAAGCTATGACCAACCTAGATAGCATATTAAAAAGTAGAGACGTTACTTTACTTGTCTGTCTAGTCAAAGCTATGATTTTTCCAGTAGTCATGTATGGATGTGAGAGTTAGACCATAAAAAAAAGCTGGAGGACCAAGAATTGATGCTTTTGAACTGTGGTGTTGGAGAAGACTCTTGAGAGTCCCTTGGACTGCAAGGAGATCAAACCAGTCCATCCTAAAGGAAATCAGTCCTGAATATTCATTGGAAGGACTGATGTTGAAGCTGAAACTCCAGTATTTTGGCCACCTGATGTGAAGAACTGACTCCTTGGAAAAACCCTGAAGCTAGGCAAGACTGAAGGCAGGAGGAGAAGGGGACAACAGAGGATGAAATGGTTGGATGATATCACTGACTTGATGGACATGAGTTTGAGCAAGCTCTGGGAGTTGGTGTTGGACAGGGAGGCTTGGTGTGCTGCAGTCCATGGGTTTGCAAAGAGTTGGACATGATTGAGCCACTGAACTGAACTGAACTGATAGTCATCCATGGAAAAAATTTTCCCTCTCAATTTCAGACATACATCTGCTGAACAATAGATGTATTTCTATCTTGACAACTTATCTCATCTTTCTTTTGTGACCCACCTCTCTTATTCATTGATTCATTCACTAACTTATTGAATAAAAGGCTCTGTGAAAGATGCTAGGGATAGTGGGTAAAGACCACATGGTTCATACATATCCTATCAAGAAAGCCACATTGGAACAAGCTAGTCTATGCATGTATTAGGACCTCAGGGCACATATTTGTGTGCAGTGGCCTTCTATCCACAGGTTCCACATCTGCAGATTCAACTAACTACACAGTGAAAATATTCTAAAAAAAATGAAAAAGAAAATTTCAGAAAGTACCAAAAACAAACTGAAATTTGCCCCTTTGATGGCAACTATTTTTATAGCATTTACATTGTATCAAGTACTATTAGTAATACAGAGATGACTTAAACTATACAGGAGAATGTTGTAGGTTATATGCAAATCTACACCATTGCACATAGAGGACTTGAGCATCCACAGAATTTGTTATCTGTGGGGGTCCTGGAAGCATCCCCAGGACCCTGAGAGAGGACTCAACCAACCTCAATCCGGCTCCCTCTGGCTCTTACGCTCTCATTTTTTTTTTTTTTTTTTTTACTCTTCTCATCTATTTTACTTTTATCTTACAATGTTTTACCTACATTTGAAAACTGCCTAAATCCCTTTTGGAAGAAGACAGAACATAAATGAAAGAACAGTTCTTATTTTACAGTTTGAGGTCAGCTATTATAGCCAATGCATTTTGTTCTCTTAATGAATGCCCATGAAAGAACTCTCTGAAGGAACCTTGTAGGTAGATACACACACCAGGTAGAACCTGCCTCACTCTTCATTCTAGATGTTAGATTCTAGATCCCAGAATGGGCAAATCAGATAAACAGATCTCTTATGGGAACGCTTTTCAAATTTAAATAATAGATGCCTCTCTATTGAAAGGAAGTCATTATAAACTTTTGTTACTGACATTTTTATTATAATACTACCTAAATATGTAAAGTCATACAGTGAGATAAAAGCTCTTTAGTTAATAGTTAGTATATAACAATAAAGCCAGAACAAATGTATTAATTAAATATAAGCAAAGTTACACACCTCAAATATTGACAATTTTAATGTGATTGTGATTGAAGAATGCCATTTGCAGAAATTAAATTTCAAGTGCAGTTTTATATCTAATTTATATATCTTTTTTGTTTCCTTCCTGCGACTTCTGTAGTACTAATGTGGCTTCAATAATACTACTGTTAATAACTGTTCACCTAAGTAGATTTTTCATGACAGTATTAACATTTTCAAAACTTTAGTTTTTACTTCAATAAAATCTTATCCCATACAGAAGCAAAACTGTCAGTGAGAATCCCATGGATGTCAAATTTCACGTGCAACCATGACTGATTCATGTCAATGTATAGCAAAAACCATATTGTAAAGTATGCTTTACACAATATTGTAAAGTAATTATCCTCCAGTTAAAATAATTAATAAAAAAAAAGCAGTTCTGTAAAACAATCCACCTCTCTTGAAGATAAAATTACCATCACAGAGAAATGGAATACGTGTTAAATGGGTAAAAAAAAAACAAAACAGTTACTGCTGGACTAAGGAGCAGAAAAATGCTTCACTATATATTTAGTATTGTGCTGGCTACTAATGAATTTTTGCAAGTTGGTACATAGAATGAGGGGATCTGCTTACAAGAGGAATATATACTGACTGCAGTAGAGCAGATTCTTTTGAATGTAAAACTTTGACCATGGGATTAATGAATTGACTCTCTCAGCACTTTCCTCTTTTCAAACTCCTGCAGGATTTTTGTCCGCATAGCATCCTCATTGGAAGTAGACATGCTGCATGGAGATGTTCGGAGTTCCATGTGATTGTGATAGTGAATTTGTGCTTCTGTGATTTTTTTTTTAAGATTATCAATGAAATTAAAATGTAATATTAAAAAAAAAAGACTCAAGACCCTAAAGAAACACGTGCAGCCTACAGCTGGAGAAATACTGCCTTGCAGAATGCTTCTACATCAGACTAACTCCTGAGTGGCAGAACAGCAACATCTCTGGGTTGAGACAGAAAAGCTATTCCAAGCGCCAGGCCCAGGCTTTTTCCCTTCTTTCCCTCTTCACCGTTCGTCCCCTTGTGTGGATGGGCCACCCACGGCCCATCAGCCCCTGCCCCGGATCAGAGGGCTCCTTGTCCACCTTTCCAGGAGGATCTGATTAGAGAGGGCTGAGGAGCCCTGGGCGGCGTTGCTCTTGATTGAACACGCATGCAGATCCTATAGCTTGTGCTCAAATGCAGATTCTGACTCCATATGTCTAGAGTGGGGTCCGAAATTGCATTTCTTTTTCTTTTTTTGGCTACGCTGAGTCTTTGTTGCAGGACACAGCCTTCTCTAGTTGCAGCTCCTGGGCTTAGTTGCCCCAGGGCATGAGGGATCCTCGCTCCCCAATCAGGAATCGAACCCGCGTCCCCTGCATTGGTAGGCAGAGTCTTAACCGCTAAATCAGCAAGGAAGTTCCCTGAAATTGCACTTCTGACAAGCTCCCAGGATCCCTCCAATGCTCCTGACTTGTGGCCCACACTTTGAGAAGCCTGAGTCTAAGGCTTGCCGGCCCTTAGAAGATGTGAAATTTCCATCATTGACTCTAAGTTACTGAAAAGTTGTCTTAAGCCTATGGTTTTGCTGGGACTATGGCATTTCAGCTTCTATAAATAGAGCAGAGACTTGCTAAGCAGATTACACAGATTACAACAGTCTCATTTCAACTGAGAGAAAGAACGTTTCAGCCCACCCAAAGGATCTTTCTATTATAGGGATTTTTTCATTCCCTGGTGGCTCAGGTCTGCCTGCAATGCGGTAGACTCGGGTTTGATCCCTGAATCAGGAAGATCCCCTGGAGAAGGAAATGGCAACCCACTGCAGTATTCTTGCCTGGAGAATCCCATGGGTGGAGGAGCCTGGTAGGCTACAGTCCACGGGGTTGCAAAGAGTCGGACACGACTGAGTGACTTCACTCACTATGAGAAGATTAATTACCAAAGATTCAATATAGATAATTCTAGAAACTCTGAATTAATTTTAATTCTGCTGCTGCTGCTGCTAAGTCGCTTCAGTCGTGTCCGACTCTGTGCGACCCCATAGACGGCAGCCCACCAGGCTCCGCCATCCCTGGGATTCTCCAGGCAAGAACACTGGAGCCGGTTGCCATTTCCTTCTCCAATGCATGAAAATGAAAAGTGAAAGGGAAGTCGTTCAGTCATGTCCGACTCTTAGCGACCCCATGGACTGCAGCCCACCAGGCTCTTCCATCCATGGGATTTTAATTCTACTCAGTGGTAAATCAAAAATTGGAACAATTTAGAAGTGAATTGAATAATTTTATTTTCTTTTCTTGTTGGATTTCAGTGACTGCTGGGTAGCCTTCATGTACTATTATATCAGCCTGCTCCCAGACTGATATTCATGGTTAAGAAGTATTCTTATTTTTAATTAAATGTTCTACAGTATTAGAAGAAACGCATGACAAGTTATCTCCCTTCTGTGAAGCCTATGAAAATCTCCTGTGTCAGTTATAAATGTTAGTTGGCTGTGAGTGGCAGACAATTCAACCCATTTTGATTTGGATGGTAGCTTACTGTGGTTAGCAGATGGTGGATTACTTTTCTCACATGCCAAGAAGCCTGTATGTAGGTGGCTCAGCATCAGTTGAGCAACTCAGTGATGTCAAGGTCCTGTCTTGGCGATTCTCCTGGTCTTTTCCTCCTCATCACAAGATGACTGCCTCTCTTTTTGACATCAAATCTGCATTTAAGGAAGGAAGAAGGAAGATCTAAAAGCATAAGCCTTATACATTGATTAAACTACGAAAGCCAAACATTTCTCAAAAGCCCCCTGCAGACTTTTGCTGACACATCATTGGCCAAAACTATGTCACGAGACCTCTCTCTCCCCAATTCCCAGTGACGAGCAGAATTCTGAAAAGCAAAATGCTGTTTATTTCTTTCTAAGGGTGCCTCTCTGTTGGCAGAAGTTGTGATGATTTATAAAGTATGACAGATACATGAATTTCCCAAAAGGAATCACAGAATCCAGAGATTTTTGATGGATAAGAAAAGTGGAACATAAAAGAATTCCCTTACTTGGCACGCCTTCTAAGAATGTGGGACCAACCCCGAAGGTCATTGGGTCATCATCAAATTCAAAGCATTCTTATAGTTCCATCCCCCTAAATCTTTCACCAAGATTACATAATTTAGCAGAGAAGATTCTTTTTTTATTTAGAGCAGTGTTGGAGCTTCTAGAATGAGAACTTCCAGAAGTGAAACGGAGTGGAATGCAATGGTATAGAGCTCCTGTCTCTGGCTGCACTGTCCTTCCCTGGTCTTATCACAGCAAGTCCCTGCTCCCAGAGGGTTTGCCTGCTGCTGAAGACCTCAGTGCAGTGGTTCTTCCTCTTCTTGCCTGCCCATATTATTATGCAACCAAGAAAGAACATTGCAAAGATTCCAGGACCTGTTCAGTCTTTACCTGCTCTTTGTTTCGATGCATTGATATGATACAGTAGTTTGTGACATTAAATTTTGCACATTTGATTAATTTGTTTTGAACTAGCCAGAGATTCTTGGCTTTAACTATCCTTAACTTCAATTTCTGTTTTTAAACACCAGAGTTCTTAGTGACTCTTTCTAAGGAAGAAGCATTTGGGTGCTATGCATTTGTGTGTTAAGGGAGACTTCTGTTTTCCAGTTTTACTAGGAATTCTGCAATTTCTATCTTTTTTTTGCAGAACCGAGATGTTGAATGGCTGCTCTTACGATGTGAGGCTGAACTATCGATGGATTTCTTAGTTTACTTGTATCAGTACTTCAGGTGGTGCCATACAGGATGCTGGTGTTCTAGATTGTAATTTTTAGCCTGGTGCCCACCACCTCCAGACATCAGCCTCAAACAGGATGAGAAATAGGTAACCATAATTCCAACCTTATTTTCATTGTCTCTAAGGACCTCTGTTACTGAAGAGGTACTAGACTATAATCATGCAAAATTATAATTTTAATAAAAGAAACATTAATATGTTAATATCAATATATTAATTAATAAAATTTACACAATATTTATTATTAACTATATTGCATTATTTTAATATATTTAATATATAACATAGTTTTGAGATTTACTTGAATGAGTTATTCTTTTTATAAGAATTATTTATTATCTTTGGCTGCACTGGGTCTTTGTTGGGAAGAATGCAGGAAATAGCTACCCACTCCAGTATTCTTGCCTAGGAAATCTCATGGACAGAGGAGCCTGGTGGGCTACACAGTCCTTGAAGTCGAAAAGAGTCGGAGACAATTGAATGGCTAAACAGCGACAAATATGCAACACACTTTTGAGATTTACTTGAATACGCTCTTTTGAAATCTTTCTTTCTTTGAACTTCTGGCTGCGCTGGGTCTTCGTTGCTGTGTGAGTCTCTCCAGTTGTGGCGAGTGGGGTCTGCTCTCTAGCCGCCGTGCGCAGGCTTCTCACTGTGGCGGCTTCTTGGGTTGTGGAGCAGCCTCTAGAGTGGGCGGGCTCCAGGAGTTGTGGTGCACAGGTTGAGCTGCCCTGAGGCACATGGGATCTTCCTGAACCAGGAATCAAACCCCTGTCCCCCTGTCCCCTGCATTGGCAGGTGGATTCATAACCACTGGACCACCAGGCAAGTCCAGTGAGTTATTCGTTTAGAGGTATTTCAAAGAGGACAAGGGAAAAGAATCCAGAGATAGGACCCTGTCTGTAAAGGACTCAGGTCTTGGAGCATCTGTATTGAAAGAGTTGCCGGCAAGGACTGATCTGGGCCACTTAAAGCATACAGTGTGGATGGAGCTGAGTCTGCCTTCTTCACCAGTTTTTTGCAAGACATGCCGACACCCACATAGAATGAGCAAAAAATAAAAAATGCTGCAGGAGGGACCCTACCATGGAATAGCTTGAAATACCCAAGTGTCTGGGGTAGCAGAAAGGGTAGGGAATAGCATGGAAGGAGGAGGTGAGGAGCTCCCAGAAAAACTGAATCTGCCCCTCTGTTTTCCTTGGAGGGAACCCCAATATCTCCTATCACTAAATACTTTCAGAGGAGGATTTCCATGTGGTCCAGTGGCTAAGACTCTGCACTCCCAATGCAGGGGGCCTGGGTTTGATCCCTGGTCAAGAAACTAGATCCTACATGCCCTAACTAAGACCTGATGCAGCTAAAATAAAGTAAATAAATAGATATAAATAGATCATGAAAAAAATACTTTCAGAGAGTAAAGACTATCATTTCTGTGGAAAGAAAATAAAATTATGAATAAAAAATCAGATTTTCCTGTTTTGTCAACTCTATTTCAATAAAAAAAAGAAAAATGCATAAGAAAATCAAATTTTCTTTCAATTACCTGATGTAATAATTTTTCAAAAAGTGCAGATTTGGGGCCCAACCTTTCTGCTTTACTTAGCAACAGAAAATGTCCCCATTCAGTAAATGCTTATGATGGTGATAGCAGTGAAGAGTTCTTTCTAAACAAAAAAACATTTCACTAGGAAAGCAATTGATAAGAGTATGAACCAGATATTTAAAGACTGAAAGAAGTATAGAAAGGGTAGTGTCAGGATATTTGGAAATGACATAAATGGGATGACTGCCTAAATACATACAGTGGCAAAAATATACCCTTGTTCTTTGGAGCAGCAAAGATATGTCAGCTTATGGAACAAGGAAATGATGGGTCTCTAAACACTACTTTGATGAGACACAGCTGGTTGGTGACTGTTCTGTGGATAGTATCTCAGAGTATTTTTATGTGTGTGTGTGTGTGCATGTGCTAAAGTGTTGGGAGCTGAATGTAACCACCTGCTAGGGCTTGGGGAATTTCCCTCCGAAATCCAACTGTGGCCCTCAGAACCCCTAGGAGTTGTGAAATCACACTTTTTGCACTGGAAAAGACTTTTAAGTTTCTCCAGTGAAGTCTTTCCTGACCTTTTTTGAGAAACAGGGCTCCTTTCAACCTTAAAAGATAAAAATAAAAAAGCTTCAAGGACCTCCATGTACTAGTGGTTATACTTTTAATACCCGTTCTTTGAGAAAATGCAAAGTGGCAAAAGACTTTATAGATTTATTGACAATTCATAATCAGTTGGTACTCTATTGACACGACTTAGCGACTAAATAGCAACAACCCACCACTGATCATAAGATCAACTGCAAAATTTGAAAAAGATTAGTATGTATACTTGCCAGACATATTTTTCATTGCATCTAAAGAAAAACTTGTCTCTGTGGCTTCAGACTCTTTTATAATAACTCCACTGCTCACCAGCGAAGGTGATGGCACCCTACTCCAGTACTTGCCTGGAAAATCCCATGGACAGAAGAGGTTGCAGTAGGTTGCAGTCGCTAAGGTTGCTTAGCGACCATGGGGTCGCTAAGAGTCTGTCACGACTGAGCGACTTCACTTTCACTTTTCACTTTCGTGCATTGGAGAAGGAAATGGCAACCCACTCCAGTGTTCTTGCCTGGAGAATCCCAGGGACGGGGGAGCCTGGCGGGCTGCCGTCTATGGGGTCGCACAGAGTCAGACACGACTGAGGTGACTTAGCAGCAGCAGCAGCAGCAGCAACTGCTCACCAGCCTATCCCTGGAGGCCTTTCATTCACAAACTGAGAAATCCAGCTCCAAGAAAATTACCCTGTTGTTGCTCTAAAACAGTTTTGCCACAGACAGTTATTGTCCAGCCTGTACTTGAAACGCTTCAGTGATGGGGAACTCACTACTTGAAAAAGTATCTTATCCTGTCTTCAAATCAAGACTGTTAGATGATTAGACTTCATTATCTTGAACTCAAATTCTTACTACTTACATTACTTGTTTCTAACTATTGGGTTGGCCAAAATGTTTGTTTGGGTTTTTCCATAAGATCTTACCAAAATACAAGTGAACTTTTTGGCCAACTCGATACTTTCTTAGGTCATGCCGACAAATCTAGTCCCTCTTCCATATAAAGCCCTTCAAAAACTATAGAAAGTGCTGCTACATCCTCTGAGCTGTCTCTTCTCCAAGCTAAATGTATCTGGTTCCATTGACTATTTGTGAGCTAGCGTTTTACTTTATTTTTTAATTTGTTAAATTTTAACATTTGAAATCAATATTGTGACAATACTACCTCTAAATCAAGTCATTGTCCCTTTCCACCATTTTTCATTTCACCCTGTTGTAACAGCCCATTTGTTCTCTGGGTTACTGGGGACCACTCCAGAAAGGGAAAAATTTAAATGTTGAAGGTAGGAAATAGATACGATTTTATTTTTCTATGAACAAGAAGTAAAAGGAAGAAAAGGGGTTTGCTTGTTTTGGTTTTTTTCCACCTTGTATGTGTGTGCGTGCTAAGTTGCTTCAGTCATGTCCGACTCTTGCAAGCCCGTGGACTGAAGCCCTTCAGGCTCCTCTGTCCGTGGGATTCTCCAGGCAAGAACACTGGAGTGGGTTGCCATGCCCTCCTCCAGGGGATCTTCCCCACCCAGAGATGGAACCTGTGTCTCTTATGCCTTCTGCAGGCAGGCAGGTTCCTTACCCTACTGCCATAAATTTCATTTACTGATTGATGCATTGTGTAGAAGCGGATATGGTGGGAACATGGAGGCTGGGGCCGGAAGGTCTGTGTTCAAGTCCAGCTGCTGCCTTGATGACCTTGGATGATCTTGGGCGACCTTGGGGGAAGCTCTTAACTTCCTTGCAGTCTGTTTCATTGTCTGTAAAGTCAATGGAGTAATTCAGATGCTTTTAACCCACCTAATGGTTTTGTATTACAACCTATTTCCCTACTAGCTCTCTTACCTAAGGCTTGGTTACTGCCCTGTGTTCCCCCTGAGCTGCTGGGAGGTGCAGGGAGATAGTGCAATTGTGCTACCTCTTCCCTGGTGACTCATTTCTTGACTCTGCTGGCTCCTCGATGCATGTTCTTCTGCTCTGTTTTCACATTGCCTGACATTTGCATTTTTTATCATTTTCCTTAAGTGTTCTACATCTCACTGCCTCCCTTCCAGAAAATAAAACAAAGCAGAGGCTGTTTTGTCAAAACTTTATCAATTTCATTCCCCTTCATCGTCAAAATGAATGATGTCTTTACCTTTCCATCCTTCCTCCTTGTCTTGGAGGAGGTTATATCTTTAACTCCTTCCAGGCCAACCCATCTCCCTGTGGTCTTGATCCTTCATTTATAACTCACCTCTTTCTCTCCCCTTCCCTCTCTTGCTGGCATTTCTCTAATCCATGGACACACTACACACATTTCCACCAGCCCTAAATAGAACACGCCACCTTCTCATGGCAACTGCCACTTGCCCCCACCTCTTACTGTTGCTGATCAGACCTGGGTGCCCATGTTTCTGAGAAGCAGCTGATGCTGGGGCTGGATGCCCTGTGGCCTCACGTGCCTTTTTCGGACTTTCTCCCTAGACCTGCACCCTGCTTCTGTTTAATTCCATTGGCAAAGGCCTGCTGCCTGAGGACAGATCCCTGACGTAAGGTGAAATATGATGGAAGAAAGAATAAAGGCTTTGAGACTCCACAAGTGTAGGTTCAAATCTACTCTGACATTCTGCTGGCTCCGGACAGGCATGTGACCTTTCTGAGCCGCAGTTTCCTCATTGTCAAGCGGTACCTTGCAAAGGTGTCCAAAAGATTAAAAAAGATGATATGAAACCATATAAAAAGCATATTACTTTTGTTAGTGATAACTTCTCTGGCATGCAGGATCTTAGTTCCTGGACCAGGGATCAAACCTGTGCCCCCTGCAATGGAAGTGTGGAGTCTTAACCACTGGACCAGGGAAGTCCTTCTTGCTCCCTTCCTTCCTTGTGTGTTCCCCAGCTCTGAGAATGGAACCACCACCCCACCAGGGACACCCAAAACAGAAAATTCATTTACCACAACCCTGCAGTCCCCTGCTCCCCTCCCAACTCTCACTCTGTCTGATCTACATTTTATCCATTTTACGTCTTCCCTGTTTTTTCACTATGCTTACTTCAAACTCTCACATTGCTTCACCCAATTTTTATAACCTCCAAACTGATCTCTCTTGTAGCCACCCTCCCTCCNAGGATATGAGTTAACTTTTGTCTGGTGCCTGCTGTGCGCGTGGAGTGTCTAACTCCGAGGACGCCCCATGGACTAAAGGTCTTGGAATGCGGAATTGACAGTTTTGGATTTTGGCGTCCTGTTGGAATGCTTGCACCAGTCAGATTATGAAAGGTGTGAGTTGGGGACCCTGTTGTATTGCCGCCAGGAAACTACAGTGGACTGTGGAGAATGTGAATCACCCGCAAAGGATGCAGGTTGCTCTCCAGTCTGCTTTCCCTGCTAGGCCCAGCCTTGCAGCTCCAGCCCAACTAGGCTTCCTGTCTGGTGGTGAGAGTATTGGAGAATCAGCAATAGCCGTTGCTCAGAATAAGGCTGAGGTACCTACCTACCTATAAGGCACTTCCCTGGTGGCTTAGACGGTAAAGCGTCTGTCTACAATGCGGGAGGCCTGGGTTCGATCCCAGGGTCAGGAAGATCCCCTGGAGAAGGAAATGGCCACTCCAGTACTATTGCTTGGAAAATCCCATGGACAAAAGAGCCTGGTAGGCTACAGACCATGGGGCCGCAAAGAGTCGGACACGACTGCGTGACTTCACTCACTTCACCTACCTATACCTATAAGTACCTCCCTGTTAGTTTCAAGGAGGATATTTGAGTGCTTTGGCAGCACATATAGTAAAAATTGGGAGGAAGATAATTGAGAATAAAGGTTAAAAATAACTTTNAGAACCACGCGCGCCTAGGCTCTCTTAGAGAAAGCAATGGTCTTGGGAAGGGGAATGCGAGAGAATTGTTCGGACTGGTTGCGAGGATCAGGATAGCGAGGATATGAGTTAACTTTTGTCTGGTGCCTGCTGTGCGCGTGGAGTGTCTAACTCCGAGGACGCCCCATGGACTAAAGGTCTTGGAATGCGGAATTGACAGTTTTGGATTTTGGCGTCCTGTTGGAATGCTTGCACCAGTCAGATTATGAAAGGTGTGAGTTGGGGACCCTGTTGTATTGCCGCCAGGAAACTACAATGGACTGTGGAGAATGTGAATCACCCGCAAAGGATGCAGGTTGCTCTCCAGTCTGCTTTCCCTGCTAGGCCCAGCCTTGCAGCTCCAGCCCAACTAGGCTTCCTGTCTGGTGGTGAGAGTATTGGAGAATCAGCAATAGCCGTTGCTCAGAATAAGGCTGAGGTACCTACCTACCTATAAGGCACTTCCCTGGTGGCTTAGACGGTAAAGCGTCTGTCTACAATGCGGGAAGATGTGTATAAGAGACAGGTGCAGTAGAGGAAAGCGCGCGCACAGCCCTACCCATCCTGTCTCCCGCCTGCATGTCTTGCCTCCGGGCCGGGTGACTGGGAAAGGAACAGACAGGATGCTCTGCGCCCGGGAAGCCCGCAAATCGCGCACGTAGTAGGCCTGCAGGAGGCGCCTACAGAATCGAACTGAAGCAGAACGCCGAAGAATGGATGCTTTTGAACTGTGGTGTTGGAGAAGACGCTTGAGAGTCCCTTGGACTGCAGGGAGATCCAACCAGTCCATCCTAAAGGAGATCAGTCCTGAATATTCATTGCAAGGACTGATGCTGAAGCTGAAACTCCAATACTTTGGCCACCTGAGGCGAAGAGCTGACTCGTTTGAAAAGACCCTGATGCTGGGAAGTATTGAAGACGGGAGGAGAAGGGGACAACAGAGGATGAGATGGTTGGATGGCATCACCGACTCAATGGACATGAGTTATGGTAAACTCTGGGAGTTGGTGATGGACAGGGCAGTCCATAGGGTCACAAAGAGTCACACACGACTGAGCGACTGAACTGAACTGACTGGGGAGAGAACCACGCGCGCCTAGGCTCTCTTAGAGAAAGCAATGGTCTTGGGAAGGGGAATGCGAGAGAATTGTTCGGACTGGTTGCGAGGATCAGGATAGCGAGGATATGAGTTAACTTTTGTCTGGTGCCTGCTGTGCGCGTGGAGTGTCTAACTCCGAGGACGCCCCATGGACTAAAGGTCTTGGAATGCGGAATTGACAGTTTTGGATTTTGGCGTCCTGTTGGAATGCTTGCACCAGTCAGATTATGAAAGGTGTGAGTTGGGGACCCTGTTGTATTGCCGCCAGGAAACTACAATGGACTGTGGAGAATGTGAATCACCCGCAAAGGATGCAGGTTGCTCTCCAGTCTGCTTTCCCTGCTAGGCCCAGCCTTGCAGCTCCAGCCCAACTAGGCTTCCTGTCTGGTGGTGAGAGTATTGGAGAATCAGCAATAGCCGTTGCTCAGAATAAGGCTGAGGTACCTACCTACCTATAAGGCACTTCCCTGGTGGCTTAGACGGTAAAGCGTCTGTCTACAATGCGGGAGGCCTGGGTTCGATCCCAGGGTCAGGAAGATCCCCTGGAGAAGGAAATGGCCACTCCAGTACTATTGCTTGGAAAATCCCATGGACAAAAGAGCCTGGTAGGCTACAGACCATGGGGCCGCAAAGAGTCGGACACGACTGCGTGACTTCACTCACTTCACCTACCTATACCTATAAGTACCTCCCTGTTAGTTTCAAGGAGGATATTTGAGTGCTTTGGCAGCACATATAGTAAAAATTGGGAGGAAGATAATTGAGAATAAAGGTTAAAAATAAATTTTGTTGATATTCCTATTTGATTTTGTACTTTTTAATCCCTCCTTATCATAAACAGTCCTTTTTCTTAGCATTTAATCACCTCCCTTCACAGATAAAGTGACGGTGAAGTCGCTCAGCCGCGTCCAACTCTTTGCGACCCCATAGATTGTAGCCTACCAGGCTCCTCTGTCCATGGGATTTTCCAGGCAATAATACTGGAGTGGATTGCCATTTCCTTCTCCAGGGGATCTTCCCAACCCAGGGCTGGAACCCAGGTCTCCCACATTGTAGACAGATGCTTTACCGTCTGAGCCACAACATCACCACTCTCCATAGATAAGGAGCTTTGCAAACCTTGCTTCCAGCTCATAATCTGCAGGTTAGTACTTAGATGGAGACACTGCCTATCCATGCACGTCTGGTCCTTGGATATCAGCCCTAGATCTTCATTTTCTGATTTCACCTCATTTGACCACAGACCTCTGCCTTGGGTAATTCTTAAATTGTCTTGTCCAGTTAATGTTATCTTTTATGAATTTATGCTTTGTGTCTCCAGCCAAATTAATAGGAAGTTCAAAGATGATGTCATCCTGTTTAGCACTGCCCATAGCACCAGTCAACCCTTGTTATCCATTTGTTGGTTTGAATCAGAGAATCCACCTGCCCAGTGAAGAGGTTCAACCTTTCAGATCTGGCCCTAGCCTCCAGGAGGCTTCCACCTACCCAAGAAGACAGGGTGTGAGAGAAAGGAGGTGCCCTCACAAATTGTAAGTCAATTCGAGAAAAATGAAATATTTGCCCAGCCACTAAGAAAGGATCAACATCCATTGGAAATAGACATTGCAACTTCAATAGGAATGAGGCAAGGCCACCAACTCTCTAAGGAAAATGAGATTCCTAGTGTCCCATAGTTTCCCAGCCCTGAAGGCATAAAACTCAATGTTCAGGGACTTCCCTGATGATTCAGGGGTTAAGAATCCACCTTCCAGGACTTCCCTGGTGGTCCAGTGGTTGAGAATCCGCCTGCAATGCTGGGGACATGGGTTCGATCCCTGGTCAGGGAAGATCCCACGTGCCAAGGAGTAACTAAGCCCATTTGCCACAGCTCCCAAGCTAGATAGAGCTTGTGAGCTGCAACCTCTGAAGCCCTCAGGTCCTAGAGCCTGTGCTGTCCAACGAGAGAAGCCGCGGCACTGAGAAGCCCTTGCACCACAACTGGGGAGTAGCCCCTGCTCGCCCCAGCTAGAGGAGACCGGAGCAGCAAGGAAGACTCAGGGCAGCCATGTATTAAAAAAAAAAAAAATTTTTTTTTAAGAATCCACCTTCAGTGCAGGGGATGTTGTTTCAATCCCTGGTTGGGGAATAAGACATCACATGCCATGGCTCAGCTAACCCTGCAAGACACAACTAGAGAGCCCGTGTATCAAAACTAAGACCCAACATGGAAACCACCTAAGCACTCATCAACAGGTGAATGGTAAAGTAATCACACACACACACACGACTATTATTTAGCCATGAAAAGAAGGAAATCCTGTTATTTGCAACAACATGGATAGATCTTACGGGCGTTATGCTGAGTGAAATAAAGACAGATACTGTGCGATCTCATTTATTTGTGAAATCTAAAAATATGGAGCTCATAGAAACAGTAGAGTGGTGGTTACCAGTGACTGAGGGAAATGGGGAGATGTTGGTCAGAGAGTACAGACTTGCAGTTAAAAGATGAGTAGTTCCAGGGATCTAATGTTTGGCAAAGTGATTGTAATCAATAATAGTTTAAAGTTGTGAGCACAGAGCTTTAATAGTCTTAACATAACAACAAAATAGTAATTATGTGAGGTGAAAGTTGTGTTAACCTTATTGTAGTAAACATTTCACTATATATCTGAGTATCAGCTTATCACTTTGTGCACCTTCAACTTACACTTTGTTATATGTCAATTATACCTCAATAAAGCCGGAGGGGGTGAGAACCATTGAGCTAGAAGTTTGAGTCCAACTTTCTACTAAAAATGATAAGACAGAAACTTAGTAGAGAAGCTGGGATAGACTANTATTATAAAATAAAAAGATAAAAGTAAATTAAAAATGTCTTCCTCACTCAGGTCCATTCTAATGCGTTTTCCTGGGGGAGAAGTGGAGGGAGGGAGATTATTAATGAGTTACTAATGAGACACAGGGATCACTCTATGGCAGCTCCAGTAGTTCGTGCCCAAGGACCTCGTTTGTGTTGGGCGCCATGACCAGATGAGGCTGAGAAATACTGGTCCCAGAACCATCTCTCAGGGAGACCTCTGGGCCTCTAAGGTGGTGCACGACTGTGCTTGCACGTGGCATCTTTCTCCCCTCTTCCTTCCCACCTTGCAGTTCAACCCGAGGTACTAACACAACACAGTGTTTGCTTGGTTCTTACATGTCACATGGGCTTCCTCTGAAACCTTCCATCGAGTTCTCATGGACCAAGCTGCTCCCTCCAACTTGTCCAGATCTGCCATCACAGCTCCAGGCATCTACAGAGGAATGGGGAAACAGACTCCATCACCCACCCATCTGTTAAAAATCCACCAATCTTGGGTACATAGCACACCAAGAAAATTGGCTGTGTTTTTCTTTTTTTCAAGTCATCAGCATTTAAAGCCCACCTCTGCTGTTTAATTTCTGTGTGACCTTTGAAACTTTCTTAACCGCTCCAAGGCTCTGTTTTTCTCACCTGGAAAAAGGGAATACAATAGGGTTGTTGTAAGTATTAAGTTAAGATGATGTTATTTGGAGGAAAAACTTCCTCTTCCAACTTGAGTTCAGCTTGTCAGGAGAAAACACAAAGCTTACTTACGTTCAGTGGAGGTTTTAAATGAAATGACTCCCAGAGCAGGGAGAGATAGGGGTGTATATACGAACTAAATGGGAGAGGGAGGGAAGAGAAAGAGGTTCTGTGGAAGAACAAAGGGAAGGCCTGACAGTTTCAGATAAAGTTTGTTAAGCAGTTACTCATCCCAGTGATAATGATTAGTCTCCTTTCCGGCTGTAAGTCTCCTGGACAGGGAATTGATGACAGCTGTATTTTTCAAGAGTGCTGGCTAAGTCCCCAAAAGAAGCTTAGGGAAGGTTACTTTCTGTGGCTGCTATTTGTTCAGATGTTTTTAGCTTAAAATAATCTTTACACTATTGAGGCACATGTTGGATTCCTTCAATGAAAAACACAGGGTGTATCCAGGTGTTGTTACAGGAAAGGTGAATCTTTCAGAGTTCAGAGACATTATCCAAAAGGAACATCATCACCCTTGGGGGTCAATGGCTCCCTTCTGGGCACTGAGGAAGAGGTACCATAGAAATCCTAACAGTGAAGGCAGCAATGAAAAGAAGTGCTCTGCTTCTCTGAAGGGGAGAAAAGAAGTCCCCACTCTCCACCCTTAGACCACAAACACAGACGGGTTCCTGCCCCAACATAGGAAAAGCCTCTTCTTTGATCCTCAGCATAAGGAAACTCAAGCTGAATGAAAATCATTTTCCTTCTGAAGCTTTTGCTCTTGGCATCTCTTGTTGTTCAGTCACTCAGTTGTGTCCAACTCTTTGCCACTTCATGGACTGCAACACTCCAGGCTTCCCTGTCCTTCACCATCTCCGGGAGCTTGCTTAAATTCATGTCCATTGAGTTGGTGGTACCATCCAACCATCTCGCCCTCTGTCATCCCTTCTCCTCCTGCCTCCAATCTTTCCCAGCATCAGGGTCTTTTCCAGTGATTTGGCTCTTTGCATCAGGTGGCCAAAGTATTGGAGATTCAGTTTTAGCATCAGTTCTTCCAATGAATACACAGGATTGATTTCCTTTAGGATGGACTGTTGGATTTCCTTGCAGTCTAAGGGACTCTCAAGAGTCTTCTCCAACACCACAGTTCAAAAGCATCAGTCCTCTGGTGCTCAGCTTTCATTATGGTCCAATTCTCACATTCATACACGACTACTGGAAAAACCATAGATTCAACTAGATGGACCTTTGTTGGCAAAGTAATGTCTCTGTTTTTTAATATGCTGTCCAGGTTTGTAACAAATTTTCTTCCAAGGAATGTCTTTTAATTTCATGGCTGCAGTCACCAACTGCAGTGATTTTGGAGACCAAGAAAATAAAGTCTGTCACTGTTTCCATTGTTTCCCCACCTATTTGTCATGAAGTGATGGAAGTGGATGCCATGATCTTAGTTTTTTGAATGTTGAGTTTTAAGCCAGCAACTTTCCTCTTTCACCTTCATCAAGAGGCTCTTTAGTTCCGCTTTGCTTTCTGTCATAAAGGTGGCATCATTTGCATATTTGAGGTTGTTGATATTTCTCCTGGCAATCTTGATTCCAGCTTGTGCTTCATCCAGCTTGGTATTTTGCATAATGTACTCTGCATATAAGTTAAATAAGCAGAGTGACAATATACAGCTTTGACATACTCCTTTCCCAGTTGAGGGCTTCCCTTGTGCCTCAGCTGGTAAAGAATCCACCTGCAATGTGGAAGACCTGGGTTTGATCCCTGGGTTAGNTGCATATAAGTTAAATAAGCAGAGTGACAATATACAGCTTTGACATACTCCTTTCCCAGTTGAGGGCTTCCCTTGTGCCTCAGCTGGTAAAGAATCCACCTGCAATGTGGAAGACCTGGGTTTGATCCCTGGGTTAGGAAGATCCCCTGGAGAAGGGAAAGCTACCCACTCCAGTATTCTGGCCTGGAGAATTCCATGGACTGTATAGTCCAGGGGTTGCAAAGAGTCAGACACGACTGAGCAACTTTCACTCACTCTCACTCACTCACTTTCCCAATTTTGAAGCTGGCATCTGAGAGATGGTCAAAATGAGGCAAGGGATGTGGGAGAGGGCTTATAGAATCAAGGCAGAAATTACAATCACTTAACGAGGACCAGGGACTTCCCTGGTGGCTCAGATGATAGAGAATCTGCCTGCAATTCGGGAGACACAGGTTCAATCCTTGGGTTGGGAAGATTCCCCAGAGAAGGAAATGACAACCCACTCCAATATTCTTGCCTGGAGAATCCCCATGGACAGAGGAGCCTGGCGGGCTACAGTCTATGGGGTCACAAAGAGTCAGACATGACTGACTAAACAACGAGGAACAGATGAAAATCTACATCCAGGTGTGTGTATTTTTAAGTCCAAGGACACAGACTGTGTCAAAGTAAATAGCTTTATATAAAGGTGTGATTTGGTCTCAAGGTATTTTAAGCCCTGATAAGAAAAACCTTTAAAAATAAGAGATAAATCTCTACTTGGCTTGTTAGAGAAAAGAATAGTGGAATACTTCATATTGCATAGATTTTCATGATTTTTAATTCCATTTTTTTGGGGGGGTCTAATTCCATTCTATTTGTGGTACATGTAACTCTAGGAGTGAAAACTCATTAGAAAATTTTATGTAATACATAATTGCATTGACGATGGCTATACCAAAAGAGACTTACTCCCACTGAGAAATATTTTTAAATTTTACTATTTATTTTATTAAGGATTTATTAATTGCATGTATTACAAAGGGGACTGGTCCAAACTTATGAATATTATTCTTATATAATTGTGCAAATTGTACAAATGATTTATGCAAAGTAATTCAAAATGGCTAAATCTGAAAGTTTAATTTGGAACATACGACCAATATTTTCTTTGGTAAGGTATATTTTCCCTCCCCCAGGCCAAGTGGTAATTAAACAAGAAATAAGGGGAGTAAGGTACACTAGAGGTTAGAAAATGAAGTTTAATTTTCATTTTTTTAATTTATTCACTAACTTTTAAATTTTTGGCCCTGCCCTGTGGCATGTGGGATCTTAGTGCCCCGGCAAGGGAACCCAGAGTTGCCCAAAATAAAAATAAATAAAACAAATAATAAATAAATACATAACATTTTTAAAATTAAATCTGAATTTTCAAAATTATTGAAAACCATATCTGTTTTCTATATCCATTCATTGTGTCATTCAGTGACTGTTCCATTACCTTTTCCTACGGTCTTGTGGTGAAGGACATAATGAAACAGAATATCCAGCAGTGACTTAGTTCTTCAGCATTTGGCGAGAGCTTTACACACACTAGTTGACGCCCACAAGAGTTCGCTGAAATGAGTATTATCATTCCCATTTTACCAGTGACAAATCTTAGGCTCAAAATGACTGTCCAAATGTCCATAACCTGATTCCAAGTCCAGGTTCTTTCCACCAAAACATGAACTGTATCTTACCCTTGTACCTTGCCTTTAGATCTCAAGTCTGGGAGAGGAGATATCCATACATTTAAAAGGAAAAAAATAAGATTTAGACAGCAATGCAAAATAGGGATTTGGAAAATATTATGGGGTAATAAGTGGTTAAATGCCTAATGTGCAAGGCAGAAAGCAAGGATCACTCAGGAGGAACATATCACTCCTGATGGAGAAAGCAGAGTGTATGTTTATTACAAGTGGAAAATAATCTTTACCACACAAGGACTAACAGCCTGTATGTGGAATCTGATGTAATCATATAAAAACTATTGTTAACTTCAAACAAGCAAAAAATGCATAAATCAAATCCATGTTTCTTATTAGATCTGTGGTACCTACTTTTGGCACCTGTAAATAATTCTAAGTGTGAAAAGCTTTGATAAACCAACTTTATTTGAAAAGCAAAAACATATAGATGGTGAGACTATCAGAAGAAAAAGATTTAGGGTAATCTCAATTTCTCCCAATATCAACTGAAGTGAAGGAAATGGGTTAACAACAGATACTTATCTTTACTAATCCACAGAATTCATGATATGTACTCAGGCCCTTTAAAACTCTCTGTTTCAGTAGTCAGTATCCACTGCTGCTGCTGCTGCTGCTGCTAAGTCACTTCAGTCGTGTCCGACTCTGTGCGACCCCCATAGACAGCAGCCCACGAGACTCCCCCTGTCCCTGGGATTCTCCAGGCAAGAACACCAGAGTGGGTTGCCATTTCCTTCTCCAGTGCAGGAAAGTGAAAAGTGAAAGGGAAGTCGCTGAGTCTTGTCCGNTTCAGTCGTGTCCGACTCTGTGCGACTCCCATAGACAGCAGCCCACGAGACTCCCCCTGTCCCTGGGATTCTCCAGGCAAGAACACCAGAGTGGGTTGCCATTTCCTTCTCCAGTGCAGGAAAGTGAAAAGTGAAAGGGAAGTCGCTGAGTCTTGTCCGACTCTTAGTGACCCCATGGACTGCGGCCCACCAGGCTCCTCTGTCCATGGGGTTTTCCAGGGAAGAGTGCTGAAGTGGGGTGTATTTGAATTTTAATTCACTATAAATTAAATTTAAAATTCAGTTTCTCAGTTGCAGTAACCACCTTTGACATACTCAATAGCCATATATGGTGATTGGTTGCCATATTGGACAGTGCAAACATAGGACATGAGTTCATCTTTGCAGAAAGGTCTGCTGAATGTGGCTGCTGTAGATTCTGGCAAAGGATAGATTTTGATGATGATGTAAAATTATTTTTTAAAGGAAAAAGGGGGAAAATAAGGAGTTATTATTATTATACTTTTGCCTTGTTTTATATAATGGTAGCACGAGAGTTGCTGTATTCATTCATTTTCAAACAAATATTTGCACTTGGATTAGCAGTTGTTTCTCCCAGAAGCTAGCACCTAGAGTTGTGCAGGGAAATAGTTCTACTCGATAATCATTTATTGCTGGAACAATGCAGGCCTTCAGACTCCTTCCTTTGTCCTTGTACAGATCAGGAATGAGACGAGCAACTCCACTGCTGAAGATAAGGCAAATTCTTAATTACCTACCCAGTGTCTCTTCCCTTCTTTGTGCACAGATTTCCAGTTTTATTACAGCCATGTCCCCAGCCAGGGTGATGGATCAAGACATTTTTGTGGAGGTCGTGCACTGCACAAAGGTGTCAGGCCCAAAAGTTGAGTGACAGCTGAAAAATAAGTCTTTTTTAAAGTTTACATAAATGTTTTATTAGCCTGCTGGCTGTCCTGTCTGAGGCAGTCAGTCTCTCAAATTTTTCAGGCTATCAGCTCTCTTTGCTGATATTTCATTGCATATTCAGTGTACAATGCTACCTTCACCCCATTTTCTTTTTCTTTTTTTCATCTTTGATGCTTTAAATCATTGTGCCTAATCCGACTCTTGGGTCGCTCTTCCCCCTCTTCCTCTTTTAATAGACTCTTCTTTCCTGTCTCTCAACAGAAATAGCTTTTCCTCATTATATACAGTAATTGCCTATTAAAAAATTAAACTATACATAAAAGTATAAAGGAGAAAGAAAAATACCTGAAATCTCATTTCTGGGATAACATTAACATTTTGGTGACTTTTTTTTCATGTTTGTATATATAAGGGATTTTCTAGCTCATTTCGTCTGCTTCCTCCAGTCTTTTCCCCACATGATAAATTAAGAACCATCTCATTAGAACCCACTACAAATTTAGCTGTCAGACTTTGCCTGGATGCTTACACTGCTTGGCAATGTTTTAAAATCTGTCGCATTTCCTTTTTACTACATTGGATTGATGGACATCTTCCCAGTTCTCCTCAAGCTCTACCCACTTGGCCCCAAAGAATGAGTCCCTCCTCAACTCCCCTTCACCTCGGCGGACTTCTGTCATGGCCCATGCGTTAAAAAAAAAAAAAAAAAAAGATGAAGAGGGGCAAGGAGAAAGGAGGCAAGTCATGGTTACTTTGGGATGGACAGCTGGCACGCTTAGGAAACAAGCTGGGAAGGCAAAATGTAATAGACCAGGAAGGTATGTTCACCGAGAAAGGCGAAGTCTGGATGCAAGAGCCAAAAAGGAAGGTTGCAATGGAAGCCAAAGAAGAGCCTTAGAGATTAGTCACCTGAGTGTGGCTCCTGGTTTTTGTTTTTTTTTTAATTATTTGTTTATTTTTGGCCGCGCTGGGTCTTCATTGTTGCATGTGGGCTTTCTCTAGTTGTGGTGAGTGGGGGCTACTCTCTAGGTGCGGTGCACGGGCTTCTTATTGCAGTGGCTTCTGTTATTACAGAGCACAGGCTCTAGGAGCACGGGCCTAGTTGTTCTGTGCCATGTGGGATCTTCCCAGACCTGGGATCAAACCCGGCTCTTCTGCATTGGCAGCCAGATGACTCCTGTTAACAGGGCATTATGACAACCAACTCCAGGTGCTAAAGTAGCTCGAGGTGTCATGTGGGTCCTGACAGGTTGGAGTTCTGGCCCCCAAAGAACCAACCCCACATGCACTCTTGGCCATTTGGTCCACTCACTCCACTTGCCCGACTGTGAACCTTGGAAGCAGCTTGTGCCCGCATGAAGGTTAAGCCAGTGCCAGTTTATGTACAATAGCTTGTCTACAGAATTTCTCCTTCCAGGCCGGAGTTGCCCAGGGTCCTGCTCTGTCCTGATGAATTGTTTCCTTGAAGCATTCTTCTTGATATTCCTAAAACCCTCACCAAGCTCTGGTGAAAGTTACTACGTTTATTACCAGGAGCCATGTTCTAAGATGGGAAGGCATCCTATGCCTTGATGCTGTTGTGTAGAAAAGAGAGGGGAACAAAGCCTTTCAGTGTCCTGGCAAGATTGAAAGGCTGCCGGGATGGGTATAGAGGGCAGAGCTGGGGAGAGGATCTGAGGTTCTAGCGGCTTCTTATGTGGACTTAAAAGCAACTGATTGATTCTTCAGTTGCATGTTCATTGTCAGAGCCCAAGGTACTATGATTTCAGTTCCTAGGCATTTCAGAGATATTATGCCATAAGTCAGGTCACTTCTAGACTTCCTTCACTGCTGGTTTCAGGTTCAGTTTTCATGAATTTCCTGAGTCAGTTATGGCTCATCCACCTGCTTAATGGTTTTCAA
This sequence comes from Neotragus pygmaeus, assembly GCA_006410875.1. Lineage (NCBI taxonomy): Eukaryota > Metazoa > Chordata > Mammalia > Artiodactyla > Bovidae > Neotragus > Neotragus pygmaeus. The sequence goes on from SJYV01003432.1 coordinate 96,585, forward strand.
AATGTTGATGATGTTTGTCTTCGTGGACATATGCCTATCTTTTAAATTTATTTATTTTTAACCTTTTACTGTCAGTTTTGGGGCTGGGGAAGTGACTGAAGTAAAATGCCTTTAATTCATCATTTTAAACCAGAAGTTAGTATGAGAGTATTTGCCAAGGAGAGCAATATTGTAAAAACATTATTTTAAGGAAACCCAGATCATCTGTAAAATGCAGGACAAATTAGATGAGCAGAAACTTAAGTCGCAGAGTTAGGAGGGCCCCACAAAAATCCCAAAGGGAGAAAGTTAAAGGTCTAAAACATGGTTATGGCAAGGAGAATGAAAAGAAAGAGCCAAACCTTTGAAAAAAGAGAAAGGAATTTGTTGACCAAGAAAGAAAGAGGAGTCCATGTACTTGGGAGAGGATGACTGAAAGAATCCATGGAATTTATGAGATGGAATAAGGAAGAAGAAGCATGGAAGAAGTTTGACGGGCAGTTCCTGGCTTCTGTTTTTGTAATGGTCTAAGTGTTGAGAATGAGGAGAAAGTATGTTTTCTCAGAGCAACTAAAATGTAACAGAAATTCTGCCAAAAGCCATCAGACTTGTTAAGTAATTAGTTAATGTATTTGGTGCTGTGCTGGGTCTTTGTTCCTGTGTGCAGGCTTTCCCTAGCTGTGGCCAGAGGAGGCTATACTCTAGTAGCTGGAGCACATGGACTTAGTTGTCCGGAATCTTCCCTGATCAGGGATCAAACCTGCATTGCCTGCACTGGCATTCAAATTCTTAACCACTGGACTACCAGGGAAGCCCTTAAATTATAGCTTGTTTAAAGATATTTGGAATAGATATTCAAGAACTTCTAAATGTAACATTAGAAGCGAATGACCTCACAGGTTCAGGAGGTGATGTCCTCTCTCTCTCTCCACTGGAACGTCATATCTTTTTAGGAAGAGGGTTTCTATTCTCTGGAGGGAGTAAACTGGAGGGGTTCTGATTTGGGAGTTACTAGGCACAGTTTCCCTGGAGAAAGAAATGGCAACCCACTCCAGTATTCTTGCCTGGAGAATCCCATGAAGCCTGGCAGGCTACAGTCTATGGGGTTGCAAGAGTTGGACACGACTGAGTGACTAAGCACACACAGGCATAGTTTAAGTTTGGGGGTACTACAAAGTTATTTTAGGGGAAATAAGAAAAACTCTGCAGCCTTCTTACCTCACAGGTAGCCAGGCTGTCGTTTTTAGTCAAGAGGCCACAAGAGGCTTTTTAAAGAAATCTGGGGACCTCCCTGGTGGTCTAGTGGCTAAGACTCCCTGCTCTCACTGCAGGGGTTCTGGGTTTGATCCCTGGTCAGAGAACTAGATCCCCGATGCCACAGTGAAGACTGAAGACCAAGAGGGCTGCAACTAAGACCCAGTGCAGCCAAATAAATTAAAAAAAAAATTTTTTTTTAATAAATCTGACTAAGCTAGGAGGAAAAGTCTAAATATACAGACAACAGGAGCTCCCTGTGCCAGTCAAGGATCTCCAGGGAAACAGAGAATCAATAGAATAGGGTATATCTGCATTAAGAGATTTATTTTAAGGGATTGGCTCATGCAATTATGGGGACCAGAAAATCCAACATCTATAGGGCAGGTCAACAGCCTAGAAAGTGAGGCAGGAATTCTTTGTCACAGTCTTGAAGAAGAATCACTTTTCTTGGGAAACCTGTTTTTTTTGCCCTTAAGGGCTTCAACTGATTGGATGAGGTCCATCCACATGATTGAGAGTAATCTCCTTTAAAGTCAACTGACTGTAGATGTTACTCACACCTACAAAATAGCTTCAAATCATGTCTAGAATAGTGCTTGTTGAAACAACTGGGCACTATAGGCTAGGCAAATTGACACATAAAACTCAGTCCTCACATTCCCTGAAGCAACTTTCCATCCAGATGGGCCCAACACCAAAGCCTGACATCAACAAGGCCCACCTATGGAAGAGGCCTCGCAGTCCCCCTTTCCAAATGTCCCATGCTAAAGAAAGAACAGTCAACTAAGAGTCAGTAGACATCTGAGCAAAGTCATTTGTGGAAGTAAAAACAATTCAGGCAGAAGGAAAAAACTGAAAAACTATCATGGATATCTTTGGAGAGATGACAGAAGACAAGTCTATCATGAAACAACAAAGAAGCTACTGGAGAAAAAAATGACTTCAGAGATCAAAAAGAACCTCTTAGAAATTACAAAAATTATAACACAAATGAAAAACTTGGTAAGAGGTGTATAAGATAAAGATAAGGAAATCACTAAGAAAGTAACACAAAATGTCAAAAAGATGGAAAACAGATAAGGGAAAAAGAGAGAGAGAGATCAGTTTTGGGGAACTGACACCTAAATGAGATTTTCAGAAAGAGAGAACAGAGAAAATGGAGGAGGGGAAAATATCAAAGAAACGATTCAAAAAAGTTTCCAAGCATTAAAGGTCATGAATTTCCAGGTTGAAAAGGTTTACCCAGTTCCACTCAGGGGTTAAATCTATATCTACATGAAGCTACCTCATCATGAAATTGAAGAAAACAGGGAGTAAAGCCTGGGTGAGAAGGAGAGACAGATTACATACCCATGATCAAAAATCAGGCTGACTTCGGACTTCTCAACAGCATCAGCAGACAGCAATGGAAAAATGCCTTCAAAGCTCTAACAGGAAAATAATATTTTAACCTGGTATTCTAATCCCAACCAAACCTAGCAAACTGAAGGGCGCAATGATGGTATTTTCAGAAATTATTAAGTTCTCCACAAATTCACTTCCCAACCATTTTTTTCTCAGCAAAGAGTGCAGGATATATTCCTCCCAAATAAAGGAGTAAATAAAGAAAGAGGAGGAAATGAAATTCAGAAATCAAGGGATATAAGGAAAGAGAGAGGGGAAAAGAATACTCAAGGACATGGTGAGGGGAGATCTCAGAACACAGAGAGAGTAGTCAGTCCAAACTGAGTAAGATCAAAGGGTTCTGGAAGAAATGTCTCCAAGAAGAAATTGATTGGTGGGACTTCCCTGGTGGTCCAGTGTTTAAGAATCTGCCTTCCAATACAGGGGATACAGTTTGATCCCTGGTCTGGAAACTAAGGTCCCACATAATGTGTGTGTGCACTTAGTTGTGTCCAACTCTTTACAGCCATGAGACAACTAAGCCCTCACACAGCAACGACTGAGCCTTAGCACTCCAGAGCCTGTGCTCTGCAACAGGAGCCCACTCGATGCAATGAAGACCCAGCATGGCAAAAATGGTTTTTTAATTAAAAAAAAAAAAAAGAAATTGATTGGGCACTTGGCATGTTTGAACATATTAAAAGGAAAGTTACACCTCTTGGAACAATTTGGAGACAGAAAAACTAAGCAGTAAAATAAAAAAACAAGCCAAGAAATTTCAAATCCAGGAAAACCAAAAGGTTATTGAAGAAAGTAAAAGTAATCGTGTCACTGAGAACTACTCGATTCAGTTATAAACAGTATTTACCTAGTTAAAATAATGTAAATATTAAACATTGTTTAACCAAATGACATATTTGTTTAGAGGATTTATATTTGCAGTGCAGGCCAAGAAGTGGGGAAAGAGCTAAACCCTTATCTTGTATAATAAATAGAACTACGGATAACAGGCAACACTGAAAAATCAAGTAGCGATATTTATTTCTGTAGCATCCCAGTAAGGTTATTTAAAGATTTAAAGATAAATACATTAAAAAAAAACAAAAACAGAAAGTTAAAAGGCTTGTGTCTGGAAGGAAAAAATTAATGGTGGAAACAAGGAAAAGATTATTGTTTTTCATTATAAGCTTTGTAGAACTGTTTGATTCTTGTCCTATACACACAATTTTAACAAAAACAAAAACTTAGGAAAAGAATTTCCAGAATAGCATAAAACCCAAACTCCTGGCTATGGAGTCAGAATCCTGGATTCCCCTTACTAGTTTTGCCATTCACCAGCTACGTAACCTTGGGCAAGTTTTCTAAGTACTCCAAATTCTGTGAAAAGGGGATAGTAATAATTCTCATGGGCTTCCCAGGTGGCTCTGGGGTAAAGAATCCACCTGCCAAGCGAGAGTTCGATCCCTGGGTCAGGAAGATCCCCTGGAAAAGGAAATGACAATCTGCTCCAATATTTTTGCCTGGGAAATCCCACGGACAGAGGAGCCTGGTGGGCTACAGTCCATGGGGTTGCAAAAGAGCTGGACACGACTTAGAGACTACGCAACAACAACAATTGTTTTCATGGTAACAGTACATACTTACTGATTCACAGCCCTGCTTGTGAACTATGAATGAGATAACCCATGTGAAGTCTAAGCACTATGATTGCTACACTTAGTGTGTTGCATAAACTTTGGCTAATTTTTTTAGCCATTATCAGGCTGCTATCAAAGGCTCTTTGTATGAATAATCTCTCCCATCTGCTTCTCCAACCTCAAGTTCTATCACTCTTCAATACAAACTCTGTGCAAACAAGTGTGGCCTGCAGTGTTCATCCTTTGGGAAATACACCGCACTCCTTTCTGCCTCCTTGCTCTTGCTCTTGCTTTGTCTGTTTTCCTACTCCACAACCTATTTTGGTTGAAATAACAATGGAAAAGAAATGCGTTACAGCCTGTAAATAACTGGACGATATTTGCACTCATAGGGTGGAAATCCAAGATGTAAATATTTCCTCTTAGGGGCTAAAAGCTGAAAGAAGGAGCTCCATTTTTGTTTGAGACATGTTAATCTTGTCATTGCTCAAGGTTGCCATGGTTCCTGTTTTGGTGCTTCCAGGACTTAAGCTTAAACCACTACATCTGAACAAGTGAAAATAACCCTATTCAACTGAGACAGAGAGTCAGGCAGGGTGAGATTCTTGGGAGATAGGTCAGTGCTGTAACTAGAAATATAAGCCAGGATTTTTGTGTTTCTGTGACACACCAATCCTGGCTGCCCCTGACACTGCCTATTTCTAGCTTTGTGTTTTCCAGGGAATCAAGGAGAAATTTATTCTGTAAACCAGGGAGATTCTTTTCCCTTTCCTGTGGCACAATTTAAATGGAAAAAAAAAAGTTACCATTTGCTTCTAGTTTTCTAAACTAGTTGTCAGATTTATTAATATTAGTCAATTATTTCATTAGCGAGAGAGAAGCTTCATTAAAAAAATAAAGCCAATGAAAATAAAGCTATTTGACTTTGGTAAATCATACTTTTCTGTCCACTTCACAATCATTTTCAAATTCATAGTCATAGACAGAACTGTTCCTTGAACAGAAATGAAAATCGCGTTTTTATGAGACTCACTAAGAAATGGCAACCCACTCCACTAATCTTGCCTGGAGAATCTCAAGGACAGAGGAGCCTGGCAGGCTATAGTCCATGGGGTCACAATGACTGAGCAGCTAACACTAACACAACTGGTCATTTCTGATGACACTTAAGTACTTTCTTAGAGACTTTTGGTTGCCGCTGTATACAGGAAATAAACAGCATTATAATATGTGTATATTGTTCATTGCTCTTCATTGTTTCAAATGGTCACAAGATTTCAAATTTTATGATTGCATAAATCATTTTATGCTTTTGCAGATTTAAAGTAAGAAGATGCATAGTATCTTCTTTCTAACCATCATTCCAAGTTGAATTCAGATAGACTATCCAGAAGCTTATGAAAATTCATCAGCATTTCATCATTTATTATCTTCACCAACAATATTTTATTGATATTTGCTAACAGTTTATCAATATTCCTAAGGCATATGAGGTTAAATCAGGTGGACTTTTGTATGGACTAGGAATATTCTCTGTTCTTAAAGGGTAAATAATTCGTGAAAGGTTGTTTCTTGCCAGCTGTACTAGATTTTTTAGGTAAGGAAGTGAGAGATGAGAATATTTTCATGTAAAATAGAAAACCTGAAACTCTCAGGTTAGATTTTAAAAACTCTGATTCCCTTAGCTTGAAGGAAGGATAAAGTAGAAGACATTTAGATGAGCCAAGGACTTCCAAAATGTACACTTTAGTTTCACCTTCTCTGTATCATTCCTATGCCTTCTCTTCCAAGCCAAATATTATTGCTTAGGACACCTGAGGAATAATTAGAGCACCACTGAATCTCTATTTTAGATAATTTCTTATAAACTGAGTTTTAACTCATGACCGCCCTTAATTTCTAAATACATTCTTGCTTATTAATATCTATGTTAATTTAAACATACATGGGGACTTCCCTGGTGTTCTTGTGGTTAAGAATCTGCCTTTCAATCTCTGGTCAGGAAAATAAGATCCTACATGCCATAGGGCAACTAAGCCTGTGCGCCATAACTACTGAGCCTGCATGCTGCAATGAAGATCCAGTGCAGCCACAAATAAATAAAAATAAACATACAAGCCTGCTAAATCTTACGGAAACAGAGTCTTAGACGATGGACAAGATATGTTGCCAAGGCAAAGTTGCCAACTACAGGGTGGGACTGTTCTCAAAACAAGGTCAAGTCCAGAAAAGTATCCATGAACCAAGTCTCTGGGACCCTCTAGTATGCATTGGGTACCAGTGATTAAACATGGAAGTAATAGCAACCCGTTATGCTTCCAAAATTTCATCAGATAATGACATCTTCCTTGGATTCAAAACTACAATGGCTTCAAATACTATGGTTGCCAACTTTTCAATTAACAGATTGACGGGTATATTGAAAAACTGGGCTGCTCTCAAGTGGTAATCTCACTAATGAATATTATGCCTGATAAATTAATTCTGAGGCTTAATTTCCAGTGTGGAATGGAAAACAATGAGAAAATCAAAGAGAAAACAAAAATGAAATGACAATAGCACAAGATACAGATTTCAAAGAAATAGTTTGTAGCCTCTCCTATAGAAGAGGATAAGAAGAAATAGGTATTTCCAGAAATGTAGCAGGTGACATAAGAAGACGACCTCATCAGTTTGCCTTGATTGGCATGCAATGTCGTCTTGCACGTGCACATGACTTGGGTGCAAAAGCTTTTTGTTTAATGATGGTTTTANTGGTAAATCATACTTTTCTGTCCACTTCACAATCATTTTCAAATTCATAGTCATAGACAGAACTGTTCCTTGAACAGAAATGAAAATCGCGTTTTTATGAGACTCACTAAGAAATGGCAACCCACTCCACTAATCTTGCCTGGAGAATCTCAAGGACAGAGGAGCCTGGCAGGCTATAGTCCATGGGGTCACAATGACTGAGCAGCTAACACTAACACAACTGGTCATTTCTGATGACACTTAAGTACTTTCTTAGAGACTTTTGGTTGCCGCTGTATACAGGAAATAAACAGCATTATAATATGTGTATATTGTTCATTGCTCTTCATTGTTTCAAATGGTCACAAGATTTCAAATTTTATGATTGCATAAATCATTTTATGCTTTTGCAGATTTAAAGTAAGAAGATGCATAGTATCTTCTTTCTAACCATCATTCCAAGTTGAATTCAGATAGACTATCCAGAAGCTTATGAAAATTCATCAGCATTTCATCATTTATTATCTTCACCAACAATATTTTATTGATATTTGCTAACAGTTTATCAATATTCCTAAGGCATATGAGGTTAAATCAGGTGGACTTTTGTATGGACTAGGAATATTCTCTGTTCTTAAAGGGTAAATAATTCGTGAAAGGTTGTTTCTTGCCAGCTGTACTAGATTTTTTAGGTAAGGAAGTGAGAGATGAGAATATTTTCATGTAAAATAGAAAACCTGAAACTCTCAGGTTAGATTTTAAAAACTCTGATTCCCTTAGCTTGAAGGAAGGATAAAGTAGAAGACATTTAGATGAGCCAAGGACTTCCAAAATGTACACTTTAGTTTCACCTTCTCTGTATCATTCCTATGCCTTCTCTTCCAAGCCAAATATTATTGCTTAGGACACCTGAGGAATAATTAGAGCACCACTGAATCTCTATTTTAGATAATTTCTTATAAACTGAGTTTTAACTCATGACCGCCCTTAATTTCTAAATACATTCTTGCTTATTAATATCTATGTTAATTTAAACATACATGGGGACTTCCCTGGTGTTCTTGTGGTTAAGAATCTGCCTTTCAATCTCTGGTCAGGAAAATAAGATCCTACATGCCATAGGGCAACTAAGCCTGTGCGCCATAACTACTGAGCCTGCATGCTGCAATGAAGATCCAGTGCAGCCACAAATAAATAAAAATAAACATACAAGCCTGCTAAATCTTACGGAAACAGAGTCTTAGACGATGGACAAGATATGTTGCCAAGGCAAAGTTGCCAACTACAGGGTGGGACTGTTCTCAAAACAAGGTCAAGTCCAGAAAAGTATCCATGAACCAAGTCTCTGGGACCCTCTAGTATGCATTGGGTACCAGTGATTAAACATGGAAGTAATAGCAACCCGTTATGCTTCCAAAATTTCATCAGATAATGACATCTTCCTTGGATTCAAAACTACAATGGCTTCAAATACTATGGTTGCCAACTTTTCAATTAACAGATTGACGGGTATATTGAAAAACTGGGCTGCTCTCAAGTGGTAATCTCACTAATGAATATTATGCCTGATAAATTAATTCTGAGGCTTAATTTCCACTGTGGAATGGAAAACAATGAGAAAATCAAAGAGAAAACAAAAATGAAATGACAATAGCACAAGATACAGATTTCAAAGAAATAGTTTGTAGCCTCTCCTATAGAAGAGGATAAGAAGAAATAGGTATTTCCAGAAATGTAGCAGGTGACATAAGAAGACGACCTCATCAGTTTGCCTTGATTGGCATGCAATGTCGTCTTGCACGTGCACATGACTTGGGTGCAAAAGCTTTTTGTTTAATGATGGTTTTATTGCTATCCCTGTAGGACTCAGTCAATTACATGTGATGCTGCTGCTGCTGCTGCTAAGTTGCTTCAGTCGTGTCCGACTCTGTGCGACTCCATAGATGGCAGCCCACCAGGCTCCCCTATCCGTGGGATTCTCCAAGCAAGAACACTGGAGTGGGTTGCCATTTCCTTCTCTAATGCATGAAAGTGAAAGTGAAGTCGCTCAGTCGTGTCTGACTCTTAGCAACCCCATGGGCTGCAGCCCACCAGGCTCCTCTGTCCATGGGATTTTCCAGGCAAGAGTACTGGAGTGGGCCGCCATTGCCTTCTCCATTACATGTGATGACCATGTGCTTTTTCCATAGCAAGGTCTCTAAGAATGTTTAATTTGAATTTTCCAGGACAACAGTCTAATGGCTAACAAGGCCTCACACCCTTTTCCACTGAGTGGTGCCCAGGGAACCCCTATTCCTGATTGTGGTTGATAACTGACACTAGGTTTAATATTTTCTCAATTTCTTTACTTTTCTCATTCTACTCCTTCCCCTTTTTCAACTACATATCATACACAGATTGGGGTAAAACACTTCACAAATTATTCCTGGTTTAATATTTCTCATTTTCAAATGTGCTTTTCAGACTTTAATTAAACCAAGTCTCCCTATGGGGCTACTAGGAAGCACTGTTTTTTTCTGCTTTCCAGAAAGGGACAAAGAAAAGGAATAATGACTTCAGACAGTAAAAGTGGACAGAGATAATAAAGAAGAAACTCTCCTGACTGTTTCTGAATTTAGAAGCTTTTCTGTGTTTCCTCAGACCTCAGTTCATACTATTATGCCTTTTAGGGAAATCTGATTCCTTGAAGAGGTTGATAGGTATTATATTCTATTTCATAATATGAGGGAAAATATCACTTACTTAACTTTTTATAGGTGTAATATCATATATAAAGTAAATTTTAAAAATATGTCTTCCTTCAGCTTATTTGCTTAGACAAAAATCATTATTATGAAGCAATAAGATCATTATTTTTCAGCTTTAGGCAAAATTCATTCATAATCAGGCCAAAAATAATTATAATTTTACATACTGTCCTTAAAGTCAAATAATTTGATAATCTTGTATTAGAAAAATTTATTGAGATAATTTAAAATATAACAATTTTGGGAACTTCCCTGGTTATCCAGTGGCTAATACTCTGTGCTCCCATTGCAGGGGGCCTGGGTTCAATCCCTCACCAGGGAAGTAGATAATCACATGCCTCAACTGAGACTGCATGAGCAACTAAAGATTCCATGTGCTGCAAATAAGACCTGGCACACCAAAAAAAAAAAAAATTAATGTTGTACTTTACATATACACACATATGTGTGTGTGTGTGTGTGTATATATATATATGTATATATATGTATATATATATATAACCAGTTTGTCTTTTAAATGCAGCCACTTAGTTTTGACTGCATTTACTGAGGCCAAAGAGAACATCTGCAATCAGCATATATTAAAAACAAATCTTAGAAAACTTGTGGGAGAATAATAAAGTAGATCTTTGAAGAAGCACTTATCCTTTCTTCCAAATTTCACAGCAAGGTAAAGAGAAGTTTATTTTTAAAGGCAGATGCTGTAGTTTTTTTTTTTTTTAAACAGAAAATGCTAAAGAGTTCCCCTCCTTGAGGTGTTGTTATTGTTGTTCAGTCACTATGTCATGTCTGACTCTTTACAACCCCACGGACTGCAGCATGCCTGGTGTCCTTGTCTTTCACTATTTCTCAGGGTTTGCTCAAATACATGCTCATTGAGTCAATCAGGCAATCTTATCATCTCATCCTCTGTTGTCCCCTTCTCTTACCCTCAATTTTTCCCAGCATCAGGGTCTTTTCCAATGATTTGGCTCTTCACATCAGGTGGCCAAAGCACTGGAGCATCAGCATCAGTCCTTCCAAGGAAAATTCAGGCTGATTTCCTTTAGGATGGACTGGTTGGATCTCCTTGCAGTCCAAGGGACTCTCAAGAGTCCTCTCCAGCACCACAATTCAAAAGCATCTATTCTTTGGTACTCAGCCTTCTTTATGATCCAGCTCTCACTATCTGTGCACAACTAGTGGAAAAAGCATAGCTTTGCCATGCAGACTTTTGCTGGCAAAGTGATGTCTCTATTTTTTAACACAGTATCTAGGTTTGTCAAAGCTTTCCTTCCAAGGAGTCTTTTAAGTTCATGGCTGCAGTCACCGTCCACCATGATTTCGGAGTCCAAGAAAATAAAATCTGTCACTGCTCCCAATTTTTCCCCTTTTATTTGCTGTGAAGTGATGGAACTGGATGCCATCATCTCAGGTTTTTGAATGACGGCTTAGTTTTAAGCCAGTTTTTTCACTCTCCTCTTTCACCTCTTCAAGAGACTCTTTAGTTGTTTTTCAATTTTGGCCTTTAGAATAGTGTCATCTGCATATCTGAGGTTGTTGACAGTTCTCCTGGCAATCTTGATTCCAGCTTACGAGTCTTCCAATCCAAAATTTTGCATGATGTACTCTTCATATAAGCTAAATAAGCAGGGTGACAATATAAAGCCTTGATGTACGCCTTTCCCAATTTGGAACCAGTCTGTTGTTCCATGTCTGGTTCTAACTATTGCTTCTTGGCCTGCATACAGATTTCTCAGGAGACAAGTAAGGTGGTCTGGTAGTCCCATCTCTTTAAGAATTTTCCACAGTGTGTTGTGATTCACATTGTCAATTTTCTTGCTTTTTCTTTGATCCAACGAATGTTGGCCATTTGATCTCTGGTTCTGCTTTTTCTAAACCTAGCTGGTACACCTGGAAGTTCTCAGTCATGCACTGCTGGAACTTAGATGGAAGGATTTTGAGCATAACCTTATTAGCATGAGAAATGAGCACAATTGTTCAGTAGTTTGAACACTCTTTGGCACTGCCTTTCTTTGGGATTGGAATGAAAACTGACATTTTCTAGTCCTGTGGCCACTGCTGAGTTTTCCAAACTTGCTGGCATATTGAGTGAAGTACTTCAATGGCATCATCTTTTAGGATTTGAAATAGCTCAGCTGGAATCCTATCACCTCCACTAGCTTTGTTTGTAATAATGCTTCCTAAGGTCCGTTTGTCTTCATACTCCAGATGTCTGGCTCTAGGTGAGTGACCACACCATCATGGTTATCCAAGTCATTAGGATTTTTTTGGTTAGAGTTCTTCTGTGTATTCTTAATTTCTTCTGCTTCTGTTAGGTTCTTACTGTTTCTGTCCTCTATCATGCCCATCCTTTTAATGTTCCCTTGATATGTCCAAGTTTCTTGACGGGATCTCTAGTCTTCCCATTCTTTTAACTCTACTTCTTTGCATTGTTCATTTAAGAAATCAAAAAAAGAGGGGATATATACATATACATGTATGTGTATATTGGATTTCCTTCCCATTTAGGCGGGTGATACAATTTTTATGTTAGGGTCTCTGCTAAAGAAGCAAGAGCAATGACAAAAGATCCAGCCAAGATAACAAGTTTTAAAGGGCAAGGAAAAGGAAGAGACAAGAAAGACAGAGAAGATAGAGGAGAAATGAAGAGAGAGAAACATACAAAAGGAGAAGAAAAAGAATAGAACGGGAAGGGGAGGGAATGGTACTCATTTGTTTTTGTTGTTGTTGTTGTTATTTTGGGTTTATTTCTTTTAGCTTTCGGTCCACATTCTTTCAGTAATAGCATCCTTCATTTACCCTTTGCGATTACATCTTCCCATTCGGATACCATCAGGTGGGACTATTGTTCAGAAGCAGGGTGCCTACCCCCAACCAGGGAAAGAAGAGTTGACCCTAGTTAAGCCAGTCAGACCCTCTCTCTTTGGAATCTGAACCATTGCTTCTAAATGCAGCTGTTGAGACTTTCTTGCTGTGGAGACTCACGTGAGCTGCTTGGTTCAGTCCCTTCCAACACTGGAGCTTCAGTCTTCTCTCTTCAATCCTTTGAGCTTCCCGACTTTGCCTGATAAATTTCTTTCTGTCTTTCTTTTTTTTTTTTGACCTTGCTACTCAGCATATGGAACTTCCCTGCCCAGGGATTGAACCCATGCCCCCTGCATTGGAAGCATTGAGTCTTAACCACTGGACCGCCAGGGAAATCCCAATAAATTCCTTTCTTGCTTAGATTTACCAGAGGCAATTATTGTTCCTTGCAACCAAAGAACTCTACCTGGTACAGTCGAGGAAGAAGATAAGTGAAAATACATGTGGAAAATAAGATCTGAGTGAGACCCACTGAGAATATATTTTCACATCCTTAATTCATAGGTACTGGGGAAAACAATTTTAGCTTAAACCTGAAAAAGATGTGCAAATTTGTATTCAATCATTGCAGCTCTCTAGGAGGACATATAATCACACTGTAAAGTAGCAAAGGGTTTCTAAAAGGTGAGGGTAATATTCTCTTTCAAGGATAACCTACTGCAAGATTGACATCACAATTTTGAGCAATGAAAAGAGAATGTGCTTCCTGCAAGGCAGAGGTTCACCTCTGTTTTAACTGTGTAAGATCTTTGTGTCTTTGATGATTTCACATCTTTGGCATGACTAAAGGATTTTTCTATTCAAATCGAACTCCTTCAACTTAGCTAGTCCCTCCCACCTAACCCCACTTCCCCCCTGGGATTCTTTCTTTTCACTGCCAAGGATTAAATTCTCTGTGAAAGCCATGAAGGCAATAGAAATCTGTACAAGAAATGAGACACAGAACTGTCCCAAAAGAGAGACGCAAGCCCAAAGCTTGAGTGAGAAAAATAATCGAACTCTTATTCATACTGGAAAAAAGTCTAGTTTCAAACCAAGTTTTTTATTCATTCTTTTTTTGTCCAGAAAAGTATCATTATTTATGAACAAGAAACTGTTATTCTTCTGCTTTACCAAAGATGCTAAGTTTTGCATGTTTTAAACACCAAACAAACATATCCATAGAAAATGGCTTGCTGCCAGTTTCTGGTGAGCACGCCAGACTTTCAAAACAGCCCAGATATAGCAGCTCTGTGTTGATGGGTGAGCGATTCAAGACAGAAGGCTGAATTAGAACTCCGTCCTGATCCTGCCTGAGATGCTGGTTTTATTGGGTCATAGCTTGGTGATCAGAATGCAACGTCCCATGCCTACAGCAGCACAGATCCATTGCTCCTTCCTCAAACTACACGCATGAAAGACACAGTGCTGTTAGCAATGTGGAAACATCAGATGTGAGGAGTACAAATGAAAAGGACGAACAGGACACACTGTAGATCTGAACTATTACCTTGTTATTTTATCAGTCCTTCCTCTCTCCCCAGTGGCTCAGAAGGTAAAGAATCTGTCTGAAATGCAGGAGACCAGAGTTTGATCCCTGGGTTGGGAAGATTCCCTGGAGAAGGAAAACAGCAACCCACTCCAGTATTCTTTCCTGGGAAATCCTATGGATAGAGGAATCTGGTGAGCTACAGTCCATGGGGTTGCAAAGAGTCAGACACAACTGAGCAAATAACACTTTCACTTTTTTTTTTTTACCTCTCTCCACCTCACATATGGAATATCTTCCATTAATTTTATATTACTTTTTAATTAAAAAATATATATGTATGTATTTGGCTGCACTGGGTCTTCGATCTTCCTTGTGGCATGGGGGATCTCTAGTTGTGGCATGAAAACTCTTAGCTCCAACTTGTGGGATCTGGTTCCCTGACCAGGAATTGCACCCAGGACCCCTGCATTGGAAGCCCAGAGTCTTAGCCACTGGACCACCAGGGAGGAACCATTACATTAATTTTATATCCTTGTAATTGGTGTGTGGAGCTATAAGTTGTGCCCAACTCATCTAAAGAGATTGCCAGTTTAGACATGATGATGAGGGGGTTCATACAAGAATGATATATTATCAGAACTGTATCATCTCATTTTCTGTCTGTTAACCCAAAAGCTCACCAAAAGCCTGAGGCTGAAAAAACGGAATATGATCAGTTGACAAGAATTGCACTCTATATATTAACTCTCTAAAATAGTCCCTTGAAAATGTCTTTCCTTTATGTTTATTTGACATGGGAATTTGTTGTTGTTTTATGTTCACTCACACATTTTTGCTCTGTGTGACAAAAATGAGCTTGGGGGAAAAAAATCACAGATTATTATGTCAGGGCTCCCAAATGGTTTGATGACCCTATCCCCCCCAAAAATAACCCTAAGAGTTCTTTGTTTTTCTTATAACTGCTCAGGCTTTAATTCTATTGAAAAATGACTAGAAAAGCCAATCTATGAAACAACTCTTTAGTATTTGATAAATGAGTCAGTCTGATGGGCCTCCACAGTCACATCAGTCATGCTTCTCAGCTAACAGTGCATATTTTCACATGGGACAGTCATTAAACAAACCTTTCGACACGATAGGCCTTCAGTCATTCTGTCTCATTTCCCAGAAGGAAGAATAATGGAATAAAGCCTGGAGAGGCAAAAGAAAAAGGAAAGTGTATTATACACACACACACTTTTTTCTAACCTATATGTCTTTGCAACTTAATTTGTTACAAAGAGCTACTGTGGCCTATGAAGTGGCCCAAAAAAGTGTACAGGAGACATTTATTGCTAAATCCTCAGGACACTTTAATGAGATAGCAGGAGATATTCTGCTAAATAATAATATTATTATTTAGCCCTTAATAATTGGGAAAATTAAGCAAAGTGAGGCTGAAAAATATATCTGATATTACACTACCGATCTGATTTAAAAGGCCAGAACTTGCTCAAATAACCTTGTTTGGGAAAATGAATCTAAGATGGAGAGTGACCTGGACCAGATAGCTTCCATGTGGATCCAGATGTTATTTCCATTCTATTCTAAATAGCACTGCCTTTAACCATAGACTAAGAGAGCTCTGGTACCTCCCAGGACTTCTCCCTGGGATTACTGTGCGCCCCTGGTGCCCCACTACACACACAAGCCCCCACACTCATGCTCTCTACACAAACCTACCAGCTGCCCACCAGAAAACCAGGAACAGGTGCCTCAAGACAGGGCTGGAAGGGAAGGCTTCTTGTGGATAGACAACCCTTAGCAGCCATAGGAACCTTTCAACAAAATCGTCCCTTTGGCTTCACTTCCAGCTTTTGGCTCTGATTCAGATAAACACATAAAACATATATGTTTTGCAGAAAACATAAAAAATATACAGAAATCTTTTTAAAAAAATTATTCATAATCTCACTACCCAGAGTGATGTCTGTCAATATTTTGGGATAGTGTAAAACAAAACATGTTTAAATAGTCATTTGGGTTCCCACTGTACTTAGAATTCTTCTTAATATTTTATTTATTTATTTGGCTACATTGGGACTTAGTTGCTGCACACAGGATCTTCCTTGTGGCTTGAGCTCACTAGCTATGGCACTCAGGCTTAGTTTCTCTGCAGCCATGTGAGATCTTAGTTCCCCAACCAGGGATTGAACCCACATTGCCCTGCACTGCAAGGTGGATTCTTAACAAGGAAGTCCCTGTACTTGCAATTTTGAGTTCTTCTTTATCTTATTTTTTTGAAACTTTATATTGTGAGCATTTCTCTGTGTCATAAAGCATTCTTTGTAATCACCACACACATCTAGTGCACAAAAAATAATGATTATAGAGATCAAGGAGATCCCACAAAGCCAAAGGGGGAAAAAGTAAACAATCTAAAAGTTGAAGATGAAAGGATGATTGTTCCTATTTTCAAATCCTAAAGGGGAAAAATGTTCAAGAAAAAAATTAGAAACTAGTAAAATAAGAATGATGTTACTTTGATCAAAATATCAAATAATGAAAAGATAGTATAAATATTATACTATTATATAATATAATATACTATATATATTACATACTATATATACTATACTATATATATAGTATATAATATACTATACAGTATATTATATACTATATATATAATATCTGTCCATGGGATTCTCCAGGCAAGAGTACTGGAGTGGGGTGCCATTGCTTTCCTTAATTTCCAAAGGGCAGATTCTAACAGTTGCTAATCAGGGGAGGAGCAGCCAAGAAACCACCTGAGGCAAGATTAAAGAGACTAGAGAAGTTCATCAAGATTGGGAGACCCCCCACCTGAGACAAGATTAAGGGAGTGCAAGCCCTTGTTCAATTGCTCAGTCAAGTCCAACTCTTGGCAACCCCGTGGACTGCATGCAGCACAACAGGCTTCCCAGTCCATCACCATCTCCTGGGGCTTGCTCAAATTCACGTCCATCAAGTCAATGATGCCATCAAACCCTCTCATCCTCTGTTGTCCTCTTCTCCTCCTGCCTTCAATCTTTTCCAGCATCAGGGTCTTTTCCAGTGAGTCGGGTCTTCGTATTAGGTGGCCAAAGTATTGTAGCTTCAGCTTCAGCCTTGCTCACTCACTAATCTTGTCAGAGGCCCCACTTATGAATCATTCCAGGTCAGTTTTCATTCCAATCCCAAAGAAAGGCAATGCCAAAGAATGCTCAAACTACCGCACAATTGCACTCATCTCACATGCTAGTAAAGTGATGCTCAAAACTGTTATAAAACCCATCCTCAAATCCTCCCAGGTTGGGACACATAGTTTTCTGAGGCAGGAGCCTGACGTATCTCCCTTTGCCTGGCAAAGTAGGAGAGCTATTCTTTTGTACTTCACCCCAAACTCTGTCTCCAGGAATTGATTTGCTCTGATGTACTAACAGGCTGAGCTTTCAGTAATACTACTGTTAGGGGATGCACACTGACTGAAATGGCCCACCCTGGCCAGGCATCCTAGTAACCATTTGCTGCTGCTGCTGCTGCTAAGTCACTTCAGTCGTGTCCGACTGTGTGTGACTCCATAGACGGCAGCCAACCAGGCTCCCCCGTCCCTGGGATTCTCCAGGCAAGAACACTGGAGTGGGTTGCCATTTCCTTCTGCAATGCAAGAAAGTGAAAAGTGAAAGAGAATTTACTCAGTTGTGTCTGACTCTTCGTGACCCCATGGATCACAGCCTACCAGGCTCCCCTGTCCATGGGATTTTCCAGGCAAGAGTACTGGAGTGGGGTGCCATCGCCTTCTCTGAGTAACAATTTGCATGAGTTATTTTATGACAGGAAGTCCTGGTAAGGAACACAGAACTAATAAGCCATTACCAACAAGGAGAGTTCAGTTCAGTTCAGTTCAGTCTCTCAGCTGTGTCTGACTCTTTGTGACCCCATGGAATGCAGCACGCCAGGCCTCCCTGTCCATCACCAACTCCCAGAGCTTACTCAAACTCATGTCCATTGAGTCAGTGATGCCATCCAACCATCTCTGTCATCCCCTTCTCCTCCTGCCTTTAATCTTTCCCAGCATCAGAGACTTTTCCAATGAGTCAACTCTTTGCATGTGGNGGTCCCGTTTTCCTCCTCGGCGTCTTGAATACAAAGATTACGGTGCAGAAGGAAATTGCACTCGCCTTCTCCGCCCCCCGCCCCGGTACCCAACACAATGCACCAGCCGCCCGAGTCCACGGCGGCCGCGGCCGCTGCAGACATGAGTGCTAGGAAGATGGCGCACCCGGCAATGTTCCCTCGAAGGGGCAGCGGCGGGGGCAGCGCCTCAGCTCTCGGTGCAGCAGGTACCGGCGTCGGTAGTAGTGCCCCATCTGCCGAGGATTTTCCGCCTCAGTCGCTGCTCCAGCCGCCGCCTCCTGCAGCATCTTCTCTGTCGGGACCACAGCCTCCGCCTCCACAAAGCCTGAACCTCCTTTCGCAGGCTCAGCTGCAGGCACAGCCTCTTGCGCCAGGCGGAACGCAGATGAAAAAGAAAAGTGGCTTCCAGATAACGAGCGTGACCCCGGCTCAGATCTCCGCTAGCATCAGCTCGAACAACAGCATCGCAGAGGACACGGAGAGCTACGACGACTTGGATGAGTCTCACACGGAAGATCTGTCGTCTTCCGAGATCCTTGATGTGTCGCTTTCCAGGGCTACGGACTTAGGGGAGCCTGAACGCAGCTCCTCGGAAGAGACTCTCAATAACTTCCAGGAAGCCGAAACACCTGGGGCGGTCTCTCCTAACCAGCCCCACCTTCCTCAGCCTCATTTGCCTCACCTTCCACAACAGAACGTTGTGATCAATGGGAATGCTCATCCACACCCCCTCCATCACCACCATCCCATTCATGGCCACCACCTGCACCACGGGCACCACCAACCATCCCATGCCGGTGTGGCCAGTACATCCATGCCTGGAGGGCCGCCCTCAAGCCCAGTGTCCAGAAAACTTTCGGCCGCGGGAAGCTCTGACAGTGTTACGCCAGTTGCACCAACTTCTGCTGTATCATCGAGTGGCTCGCTGGCATCTGTCATGACTAGTATCCGTGCTCCGAGTACTACCGGCAGCCTAGGTATAAATTCTGCTACGGGCACCAATACGATGAATAACGTTAACATCACTGCTGTGGGTAGTTTTAATCCTGCTGTGACCAGCAGCATGCTTGGTAACGCTAATATAAGTGTGAGCAGTATCCCCAGTGCTGCTAGTATGAGTGTCGGGCCTGCAGTGAGCAGCGGGGTTAATGTGAATATCTTGAGTGGCATGGGCAATGGTACGATTGCTTCCCCTGCGGCCTTTAACAGCGCTACCAGTGCGGCAGTGGGCATGACGGTGGGGTCCGTTTCGAGTCCGCAGCAACAGCCAGCCGTTAACACGTCGAGGTTCAGAGTCGTGAAGTTAGATTCTACTTCTGAGCCTTTCAAAAAGGGTCGTTGGACTTGCACTGAGTTCTATGAAAAAGAAAACGCCGCCGTACCCGCCACCGAAGGGGTGGTGGTAAATAAGGTGGTGGAAAGTGTAAGACAGAACACGACCGAAGCGACTTCCGAGAGGGAGAGCACGAGTGGGAGCTCCGTGAGCAGCAGCGTCAGCACACTGAGTCACTACGCGGAGAGTGTGGGCAGTGGAGACATGGGCACCCTGGCGGCCCCGCCGGTGCAGCCGCAGCCGCCCCCGACCCTTCCGGGGGTGGTCCTTCCGCAGATGGACTTCAGCAGCGCCGCTCCTCAGGGCATTTCAGCAGTCAGCCTCCCTCAGAGTGTTTCTCAGTCGCAGATCTCGCACGTCCAGTTACCGTCTCAAGAACTGGGTTATCAGCCGAAGCCAGGTCTTCCACCAGTACCTCTGCAAGCCGGTATTCAGCCGTCACCTGTTGGCGTGGTGGGCGTCACTTCGGCTTTAGGTCAGCAGCCTTCCATCGCCAGCCTGGCTCAACCCCAACTGCCGTATTCCCAGGCGGCCCCCCCAGTGCAAGCTCCCCTGTCAGGGGCGCCACCCCAACAGGTACAGTATGGCCAGCCGGCGCCAGCTGTGGCCCCTCCGATGGCCCCAAGCCACGGTACATCAGTGACTCCGAACCCAGCCTCCGAGTATGTTCAGCCCTCACCGCTTCTCCAAACAGCGGTATCCTCTGGACAGCCCACTTCTGCAGGGGTGGCTGTGGGAGCCACGGTGATTCCTATGGCTCAGCCACAGAGCATCCAGCTCCCAGTGCAGCCCGCGGCAGTCCAGGCACAACCTGCAGGGGCAGCTGGCCAACCTGTTGGCAAGTCTCACACGACAGTAGCTGCTGTACCTCCCGGCAGTCAAATCGCAAATATTGGTCAACAGACAAGCCTGCCATCGGCACTGCAGCAGCCCTCCACCCAGGTCACACCTTCAGTTGTCCAGCAAGGTGCTCCTCCATCTTCACAGATAGTGCCGCCTGCTCCAGCTGCCATCCTTCATCAGGGAGTTCAGCCCAGCGCTTCAGGCCTTCCTCAACAACTGGTCATTGCACCCCAGAGTACCCTGTTACCTGTGCCTACCCAGCCACAGGGGGTTGAGTCGGTAGCTCCAGGAGTGGTTTCGAAGCAGTTGCCTGCAGTTAGTCCTTTGCCCTCTGCTAGTAGTATTTCTGTTACAAATCAGGTTAGTTCATCTGGTCCTTCTGGACTGCCTTCTGCCCCGACAAACTTGGTTCCGTCACAGAATATAGCACAAGCCCCCGCTACTCAGAATGGTAATTTGGTTCAAAGTGTCAGTCAGCCTCCCTTGCTAGCATCTAATATAAATTTGCCTTTGGCACAACAGCTACCACTCAGTTCTGTTCAATTCTCCGCACATTCATTAGCTCAGGCGATTGGAAGCCAAATCGAAGATGCCAGGCGCACAGCGGAACCCTCCTTAGTTGGCTTACCTCAGACCGTCAGTGGAGACAGTGGGGGAGTGTCAGCAGTTTCAGATGGCAGTAGCAGCAGCCTTGCAGCCTCTGCTTCTCTTTTCCCGTTGAAGGTGCTACCGCTGACGACACCCCTGGTGGATGGCGAGGACGAGAGGTAAGCTCACGCCGTGTTTCTGCAGGCATTCAACAGATTCAGAGTTCCTCTATTTAGTCACTGCATATGCACAGGGTTAGTCTAAAAGCATTATCTACTTTTTTCCTCTTTAGAGGTGAACAAGCATTTTTCTGGTAAGTTTTCTAGAGCAGGAGTGTGATGGAACGGTTTCAAACTGCTTAGGAAGTGGTCCAAGTAAAACGTAAACAGTACTTGACAGAATAGTTTTTGAACATTAAAAGAAGGTATGGGATCCCCAAGTGGTTTTGTTACTTATGAGATGGTTTTTTAGAATTATGAACAGAAGCTTAATTTTTGCTAACCCAGCTTAATAGTTCATATCTTCTTTTGACTTACTAAAATCGTTATGATCATCTCTTGGGGGCAGGAGGGGAGGTTGTGGTTCCCACATTTGTTTCTCCTTCACTGAACTGGATGACCCAAAGTTCTACTGTGTTTGCTATTAGTCTGAAAAAGATCATGTTACTGCTTTTCCTAGTCAGATATTATAGGAAAGGTGACCCAAGCTGGGTTATACAGGTTGCTCTCAAACTAACTGACCGACTTTTGTGTACTTATTTAATGGTCGTTTTATCTGAGCAGTAAAGAAATGGGAATGGTAAAGTTTTGTGGGGGAGGAGGGGCATACACTTAAAAACAGCCCAATTTATCTTTGACAGTAGTATGCAGTATGTTTTTCCTTTTGCATAGTAGATCAAGATGGTAGCTGTTTTTAAAGAGTAAAGAAAGAGAATGTCTTGGAGGGTTGAATTTATAGACATGAAACTGACTTTGTTCTCCTGCTAATCTATTCCACTTGTTTTCTCTTCTCTGACCAGAGAAATACAGAAAGCCTAAAATACATTACTAGACCATTGTTTTCTTAATAGGATTGGTAATAATATGGTGATTTTTGGAATCAAATTGTGGTCTTTGAAGCTGGCTAGCTAGAAGAGTTGTGAAATCTCTCATGATACTACATGGCTTTAAATTAAGTCGATTTTTAAAGGAATGTTCTTTTTACAGATTGCCTTACTAACCTTGATCAAAGTAATAGTTTTGATCAAGGAGTTTTGACAGAGGCTATTCATTTTCACTGTGGAACTTTGAATAAATGTGAAAGATACTTAAATATTTTAGTATTGGAGATTTTTGTGATTGAACTTTTATTAAGCCAGTTGGAACATTTACATTCTAAATGTATATCTGTGATTTTTACTTTGGAAAAATTGAGCATATTTCAAAAGAATTGCCATTTTAGAAAAAAGCCAAATGTTTCAGTGAGGCCTTTTTTTAAAAAATTACTTAAAAGATATAAGGTAAAGGCATGGTTAATTGAAATAATTTAAATTCTTGCCTTTGAAGATTCTTATTTTTCTAAGTCATATATAGAATCTTGTTATCTAGCCACATGTATTCTGTATCGTATATACAAGGCTGTACTTTAAAAAGAGAGACCTGTTCTAGGAGGTGGTTTCCTTAATAGTTGTATTATAATTATTGCTAAACCTTTAAATTTATCAAATCATGCTAATACACATCTATAATTTTAAATAATTAACTTACCTCAGATATTCAGGTTTTCTAAATCTAGTGAGTGTGATCTGAGTAAAACCCCTATACGAACAGGTATATTATGTGGATGCTAAATTTAGAGAAGTAAAAGATGGGTGGATACACAAATGAAAACCACATACTTTGAATTCAAACCTGCCATGATTTTTACTAATTACCATTGTGGTCTCCTGGCATGACTTTTTCCTTTTTGTTTTCTCCTCCTGGTGGTAGGGCATGATAGAGCTTTCCATAACATGGTGTTCCAGATGATTTAAGTCAGATGTTGCTACTTACAATTCGGTTTTTAACTATAGAGCTAGAGTCCCAGTTTAAGATATTAGAACAGAATCAATTTTTCCATATAGCAGCTGAGATGAGGACTAATTAGGGGCAAATTATGTAGAAAGGTTTGAAATTAAAGGGGCAAAACAGTACTGAGAAATATGATTAAATATTGGTATACAGTAACTTGAGTTGACTGTACCTGTTTTGAATTAACCACATATTTGAGCTTTTGTTAACATCCTTTAAGTTCTGCAATATCAAAATGACCCCTAAAATAGCTGTAAAGGTCAGATCTGGTAAATTTGTGTATTATTTTCTTGGCATTTTACTGCAGATTATCACTGTAGTTGGGAAAAAAATTGTTAAGTGATAATGATTTAAAAAATTGTTTTTACTCTTTTCTTCCCATGTTAGTTTCTGTGTGGTTTGTGTCTTCTGGGCTTCACCTGTGGATCTCATGGGGGAAAAGGATGCATTGTAATGTCAGTGTTATGACTTAGAAAACACATTAGCAATAAAACTTTTAGGTGGTAGGATAAATGAAGATTGGCTGTTCTTTAGTCATCTTTTGAAATCATATTGACACACGGTAAATTTTAAAATGTTGGTAACACATGTGTCTACTGGTGTTGGCTACTGGCAGAGACTATAAAGATTAGAAAACATGATCAGGCCTTAAGATTATGTATGATCTTTAAAAAAAAATCATTCTCATTAAAAAGGTCTTAATGTCTTAATGTCTTCCCTGGTGGCTCAGATGGTAAAGAATCTGCCTGCAGTGCAGGAGTCCTGAGTTTGGTCCCTGGGTTGGGAAGATCCCCTGGATTAGTGAATGGCTACCTACTCCCGTATTCTTGCATAGAGAATTCCATGGACTAGGAACCTGGTGGGCTACAAACCACGGGGTTGCAAAGAGTTGGACACAGCTGGGTGGCTAGCAAACAAAACACGTGATGTCTCAGGTTAGCCTTTAATGTGAACTTACTGTTACAGCACAGGGAAGATGCAGGTATCTCACACTGATGTTTTCAGTGTTTTGTGATTGTTTATACAGCCTCTTCTGTGAAATTGGTCAAACTTCCATTCATCCTTCAAGACTCAGCTCAGATGTTCTCTCTGTAGCATTCTCTTCAAGAAATGTTGTTTGCCTTAGCCCTTTTTAGTGGTCCTCTATTCAAGGCACTGTGCACATTCAATTAAAACTACGTTTACCCATTTTCCCCACAAGACCGTGAATTCTTCAAGGGCAAGAGCTAAGTGTTGTTTGAAAGAATTAATGAGCAGACCTTTCTCTGCCTTTTGTGTGATTTAAAACTTGTATTGTCTCTCACCTTAAGCATAACTGTTAGAGATGCAAGATCATATAATTTAATGCCACAAAATGAAAAGAAATTTCATACCTTGAGGTAAATTGATATTTATCTTCTAAATACAGTACGTGTATATAGAGTAGTTCCTCAAATAGATATTAATGAGGAATTTGAATTTTCTTATCAAGTAGGAGTAATACTCATTTTTGCCAACTTCTTAGGATGATTGCATCAGATAAAATACTTTAACTGTGAAATACTAAATTATAAGATCTAATTTTATTTATGTTGTACCTGCCCAGTTTAAAGAGCCAAATAGTTTACGTGCCTATCAAAACAAACGAAAGCTTCCTGCCCTCTGTATTTCCCTGGAAGCAATCACTTTCACCTCTTGGAGATGATGATTGTGATATTTATCTTCTAGTCTCTAAATAACTGCCTGTATTACTACTTGCCGTGCAATGGAGCCAGGTGGTTAGGAGAGTGGACTGCTTAGGTCTGAGCCACCCTCTCTGTCATTCACCTGCTGCTTAACCTCCCTGTGCCTCAGTTTGCTCACTTTAGAAAGTGGGGAGAATAGTATCTACTGCATAGGATTTTTGTAAGAATGAAACGAATTTGGAAAGTCCTTTGAAATGTCTCTAACACATATGCTCTATATTACTGTTCAGTTGCTAAGTCGTGTCCAATTCTCTGCAACCCCATGGACTGTAGCATGGCAGACTTCCCTGTCCTTCACTGTCTCCCAGAGTTTGCTCAAATTAAGGTCCATTGAGTCAGTGATGTTGTCTAACCATCTCATCCTCTGCTGCCCTCTTTCCTTTTGTCTTCGATTTTTCCCGTCATCAGGGTCTTTTCCAATGAGTCGGCTCTTCGCATCAGGTGGCCAGAATCTTGGAGCTTCAGCATTAGTCCTTCCAATGAATATTCAAGGTTGATTTCCTTTAGGTTTGCTTTGTATAAGTATGTGTTAGATAAAAATACTTGCTTTTGTTTTTGGCTTTAGTAACTTCCTGGGTAGAAAATGAAGATTAACTTCGTCATGATCTACTCAGCTGGTCCTCCTTCCTCCTGGTCCCCCCTTCATCTTAATATTTGATTGCATCACTGTTGATTATTCAGTTTTCTTGTGCAATATAACTTTTCCAGCCTGTCTAATGTCCTGCACTTGCCTTCCTCCTATCCCAGCCACCTAGTGTGTATGGTATACTTGTATGTATATTTCTGTGTATTGTTTAACATATACAAATGTTAGAAGTGGGTTCCCTTACCCCAAGTTTTCCTCCATCATCATCTGTTTCCTCCAGGTTGCCTTTCTCCCCATTTTTGTGGGTTTTGGGCTTAACCTTTTGTGATAGAGCCTCTCCTCAGATGTCTGGCAATTCTTGATCTTCTGGGTGTACTTAAACGTAGGAGACTTAAGAGCTGATAAGCAGTTCTCAATGTGACTTGTTGACTGTTAGCTTTTCCATAGGCTGATCTGGCTGGAATTCATTGTCTCCATGCCTCCCTGCCGCTTTAGTTTTCTCTGTAGTAATCACTGACTCAGCGTTTCATCACATGTCCCTGGAGATGTTCAGACATATCAGGTATTGGTACCGCTTTTATCTTTCTGAGGAAGTCTCTCATATTTCTCTGATCTTCATTCTGGACTAATTACCTTTTAGACTTACTAATATTGTGGGGTGCTGTGGTTGGGTCTCCATTTTTCAGTGACCCACGTCATATTCTTCCTTGGCTTGCTCGATATTTTAAAATGGCTTTATATTACCCTTATACAGTTAGGTAAAGGATATTGGATTGGAAAATGTATTATTTTATAATTTTTCTCTGTAGCTTTCTAGCTTCCATGTTTTTGGGAAGTTTGAAGCTGTTCTGATGGCTTACAGATATTACATGTGGCCTGTGTGTGTTTTGTTTTTCCTTTTTACCCCTGTCCTCTTATTTATTTTCTTTTCTTCCCTTCTCTCATTTTTTAAAATCTCTGAAAGCTTTTAAGAGTGTATCTGTTTTTAGCGTTCTGAAATGTAACAGTGAGGGTTCCTTATGTGGATTTCATTTCATTCAGGGTGCTGAATACTTGGTGTGCCCTTTCAGTCTGGAAACGCCATTTAGTTTTGGGACTTTTTCTTGAATGAGGTTGTTGATTATTTCTTTCTGATTTCTCTTTTCTTTCTCAAATTCCTTTTATTGGGATGATAGACCTTCTTGACCAATCTTCTGATTTTCTCATATTTTCTTTCCTATTTTCCATCTTTTTGCTCTACTGCTGTTGTCATCTATTATCATAAATTATCATCTATTAAATTTCCAAGAGCTTTTGTCTTTGGTCCTTTTGAATAGTATCTATCCTGTTCTAGCAACAATCATACTTTCCTTTAGCTGAGTATAAGTGTTAGTTTTTTTTTTTCATTAAGATTTCTTCTCCATGTGTGATCTGTGTCCTCCATTTTTTACTGTTAGTTTTTATTTGTTTGGTCTTTTACCTTTTGTGTTATAGCATTTTCTTAGATGGTGGTTGTGTGTGAGAGCAGGGGAGTAAAATGCTGATTTGAAATTCTGAGAGGTTTTGTTAGCTTCACTCTATGGTAACCTGTCCGGGCACTTCCATATGTGTTTCTTCACTCAGTCAGCTTGTTTTCGGTATGCTCTCCTGCATATTGCTGTGCCTTGTTTTCTCAATCCCAGGATCTTGTGTTTTATATTCACTAGACAATATATTTTCAGTTTTTTGTTGGGGTTGGGGAGGGGTGGTTGGTATCTGTGGGGCTGGTTGCTTCTTAAACAGACTTTTAAACAATCTTTCTTATTTTAGCACTCTCTCTCCCCCACATCCCACTTCAGATGTATGTGGTACTGCCAATTCCTGAGTCTTTTGGGGATTTTACAGTTTAAATTGGGTTTGTTCTTGGCTTTCCCCACTGTTTGCTAAAGATTTGATTTCCTAGTGTTTGCTAAGTCATTTGTCACTCAACCATCTGCTTTCCAGCTTCCAAATTTTTGTTGCTATTGTCTTTTCACCCATTCTCTCAATTTTTGTGGGCTGATGGCTTTTTATATCTTAAAAATTCCTTTTCTGTCATTTCTGTGAGGTTTTTAGGAAAGGAGTGTAAAATAAATGTGTTTAACTACATGTCTATTTCAGTTGTAGAATGCTATGCTATTAAATATGAAGAAGGATGCTAATTTTAATGATCCATGTTCCAAGATTTGATCTATAATTAGTACATAAATTTTGAGTGGAATTGCTTGGCTTATATTCAGCAGAAATAAGAATGGCATATAACTTTGTATTTCAGTTTACAGAAGTGATTTAAAATGTTAGGATTAGATTCAGTTAATACTTATTATTGCATTTAATCACTAAACAACCTTGTGAATTAAGTTTTTTCTAATTTACTGGTGCATAAACAGAAGCTTGTTTGGTTTATTAGAGAAACCGAGTGAGTTGTGTAAGGTTACACACATAACAGTAAAGCAGAGTAAGGATTAAAAGTCGTTTTTCCAACTCAGAATCTGGTGCTGTTTCTACTGCTCATAAAGCCAACGTGAGGTAAGCCCCTGAGGAATATTAGAGTGGCTGAAAACCTGAAAGAAGGCAGGCCTCGTTGATTTGTGTCTTAGTACAAATCATGGGATTGCCCTAGAACATATCAACATTTACCTGTGACCCTTTGATAAGGAAAAAAGTGGGCAGAGTCATAAGAGTGATGTACCTGGAAAATACAGTAGACAGACAAATGTTAGATGAATTAGTTTTAACATTTTGGGGGGAAAGTATGAAAATTATCTTTTCAGGAAAACCATTTTAATTTTCTAATCTAAATCCTGTCTTTGTAACATTGGCTTCAGTATTGCAAAGCAAATAGATTTTATTTTTTGTGTAGAAACTTCAGTTTAAAAATACGAAACTGCAGCGCATGCCCTGTGCTGGTACGGCATTATCTGAGCCATAGTGCTTGATTTTTGCTGGGTCACTGTGTCTTTGGGGTTGCCTGTGTCATGGTAAGAATATGCTTTAATGGCTTATTAAAAGAAATGACATGAGGGGAAAAATGATAAAGGATGTTTGTGTTTTTTGAAAGAATGATCTGTCTATATTGAGTTTTGGCTTCCGGGTTGACATTTTTCCTAGGCTCACATATATTCAAAGGGCCCACTCTCCCCAGCCCTTCCCATCTTCCTTACCTATCAGCTAGACTCGAAAATCTTACTGGACCTTTGAGCCTCATTAGGTCTAGGTGAGCTTTGTTTTCCTTCCTTGAAGCACCCATTCTCTTTTACTTTCAGTTCAGCTCTTGTATCAGACTCATCGTTGGAGTTCTTTGGATTTGTGTCCTCTTCCCATCTCGGTTTTCCCTAGTTAGTTGGCTGTTCTGTGGCTTCAGATGAGATCTGTGTGCTCTCAACTTCTGAATGCATATCCCTAGACCACACTTCTCTTCTTAGGTCTAGACTGATGTGGTCCTTTGCCTTCATGTTATCTCTGCTTGCGTTCGCACAGCCTCTCAGTCTCAACAGATCATAACCTTAACCTCCTCATTACTTGACCTCTCAAATGTATTAGTCACCCTCATTTTAATAAATGTTACTTCTCATTCTAGTTCTTCACTTTAGGAGCCCGAGTCATTTCTTGATAGTTTCTTTTCCCTCACCCTCTACATTCTGACCATTACTTTATAAATATATCTTGAATTTATCTTTTCTTTCGCTATCTCTGTTGCCACAACTCTAGCCTAAGATAACATACTCAACTCTTAAAAAGTACTGCAGTTGCTTCTTTACCAACTTTCTGCATACATTCTTGCCTTTCTCTGCTTTTATGTCTTGTAGTCAGAATGACATTCTTAAAATGGAAATCTGTTTCAGTTATTCGCTTGTCCCAAATCCCTAAAGCCTTTCCATTTCTTTTAAGGTGATTCCATTTTGCTTTTGCGCCCTTCTGGCTTCATATGCTCCTTCCCCTCACTTTTGAGTCCCATCTGCTTCCTTTCAGATCCTCAGGTTGTCATCCTTTCTTGCTCTCTCCTCCGGGCTTTGGCTGTTCTTTTAGCTAGAAGGTGTTCTATGTCATCTTTCCTCCCTAAAGCCTCACTGTCACCTTTTCTGATACACCAGTCTAAACTTAGATTCTTGGTTAACACTGTTTAAAATCACCTTGTTATATTATAGTGCATAGTACAGCCTTTAATTTGTGTGTGATTATCTGTTTGATTTTAAGCTTCACAAACAAGTTTTTGGTTTGCTACTATATAGACAAAGTATATGTCAGTATCTAGTAGGTACTCAGTAAAAATCTGCTTAATAAGTGAAGAAAAAAAATTTAATGTTGGCATAAGGACAGCTTCTTTTTAAAAACACTTATGACATATTTGAAAGGTATATAAGTTCTTGATATGTCATGTGATAACACTATTTTCTCCTTTAGTAGAGTTGATTATGAGCAAAAAAGCAATGCTTACTTGCTGCTTTTAACAAGCATCTGTTTATTTTTGCACATATGTTTTGTTTATGTATGTTTATGATGAGTTCTCCAACTTAAACCCATTTATTTCTACATTGTGTCAGTATTTTTCTTTATCTCCTTTTGACTGGTTCAGCTCTTTAGCATAAATGATTCTCAGATATCTAAGTATTACCTTGAAAGTTCTTTGCAGTTTCAGCTGTTTAAAAATATAAACATTTAACTGGGAAAATGCCACTTGTTTGTATTAAGAGTTTCCTTTGTTAGTGTAGTAAGCATTGAGTTAATTACTTGTTTAAAATTCCTAACCACTCTGTTTTGCTTATGGTCACTGTAGTTACTTGTTACTAAACTAGTAAGTTATGGTTTCTGTTAAGGGCAAAGAATCATGAAAAATATGAGGCAGTGATTAGAATTAGCAATAAGTTTAATTGATTATATATGGATATTAAATGGGAGTAAAAAAGTATTAAGAGATGAGGCCTTTTAAGGTTGGGGTTATTAAAAACAGAAGGGAAAATAAAAAATCTGTTGTAGTTCAGGGGTCATCAGAGGCTAGTTCTGAGAGTCTTTAAAGGTTTTCATATCCTTTTGTGAACATACCGGTGTTAAAACTGGCTGTGTGGCTTAAAACTGTATTTGTGTTGACTGGGGAGAAGATTCACTGTGGCTTGATTTTATTAAGGATTAGATCATGGTGAATGGTACTGCTTTTTCTCATCCATGGAGCCATAGAATAAAGAGTACTCTGAGCTTCCTGGGGATAAGACAGATGAGATAGCATCTTATTTTTCCAGGCAGCCCAGATTATTTTTATAATACTGATTTACTACCTAGGCGAGAAGCTCCTGGTACTCAGTGTACGTGTCTTGAGTATTCATTTTCTGAGTAATTGTAGATGGATGGATTGATTATAAAATTGCTCACTGTTGAGGAGACTTTATTCTCTCTCAGCTCTCCTCGTTACCTAATTTCTTTGGTTATTAGGGTTAGTGTATATCTCCATGTCAACAAGCCGCATATTGACTAGTTGGTCAAACAACATATAGATGTACAGTTGAAATAATATCTAGCATTACATTTTTGCTATCATATGGATATGATAATTTCTAGTGGTGATAGTAATAAAACCTTCCTCGTATTATTTTTGTGGGGCAAGGGTTTAATAAAACCATTTGAGATAGATTATGTGCTCTTGAGTCATAGCAGTCTTAAAGTTGTCTTAAAGCAGTCTTAATGAATGGAGGAAATTAGGGGGATTGTGGTTTTCATTGTAAGATGATTCAGTTCAGGAACCCTTTGGTTAGCAAATTTCTCAACTTATAACAATACTGTATTCACTTTTCTAGCTTCTCCTCCCTCAAAACAGTGTTTCATTTCTCTTCTGTCAAAAAGGAAAAAGACAACCCTGATTTTCCAGAAAAGCTATTGATTTATAGCTGCAGTTTTAAAGATCTGAAGGATAAGTGGTTCTAACCTTCAGGTACGATTTTGGCAGTTTAATGTCTCCATAGGTTTTATCTGTGTTTGTCCTAAATATATTTAGTAATGAAAGGAAATCCATGTAACTGTGAACTAAATATCTAGGATGAGTTCTTTACATTATTGATCATAGGTGCTTTCTTTGCATACTAACCAGAGTACATTGCCAGTTTCTTCCAGTTTCTTTCATCTCTTTCATCTCCAGAAAGAGATGAAATTATTTCTTCCTACCCCCTGAGCACTCCTAGTGAGTGAAAAGTTACTCAGTCGTGTCTTGACTCTTGGTGACCCTATGTCCTGTAGCCCACCAGGCTCCTCCATCCATGGAATTTTCCAGGGAAGAGTCTCTACCAAAAAGGAAATGGTATAGATTTATTTAAAGTGAGAAAAACATTAAGGCTATCAATGACAGTAAATGTAATTTGATTATTTTATTAACATCTAAAGTGCCACAAAACTTATTCCTTTATATGTTGGTGCCTTTTTTCATTTTTGTTTGCCATTTCAAAAATTTGGGAATATACACATATATGTGTGGGTATACAAGGTGGCTCAGACGGTAAAGCGTCTGCCTACAATGTGGGAGACCTGAGTTCGATCCCTGGGTTGGGGAGATCCTCTGGAGAAGGAAATGGCAACCCACTCCAGTACTCTTGCCTGGAAAATCCCATGGACGGAAGAGCCTGGTAGGCTATAGTCCGTGGGGTCACAAAGAGTCAGACACGACTGAATGACTTCACACCTACTAAGGTATATGCTTTTTTAAGAGGACGCTTTAAAATCGTCCTTAGATTACAGAATCTCCTGGATATTTGAAAGGATGTAATTTATTTACGTGTATGTACATAGCACTATTTATATCCTTAAGGAGAGCCTGCAGTTGAATTTAAGAATAAATAAATACACACACACACACACACACACACATGAAAGGAAGAGATAACAGGCAACAGATTCAGTATATATTACTCTTCTCCTATTTTTGATCCTTTGTGTCAAGTTTTTTTACCCATTTATAATTTATTTTATCTTATAATATTTACATCTATTTTTGCAAGCTTCTGGAAACATTTTAGGGAATTACTTGAGATAGAAAACCAGTAAATGGGAAAAGTATGACAAGGTAGGATATAATGTGTCATGAGAGATACTGTTAAAGCAGTGGTGAGAGATAGAATGTAAAGATCACATGCTTTTGAGAGAACTTTGATAGCTGTGGGGATTGTAATATAAGTCACATTAGCAGAGAAAACAGCCCAAAAGGTTCAAGGTATGGAGAGTGTTTTATAGAAAAGAACACAGGGCATAGTCTAAGTTGGTAGGAGATAGTGTCTGTATACAAGAACATGGCAGATGAGGCTAACTTTGAAAAGCNTCATTATAGGTATCCTATTTCGTAGACTAAGTGAAAAAGGTCATAGATGGTGTGGTGGTATCTCATTGTTTTAATTTGCAGTCCCCTAATGGCATGATGTTGAGCATCTTTTCACATGCTTATTTTCCATCTCTATATCCTCTTCGGTATTTAGATAAGGCCAGTGTTTTAAGATTGATCTGTTTTTTCCCAGTGTGGATGTTTATTTCTTCTAGCACCAGCTTTTCAGAAGACTGTCCTTTCACCTATGAATCACTTTGGTTCCTTTTTCAAAGATCAGATTTCCCTCCTAAATCTGTCTCAAGTCTGTCCAGCTTCTCACTATTTCTATCTACCAGCCTCTGCTCCAGGCTGTCCCTAGCCTGGACTCTTGCAGTAGCCCTCTCTGGTCACCTTGACGTCTGTGTTCTTTATAGAATAGGATTTACTACATCCATCCGTATCTGTTTCCTGTTGAAGACTCAGTTGCTTTTCTTCATTAAAACTATAAAATCCAAATTCTTTCATCATGACCTGTGATCTTGCCTCCAGCTTTGCCCTAATTCCTGCTCTCTAGCCAACCTTGGGTTTATTTCATGAAGTCTTGAAATTGCTTATCCTCTACTTTAGGGGATTCCCAGTGACTGGAATGTCCCTTCCTCTGATTGTAGGTCTCAGCTTCAGTGTTTCCTTTTCAGAGATGCTGTCTCTAGTCACTAGATCTAAACATCCCGTTTTGTTTCTTAACCTTCATTCTTTGATATCAATTCCTTCCTAGTATTTTTCTCAATTTAAAATATATAGTTTGTTTATATTTTGCCTGGCTTCTGTTATTCATACTGTTTCTTAGCACCTGGCAGAGTAGCTCTCACACAGTGGGCACTGAACAGATACTTCAGTGAGGAAGACATAAGCAACTTTTGAGGTGTCCACATCTAGTGAGGGAGATCCACACAGAAATAGGTGAATCGCAGGGCCACTTCAGTGCTGTTGGACAATTGTTATAGTTCTGGAAAATAAGCAATAGAAGACTTAAGAAAAAAAATCTTTGGGATTCTTTCCCAGTAGTGTGAACTAGTGATTACAGTAATCAATTTCTGAAGTCTTACTGCCCAGGCTTATTTATGAATCCTTATTGCTTTGGCCATAAGTGAGTTAAATATTTGATAATGCAGGGTCAACATAATTTTCATCCCAGAAATGTACAATCCCAGAAATCATCCATTGGTACTGACAGTATGGGTGCTTTAGGGCCAATCTCAAGCCCACAGAGAGATTGTCCTGCCTGCTGACTGAACATGGCCTGTAGGGTGAGTGTTGGTTTTGAGTGCCCGGTGCAGCCATTCACCTGGGCAAGTTTAACCTTCGTGTTGCCTCAGTTTCCTCATCTGTGAAGGAGCTAATAAACGCTGCACGGGGTTGTGATGAGGGTTGGATAGACTAATATGTACGTAAAGCATTTTTTCATGTGCCAGATAAAAAGTGCTTATTCTGTACATTTTATGACGTTAGAGTACCCTGAGTAATATGCAGCTTTCTTAACAGACACTTCCGTTCCCACTTTTTCTTTAGACTTCATTCCGATGCCAAAGATAAATCTTAACCTTCTGAGCAAGCACCCATCCTTTCTCCTCCATCTATGCTCTGCATCCAGTCACCTCTGCTTTTTCAGATGTCTTATGACTTAAATTCCCTCTCATATTTCTTCCTCTCAAACAAATCTTTCTCGTATGCATACAAACACATTCAAGTCTCCAACTAAAAAAATAAGTAACTGCAGGCACTGCCCCACCTCTTCCTCTGTGTATGCAAACTTACTCTGTATAAGATTCTCTCCATTTCTTTCAATGCCACTCATTTCTGTATTCCAAGCTTGTTTCTACCTCTTAACTTCATTGAAATGATACCACCGAGGTGATCAGTGACCTTATCACTGAATCAACTGGACCTTTTCCATCCCTTGCCACGAGTGCTCTCGGCATTCAGCACAATTGACCCTCTAACATTTGGATTCTGAGAGTCTTCAGTCTGAATTCCTCCTACCTTTCTGGCTGATTCTGAGTCTGATTTGCAGACCCATTCTTTCCCAGGCTTTATTTATATATTGAGAGTTTCTGAGGCTGGATCCTTGGTCATTTAATTAACTTTATACTGATGATTCAAGTTCAGTAATAGTGGTCCAGCTTTAGAGACAGAATGACCTACTTGGCATCTCTTTGCCTTTCTTTATGCCCAAAGGGCACTTCAAACACACTTTGAATTTGTAATCTGTCTCCCTTCAAATGTGATCTTAGTATTCCTCCTTTTAGTGACTAGCACCCCTGTGCATCTACTTACGCATACCGGAAACCTAGATGACGTTCTGTGTGTGTGTATTCCTCACACCTCCTTTACTCCATCTGTCATCCTCTCTTGTTGACTTTTGTGTCTGAAATCTCAGCAACCTATTTCTCTGTTATCAGTGTCTACTTCCTAGCTTGCACTATAACAGTTCTAACTGGTCTCCTTGTATACTGCCTTGTGCTAATCGAATTCATTTTCCACAGTGCAGCCAGAATGATGTTTCTCAAGATACAAGTTTTGTTGATATTATAGCTTTAATTAAAACAATCAGCTTTCTATTTTTAGTTCGAATCCTTGGGTAGGTTAGAGACAAAATCCTTATTATAATTTGTGAAACCCCAACAGACTTAAGTTCCTGTTTACCTCTCCACTTATGCTTGGCCCCCTTTTATTTATTCGTTTGTTTTTTTTGTTTGTTTTTTTTTTTTAATACTCTGCCTCTCCCTCATCTTTTTTTGCCTTCACTCCGTGGTCATTACCTTGCTTCAGGAATACCTCTGATGTTCTTGACCAGTTTAGATCACCATCCTCTTTGCTCTCATAATGCCATGTTTGTATCGTATCAGTGGTCACAGTCTTACATTTCTGTGTCCCACTTCTCCCTCCAGCTAAAAACCCCTGAGAGACCAAGGATTGTGTTTGGTTTTGCTTACCATTTGTGGATACTTAGCTCAATANTTAGATCACCATCCTCTTTGCTCTCATAATGCCATGTTTGTATCGTATCAGTGGTCACAGTCTTACATTTCTGTGTCCCACTTCTCCCTCCAGCTAAAAACCCCTGAGAGACCAAGGATTGTGTTTGGTTTTGCTTACCATTTGTGGATACTTAGCTCAATAACTGGCTTATACCCTTTGGTTCATCAGATCTTGAGATGCTATCTTTCTTTCACTAAGGAAAAAAAAATTTTAAAGAAGGAAAATAATGAAAGATAAGCTCACAATAGTGTTATTGGAAGAATTTTCTGTAAAATTAGCTTGAACTATTACATTTTCTCCCAGCCCCCTGGCTTTCTTATATAATAAAAGAATGTTATTTAAGAAAAACATCCTAGAGTTTATTTCTAGATTCTTGATACTATACAAAAATAATTGGCACTTAATCATAGTTCCATTCTTCAGGGCTTCTGAAACAGAGAAATTAGATTTGTTTCTAACTTTGGAAATAAAATATTCAAGCTGGTTTTGATTTGTCTTTAAGTGCAGGTTTCCTGAACTCCCAAATGATGCTGCTTTGTGGTCATCTCTGGGAAGAGATACTTGGTCATAATTTGAGTTCAAGAGCAAGAATTACTTTTTAACTGTAAGGTGATGTGAAATGAGTCTTTGTCTAGCTCTTCATTTCATTAATTTATCCTTTGTTTTTCTCTCATACTTTTGTTTCTTATAGGAAGGTACCAACTGTTAGCATTTTTATCTCCATTCCTTAGTTCATGAGGTTCTCTGCACAGTTCTATTAGGGGGTCCAAGAGGATAATTTCTATAACAGACTTAATTTTTGTCTTGACTCAGTTTATGCTTTGTATTAGAGAAATCTATAATGGAAAAAATTCAGTTTGTTATTCAACATTGTATTATTTCTCAAAGGAGTTTAAACTTAAAAATCTTAAAAACTTAAAGTTTTAAATTAAAAAAATCTATCCAAAAAAACTTTTTGTAATTTTGGGGGCCTTGTTTTGCTAGATGCTGAATAATCAGGACTCCTGGTAGCCTGGCATTTGGTAGTTGGAATAAACTAATCACTTCAGGCTTTTGCAATCACTTGAAATACTCATTAACTGTGAGTCATTGTTTTGAAATAATGTACATTATATTCCCTTTGTTTTCCTTTCTTGAATTCCCTAACAATGTTAAGAACAGCTTTGTGTCATGAGCTTAGCATACATTTTTATTTTCTGAAAATCGAGTGGTGCCAATGTACGTTGCGGGACAACAATTTATTCCTTTAACATCAAGTTGGTAGTAAGATGTCCTTTTATAGAGCAAAAAGTACAGCAAAGTACAGAACTTTTTTTTTTCTTACTGAAGTACTTATAAGAAAGTGTACATGTCTGAAATAATAGGGAACTAATTATCTCTCGGCTTCCCTGGTGTCTCAGATGGTAAAGAATCTGCCTACAGTGCTGGAGACCTGGGTTCAATTCCTAGGACAGGAAGATACCCTGGAGAAGGGAATGGCTACCCCCTCCAGTATTCTTGCCTGGAGACTTCCATGGACAGTGGAGCCTGGAGGGCTACAGTCCATGAGGTCACAAAGTCTGACATGACTGAATGACTAACACCAACAGAGGCATCTGAAAAATTTATATACACGTTTCTTTGCTAAGAATGGAACTTTATTTTCAAAATTGTTTACAGTAGTTCTTTGAAAGCATAGAATAATCTTCATATTTAAGAGTTAAAATCAATTACTGCTGCTGCTGCTGAGTCGCTTCAGTTGTGTCCGACTCTGTGAGACCCCATAGACGGCAGCCTATCTGGCTCCACTGTCCCTGGGATTCTCCAGGCAAGAACACTGGAGTGGGTTGCCATTTCCTTCTCCAATGCATGAAAGTGAAAAGTGAAAGTGAAATCGCTCAGTTGTGTCTGACTCTTTGGGACCCTATGGACTGCAGCCCACCAGGCTCCTCCATCCATGGGATTTTCCAGGCAAGAGTAGTGGAGTGAGATGCCATTGCCTTCTCTGAAAATCAGTTACTACTATCATATTAATTAAAATATATCTGTATAAAGTAGCTTATTAAATGCTTTCTAAAATTTCTAGTTTTAATAATAAGCACCTAGTCATTTTTTCATGAGTAAATTAAAACATTTTAAGTATTACTGTTTTTAATTTGGGACATTCTACTTTTCTAAAATATAAAGCCTTTTATTAATGGAAAATGAGACTTAATAATGAACTCTTGTATTTTCAATATTGTCTTTTAAAAAGTCATTAAAAACAATCCTGTGACAGCTATCAGGGTTTTAAAAATGAGCAGCTCTGTTCCAACTTTGCGCATGAACCAGAGCTTTGATATTTTATTTGCACAGTTCAGTGCATTAAAGACAAAAACAAACCAATAATCGTCTCCTAGCAGTCGTCTTTGTTCTCTGAACTGTTTGTGTTGGTGGTGAATGTAGGACTATTTGAAACATTTTGTGTATGTTTTCTAATTAAGTACTCTAAATTCTGAAACCTTTGTTTAAATATATTTATCTCCCTATAATAGAGTTTCTAATAGGTCTGTATCAGTATTCGCAAATTTAGATGATATTTCTCAATCTACTAAATAAGTCGGGATACTATAATGAAGAGGGGGTTATCCTAAAGGATTTAACACTTCTTACACTCTTGGGAAATATAGTGAATTGTTGTGACATGACAACTCCACTAGGAATGGAGATATTTATATGTAAATTCTGTTTAATAATTTCTCAGTGAAAAATTGGATACTATTTTTTGGCTATACTTTTGGCCTATATTTTCTATCTGAATTTGGCTTCTAAGATAGGAAAAGGGGGATGAAATTAAATTACAGTTTTATTCCTCACCTCTATAAATCAAAATTTCTTTTTAAGCTCTTAAGTTTTCTTTCAGCCTTAGTTTAAGTACATATTTTCAATGTGCAGATATGAGAGATTTTTAAGATCGCTCTGAACATTTCAGTACAAATCACAAAATGGTGAGGATGTTTCTGAACATCCATCTATAACATGCTTCATAATTTTTAAAAAATCTTGGTTATTTTGACAGCAATATGAATTAGATTCGATGGTCATTATTTCGACACTTATAAAATGGCTGTCAGAGATGGTTCACAGAGATACATTGATTGAATTGACAGTAATTCCTAAATCATGATACTAAGATTTTAATATCATCCAGCAGTTATGCAGAGGTTTTGGTGATAGTTGGCTGGTTCCTAGTAGCCTGACCTTGCACCTGATGGAATGGATTTTAATTTCCATCATTTTAAGAAATCGATTAGAAACCTGATGTTCTTCTGGAAGATTTTGGAAGTGGTTAAACATTATGGTTCCAAGCTTTTAAATGAGAGGTTTTAAAAAATTATCTCTCTCAACAGTTTTAGTACCGATCACACAATGATGAGCTGTTTTGAGACATCCATCTTTAAAATTCCCATAGAAGTTATTCCTGGAAAGCAATCAATCTCATGAATTGTTGAAATGTTTTCACATCAAAGGTACAACAGGTTCAGTGTGTTTGTAGTGAAGATTTCTGCTTGGTAGCTTATTAATCTCTTGTCATCACAGGAAAGCTCAGCAATTGTGAATGTTTTTCTTTTCATAAAAGAAAAATCCATAGCCCATCTTTTAAGTTCAACAATTCTTCTAAGTTTTTCACAATAGATAGCTAGCAAGCCAAATAGAGGAAAAAGGATTTTTTTTTTTTCCCCTGTTCTCTGTCTCATTGAAAATACCCTTATGATTCTTCTGGGCTTCACTGGTGGCTCAGTGGTTTGGTCCTTGGGTTGGGAAGAAACCCCTCAAGAAGGAAATGGCAACCTACTCCAGTATTTTTGCCTGGGAAATCCCATGGACAGAGGAGCCTGTTGGGCTACAGTCCATTGGCTTGCAAAACAGTCAGACACGACTTAGTGACTAAACAACAACAACAAATGATCTTTCTACTTCAAATGATTTTTTTTTTTAATGGAATTAACGACGTTGATATTCTGGAGCATTTAGTGCAAACTTATAATTTCAACTTCTTTGCTGCAATAACTTGCCTGTGACTAGATGACTCATTGATTTTTCACATGAGTTGATGTCTCTGATTTATCTGCAGATCCCTTTTCTAGCTAAAGCAGCTGCTCCATCGGAAGTTGCAATTATAAAAGAAGAAATTCTGTGGTTGAGATTACATCTTCGCCAGTAAAATTTTTCTTTAATTCATCATATACACAAACACAGTGTTTTATTTTGGAAACAGAATCTAGCAAACACCACAGGCTGAGCCATGTGAGAAATGTGTCTTCTTTTTATCTTCTATCCAGCCTTTTTGGACTACATCATTTGCCCCAGTGCTGCTTTCTTCAGACATTATGCAATCTTTCTTATAACTCTTCTGACAGTATTTATTGATTGAGGATTGCATTTTAATTTGTCATTAGACTTTTATTTTTAAAATTCAGTCAGTTTTGCCATAGAGCAAAGTATTTTCTTAATGTAACATAACTATTTGCTAGGGATATTTAGTGAGTGTTGTAAAATGTTGAGCCAACTGGATTGAGTATTGCATGGCTTTAAACATATCTTGAAAAAATACAGATATTTGACTTGGTTCTGGATTTTTAAAGTATTAGATGTCTTGTGAACTGTGATGGCTTCATATTCTCATTAAGCACAATATATATTTAGGACTGTGATTATTTGGTAAGGGACATAAATCGGTATTTCACATGAATAGTTTGTGGGGTTCTTTTTTTGCAGATCTGATTAGCATGATGCATTTGTCAGCTGTTGTGGTTAATATGATGTTCGTGCTTAGAGAGTTATTCAGCTCTGCCATTTTCCTTTTATTTACCTGTTTGTGTTCTCAGTGGGCTTCCCAGGTGGCGCAGGTGGTAAAGAATGCACCTGCCAATGCCAGAGATGTAAGAGATGTGGGGTTCAGTTCCTGGGTTGGGAAGATCCTCTGGAGGAGGGCACAGCCCCACTCTAGTGTTCTTGCCTGGAGAATCCCATGGACAGAGGACCCAGGCGGGCTACAGTCCACTGGGTCACAAAGAGTTGGACATGACTGAAGTGACTTAGCATGCATGCACATGTTATTTGTATCATCCTAGTCCTGTATTCCTTTGCAGGAATATTTTAAAGCCATTTCTTTATTTGGTGTGGATTATTTAGTTAATATAACTCACTTAATCAAATGCCCATAAACTGCATTAAAATTTAAAGCATTGGAAGTGCTCAAGTAAAAGTGCTACTGAAAATTCCTTTATGTTTGTGGAACTTTTAATACAACTGAGGAAACCTTAACGGGAACAGAGCTTGAACACTAGTTGATGAGACCATCTAACCAAAGAGTAGACCGGGGTCACCAGTGTCAATCTGTAGACTGGGGTTACCAGTGTCAATCTATAGACCGGGGTCACCAGTGTCAATCTATAGACTGGGGTCACCAGTGTCAATCTATATGTGGAATATCAGCACAGCTCAATGTCTGACTTCTAAAATGAAAAACTTTTTTTCTTCCTGTACCAAGTAGATCATATTTTATACTCTCTTCTGGAGTTTACTGGTTTAAAGTATGGTTTTAAAAACTGGGATTTTCTCTCTCATAGTCTTTTAAAACTGAGATAGTTTGCATGTCCATTAAAATAAATTTTGGCCTTATTTGACAGTCCACGATTATTCCCATCACCTTATCTTTTCATTTCCAAGGTGATTGAAATCTTTCTAATTAGACCATTGTACAGTCTTATATAAATATTAAAGCAAAGTTTGATGAAAGTAATATTATGTCCATGATGTGTTGATAGTTAAATGTCATAATTAGGACTGTCCATGAATTAAATAAGCAATCTGTTTTTAACTTTGTCCTTGGGACGGGATGAGAAAATTTGTTTAGAAATACTCTCTGTGAGTTAACATGTAATTTGTTTACCTCCACTTTGAAGGAGGATATTTGTTTTCTTTTGGGTTGCTCAGTCGTGTCTGACTCTTTGCAACCCCATGAACCCATGAACAGATGGCCCACCAGACTCATCTGTCCATGGGATTTCCCAGGCAGGAGTACTGGAGTGGGTTACTGTTTTGTCTTCCAGGAGACCTTCCCTACTGATGGATCAAACCCTTGTCTCCTGCATTGCTGGCAGATTCTTTACCACTGAACTACCTAGGAATCCCTTTCTTTGGGATATTTAACTTCATTTTTGGTCAAAATTATTTTTGAAGGTGCTAACATATTCTTGAGATTGGTTTAACTGGTAGACATTTAAAGAAAACAACAGCATTAGGATGGAGAATACGCTGAGGTTCTGATAGATCCTGCACATTTAAGATAGATTTTAATGTTCCTGCACATTTTCAGTGTGAAATTTAGTGCTTGTTTTCTGTTAGTGTCTTAGAAATTATAAGGGATAATCAAGTCTTCTGAAAAATTTTCTAATTTATGCTCACTGTTCATTTCTCCAATTTTTACTTGACATTTTAGTGAGTAGGCAATAATTTTTTTTTCTGTAATGATGCGACCGTTGCTCTTGATTTTTTAAAATGTAATTCTTGTGGATCAGTGCACACTGTTTAAGGGGCCATGGCATAGGATGAATTAAGTTTTGAAAATTTGCTTCCATTTCAGTTGTTGCCTCTAAAGACTGAAAGCTGTGTGTTTTGCATATGGTCTGTTTAGTTCAGTTCAGTCACTCAGTCGTGTCCAACTCTGCGACCCCATGAATTGCAGCACACCAGGCCTCCCTGTTCATCACCATCTCCCGGAGTTCACTCAGACTCACGTCCATCGAGTCCATGATGCAATCCAGCCATCTCATCCTATGTCATCCCCTTCTCCTCCTGCCCCCAATCCCTCCCAGCATCAGAGTCTTTTCCAATGAGTCAACCCTTCGCATGAGGTGGCCAAAGTACTGGAGTTTCAGCTTTAGCATCATTCCTTCCAAAGAAATCCCAGGGTTGATCTCCTTCAGAATGGACTGGTTGGATCTTATTGCAGTCCAAGGGACTCTCAAGAGTCTTCTCCAACACCACAGTTCAAAAGCATCTTGCTCTACTTATATTAATACACATGTAAGCATACAGACACATGTGCACACATGTATATTTGTGTGTATAAACAGTTCATTTATCCCTGACCAGAAGGAAGCATAGTAGTCAGACAGTGTAATTCTGGGTTGAGTTTTTAGATTGTTGGAGCCCAAAGAGCCTCTACTATACTTTTGACTAGCAATGTATGAGCATATTCATTCCTCTTGCACAGATTACTCTTGTTTTAATTTTTTTGTTAATTTTCTAATTTGATATGTTTTAATGTGAACTTTGGCTAATGAAGATAAACATGTTAGAAGTACAGATACATCTCTTTTTTTCAGTTATCTTCTTTTTTCCCCTCTTTTAGTTCTGGTAATTAATTCAGTGAGCAGTTGCATGTTCTTACTTGATCTGTTGTGATTTAATAGATCATAACCTTCTTAGCTTTTATGACTTCTCAGAGAAAGGAGTTCCAGACTTTTTAGCCTTAAAGATGTATTTGATCCTTTCCTACTCCTTTGAAATTGTAGTATTTCATCACATATTACATACACTACATAATTACTACACAGTATATAAAATTGACTATCTTAACCATTTTTAAGTATTCAGTTGAGTAGCACTGAGTACACTTATTTGTGAATCACTGTCATCCTGCCCTCTTGGTCATTTTGATTGCTTTACTAGCATGGTTAATTCAGTTGGCTTGAAAAGTAATGTTGGCTTTAAAATCTCACTGGTGTTGCCTGTAGCATTCTTATTGTTAGTGAACCATCCTTTTGGTTACTGTTTTTATCAAAATGTTGTGTAGATTCGTTGACTTCTCTGGGTGTGGAAGCATACTGTCTAGGTACAGAAGCTGAGATTTCTAGTTTATATTGAGTCTTGGTTACTACTGGTAATTTAGAGTCCATCATTCAATGAATGTGGCTTCCTTAAACTTACTCTGTTCTGGCTAGACTGATGCTCAATCTGCCAGTTTCTGCTTATCACATGGAACCTCCTGAGATAATTCTATAGTTTGTTCTTTTCAGTTAGACACTTTGCGCTGTGTGTCTGTCTTTCTCTGTGTTTTGACAAAAGGTACAGGGAGTACAAAGGCTCAGATGGGGAGGGAACTTGATGTTGTCAGCGGACAGAAGGGCAGCTTGGTGGCTGGGCGTGAGGAGCCCAAGTTCATTGGTGTGAGATGCAGGGGCCAGATACTATGGGCCCCATAGGAGTTAGGTTCCTGACGCACTGTAAGTAGAGCTCTGCTGAAGGAGTGTAAGTGAAGCTAGAGTGGAGTGAGCAACATAGTCTTTGTGTGTTTTATAAAAGAACATACTGGCTACTGGGTGGGGAAAAATGGATTCTAGAAGAAGAGTAGAAGCAGGGAGATTGTGTTGGGATGTGGGATGTATAGTCCAGGTGGCAGTCTTAACCTGATTGATATACTTCCCTTCTTTCAATCTTTCTCTCTTTAAAACTAAATCCATGTTGTGACCATCTGCAGCACATCTGAAGATTACTTGCCAGGTTTAGTCCCTGGAAAAGTGAGGCTTATCAATAAGGATGTATTATAAACATCAGAGCAATGGGTTCATTAGCATCATACTTTAGTCAAGCTAACTAACCCCAGGCTAAATATAGCTTGCCTGTGAATCTCAGAAGTTCGCTATCAGCTATCTTTGAACATCCCAGTGAGGTTAAATGAGCTTTAATTATGTAGGAGTTAGTGAATTCAAAAAGATAATAGACGTGCCTATTTTATACATGAAGAACAGGACGTAGGACTTTAGTAGTACTAGTCATTAGTAGTACTAAAATAAAACCAAAACA
The DNA here is from genome assembly GCA_006410875.1 of Neotragus pygmaeus. Taxonomy (NCBI): domain Eukaryota; kingdom Metazoa; phylum Chordata; class Mammalia; order Artiodactyla; family Bovidae; genus Neotragus; species Neotragus pygmaeus. Next base: position 141,066 of record SJYV01003432.1, read on the forward strand.
TTTGCCACTTTCTCCTAACTGCAAGCAATGTTTTGTCAACATCATCCTTTTAGTTTAATTCCTTCCAAATCCATTATAACTTCAGAGTATGGATGAAACTTAAGTTTTATGCACATTTTTGGCGTTTATTATTGTGATGTCTCAGATAAAAGGTCATGAAATTCCTCTGTGTATTTGCTTCTAATTCCGTAAGACTGAGGAAAGGCTCCTCTTATGTGCTTTTATAGGAGAAGGCAATGGCAACTCACTCCAGTACTCTTGCCTGGAAAATCCTATGGAAAGAGGAGCCTGGTAGGCTATAGTCCATGGGGTCGCTAAGAGTTGGACACAACTGAGCGACTTCACTTTCACTTTTCACTTTCATGCATTGAAGAAGGAAATGGCAACCCACTCCAGTGTTCTTGCCTGGAGAATCCCAGAGATGGGAGAGCCTGGTGGGCTGCCATCTCTGGGGTCGCACTGAGTCGGACACGACTGAAGCAACTTAGCAGCAGCAGCAGCATACCTTCCCCTACGTTAAGCATTTATTCTATTTAATTATAAAGCTCTTTGAGAACAAAGGTCAAGACTGGGGAGAATGAAGACAAATGGGGGAACTGGAGAAACAAATGTGAAGGAACTTGAGGCAAGTGTGAAATTTCTGTGAAGTCTTGTGAATATTCAGTTGCACTCTATACTACAGCTTTGTTATATGCGGCCGCATTTCAGATTAGCAAACATTGAGGGAGGTTGACATGACAAGAAGCTATGTATTGTTTACACCGTGGCTTTATCTGTTTTCAGCATACTGTTGTCTCCTCTAGCGTGAGGAATTAAGTTCTATAATATTTTGTGAACTTTTAAGTTGCTTATGTTGGCTTTAGGGGGATAACATCAATTGCTGTTGTTTAGTCGCTCTGTTGTGTCCAACCCTGTGCGACTCCATGGCCTGTAGCCTGCCAGGCTCCTCTGTCCATGGAATTCTTCAGGCAAGAATACTGAAGTGGGTTTCCGTTTCCTCCTCCAGGGGATCTTCCCAACCCAGGCATCAATCCTGTGTCTCCTGCATTGGCAGGCAAATTCTTTACCAGTGAGCCACTAGGGAAGCCCAATAACATCAATACATACCTGATTAGACCTTGTAGGCTTTAGAAAGTAATATATTTTTACTTTTTTTTTGAAGTATAGTTGATGTATAATATTATATAAGCTTCAGGTGTACAATATAGTGATTCACATTTTTTAAGCTTATGTTCCATTTATAGCTGCCGTAAAATACTATATTCCCCATGTTGTATAATATATCCTAGTAGTTTATTTTATACATAGTAGTTTGTGTCTCTTAATCACCTGTCTCTGTGTGAGATATTTGCTTTGTAAAATTTTAGAAGGACTTCAGATGCTTAGTTCTTCAGTACAGTGTTCCTCTGACTCCTTGCCTTTTTGGACTTCTCTAAACTTGGTCTTCCACTTCTTTTGAATCTCTCTTATTTTGACACTGCACTTCTCTGGTTTACACCTTACTTTAGAAACCTCATTTCTTGGCTATTTACCTCCCCTCCCATAAGCTATGTAGAAATATGTAAAAGCTTTGTCTTAGTTCTGTTCCTTTCTGTCAGCTTACTCCTGGAATATCTGTGACAGTTTTTAAACTCTTAACTACTGCAGAGGACTCCAAATCCTTGTCTTCAACCTTGGTCTCTTTCCCATTGCCCTGTCCTGTGTTGCTGGCCAGTTGCCTTGTATCCTGTATGTGTTCCTTCTCATGAGCTTGGAGCTTCTATTAACCATCACCCTGGAGTTCCCATCAGCTGAACTCTATAAAGCTTGGTCACTTTGACTCCACTTTTCTCCTGTTTCCCTTGAGCTTGCTTCTGAATCCCCAGTGCCTGGTTCATAATGGACACTCTGTGTTATCTGGTTTGGGAATTTCTTATTCCGTAACACCTTGCTTTTTGTTCTTTTTTTCCCTACTATTATTATCACCCCCATACTATTGGCTGTTATCAACTCTTTTGGACTATTTGTGGCAGACGCCTTACTGACTACCCAGCCAAGCCTCCCCACCTCCTTCCCAGTTAGAGGATTAATCTCACTGAAACATCCCCTCCCAATACCCAGTTCAGACATCTTTAGTGGCTTCCTGTTGTTTTCTTCTAGCCGACTACTCACTCTTACTTGTAAAATATCACCTTAACATAACCCCTTGCTTATTCGTCATTGTTGCTCGATCACTAAGTCGTGTCCAGCTCTCTGCGACCCCATGGACTGCAGCACTGCAGGTTCCCTGTCCTTCACAGACTCCCAGAGTTTGCTCAACTTCATGTCCATTGAGTCAGTGATGTTGTCCAACCATTTCATCCTCTGTCGCTCCTTTCTCCTCTTGCTTTCAACAGCGTCAGGGTCTTTTCCAGTGAGTCAGTTCTTTGCATCAGTGGCCAAAGTATGAGACCTTCAGCATCAGTCTTTCCAATGACTATTCAGGGTTGGTTTCCTTTAGGATTGACTGGTTTGATCTCCTTGCTGTCTGAGAGACTCTCAAGAGTCTTCTCCAGCACCACAATTAAAAAGTATCAATGCATATGCTTATTCATATGCATCCTTTTTACCAAGAATTCCCATTCCACTCTTCCCCTGAGGCTTATGTGTCCTGGGACCACATTTTGAGTTCTACCCACTTGGAGGTGATGTTTTGGAAGCTCAATCCATATATGTGTGTCTTGTACTTTAAAAAAAAGTTATCACTCACTGACAACCTGTCTTAATTGTTTTTTTGAATCATGGGCAGAGTGGTTAAAAGAATGGACTCTGGAGCTGCACTTGCCTGCATTCTAATCCCAGTTCCACCTCTTACTAGTTCTACACCTTGAGCTGATTGATTACCTAACCTCTCTGAGCTTCATTTTTCTCATCTGTAAATTGGTAGCAGTCATAGTACCTGGCTTATAGGGCTGATGTGATTAATAAGCTAATACATATTTAAAACATGGCCTAGTACCATATAGATATTTTCTATTATTACGTGTTTCCAAAAGATTTATCCTATTTCATCAGCTCCCTAAGGGTCGGGGATGTCTTATTCTTATTTGGAATGCCCCATGGAAACTATTAAGATACCTTATACTTAGTAGGCATTCAGTAAATTACTTAAGGAATGAAATTTAAATTTATTGAAAGATCTAGTTGTCCAATAAAAGCTACTTAAAAAAAAAAAAGTAAGGTTCTTTAAACTTGTGCCAGGGGAGTTTCAGCGGTTATAGTGTGAGGTCACAGAGTTTTTCTGGGATGGCTTAGCACCAAAGTATATGGTTTCCTTGTTTAATTACATGGTTTGGAAAGTAAACCAACTATGTACTTTTAAAAAATAGATTTTAAACAAAATCATACAAAGATGATGAACTAGTGAACCACTGAACACTAAAACTCTTAAGAGATAAACTTTGGTGTTTTAAAAAGTAGCAACAGCAGCTCAGAATCATTTTGGACAACAGTTAGCATGCGACAGAGACAACTTTCTAAGTGAAAACACCCCAGAGTAGAACTTGGCTGGTTACATATAATTTTAGACTCCATCCTGGCTTTTTTTATGTATGCATTTGGCTTTTCCAACATATATTTAACAGTGTTTTTGAGTACTGAATTGAATAAGAGATGGCCATACAAGACCAACATTTGCTGTTGGTCTTGTATGTTGATTGTAAATTGGGGTAGTGATGTTTCAGGCTTAAATATGTGAAGGTGTATCAGGTAGTAGTTTTGCTTATATGGTTTTAAAGAAATAGTAAACATCATTTGAGACTTTTAATGGGAACTTAAGAAGCTCTAAGACTAGACGGCAGGTAAAACAGAGTAATGTTTGGTTCTGATGGGAAAAAGGGAGAAAAATCCATTAAGTATGGGCTTAATTTTTTCTGGCTCCAAGATAAGAAAAATTGAATTTTCACCAGTAAATAGAAACCTGTCTAAATACCCCAAGAAAGTAAAATTATTGGCCTCAGATTAAAATATTTCATTCCATTTGGTGATAAAGTAGCTTTTTTTCTGTGGTTTAATAAGGGTCTTGAAGCAACAGCAAAAGAACCATTTGAAATGCCATGTAACCCTGGATCTCAAATTTGCATAAACTAATCATCATTTTATAGTCAAATCTAGGTATATTATCTTGCATATTTAACAGAGTAAAAGACTAAATTTCCATCTTTTTATCTTAATATGCTCTTAAGATGGATTCAGTTAATGTCTCCTAATTTTGTCGTGAATTTATTTGAAATAATTTTTAATGTTTAAGTGTTCTAAGTATTTCTAGTCCAAATGAAAACATAAATATACTCAAGAATCTATAAAACTAGGTTTTGTAATGGATCAGTATTTAAGTAAAAGGAGGAATGGTATCAGGTAATTGTAATGAAACATTCATCAGCTGTAGAATGCCTTATTCATCCATTAGCCAAGTCAGCCTGTGTTTCTGTTTCATTTGTCTTTATAACCTTTGTGTTGAAACCCTGAGGGTTTATGCTATAAAGTCTCTCTCTCTCTGCTTTCGAGTTGAAAATACTGATTTTTATATTCTAGATTATAACTTCTCCTCCCCCACCAAAAAAAAAAAAAAACTGATGAAAATTCTTGGAAAAGTATTAGCTCGTTTACAAACTTAGTAGCAATGGCAGTTTGAAAATTCAAAGGTATTTATGTTGGCATCCTGGAGTTTGGTGGGAATCATTTATTTTCCTTTCTCTTCTACCATGTTAACTTTAGTCTAGATTTATATATTCCTAAATAGAGCCCCGGCAGATTTCTAGAATCTTTCATCGTGTAGTACATCGCCTGGCTGCCCTCTATTATCCCCGTGTACTTCAGGCTATTTGTGTGGGTACATTAGAAGCTGTCTGAAGGAACTAGAAAGTAAAATTGCTGAAAAAGCAACCTTCATATTAGTAATTATATGATAACTTAAAAATGACTAATTGTAGATATGTCTGTGTTGTGTGCATTTCCCCATATTTTTATCTTCAAATTTCATTATATTCAGTATGTACATATTAGTGTATCTCTAATGACTGATGACTGTACTTTGGCTCCAGCAAGGCTTATATCAGTAAGCCTACGCTTAGTTGACTTTTTTTCAGGAGCCTGGGGCTATAGGAATACAAGGGAAGTTTGTTGTGGTCCTTATTTTAAACAGCTTGCAGTTTTGTTATGATAAGTGTGTATATTTGTAAAATAACTATAAAAATAGTACATCATTAAGGATTAGTTCATAAGGTATTGCTTCCATATGAAGGCAGAGCTTCCCTGGTGGCTCAGTGGTAAAGAACTTATCTACCAATGCAGGAGATGCAGGTTTAATCCCTGAGTCAGGAAGATCCCGTGGAGGATAAGATGGCAACCCACTCCAGTATTCTTGCCTGGAAAATCCCATGGACAGAGAAGCCTAGTGGGCTACAGTCCATGGGGTTGCAGAGTCAGACGTGACGTAGGGACTAAAGAACAACATATATGAAGGGAGAGCTCGGTGGATTCAGAGCTGTAGATTTGGAGTTATTGAAATAGTAAGGACTCTGGATTTGAATCCTGGTTCCTCCACTTACTTCACTAGCAATGTGACCTTGGTCAGGTAATGCAACCTCTGCCTCAGTTTCCTCATCTGTCAAATGGGGATAATAATATAGCTTATCTACTGGGATTGTTGACTTATGGGCTTTCTAAACAGAAATTTCTTGACAAAATTCAGCAGTAATAACCTCAGTCATCTATGTATTGATTTGTCTCCTACGCATCTGAAATGGCACTAGTTTTGAACCACTATTGGGAGATTTGAGAAAATAGGCATCAGATAATTTTCTGTGTATAGTGCTTTCAGTAAGGAACCCTGGTTGAGGATTAAATGAGCAATCAATCATATGGAACAGAACAATTATTGTTGTTGTCCTCTGAAAAGAAAAAGAGAGGATTTAATTAGAGGTAAAGGGTTTTTTAGGCTGAGAGAAGTTAAAGGTTATCTGAAAGTGTTTTCCATCTCAAATCAGTATCCAATTACTTCTGTCTTTGGAACCAAGATGGGGCTTGGAAAAATTAGCAACTTGGTTATCAGTCAGAAAAACATGGAGCGTTTGAAAGGAGGATTGTGTATTTAAAAAAAAAATGCTTCTTAATAAGCATTTAGTTGAATCAGTCATATGAATTTATAAGTATCATATTGAGAGAGATATGAGAGATGCTATGAGAGAGATACAAGTTTTCAGTGAGCAAGAGATGGCAAACGGAAAATAACCATATACCAAAAAGGTAAATCGACGCACGTTTTATGGCGGTGGTTATATATATTTTTTGTTGCATATAAAGACAAATCAGAGAGAGATTTTCATTTGATCTGCTAGAGGGCTGTTGGAGCACAACTTTCGGTAGGTTAAGTACAATTGGCTGTTGAATATAAAGATCATTGTTAACCCTGGAAGAGAGTCATTTCAGTGGAGTTCTCCCCACCATGCGTGTGCACCACTCACTCTTCTCCCCACCTCCGAGTTTCCGTATGTTTGTAAATTCATCTGACTTTGATACAGTTAATATGCGTGTTCAGAAGTTTGTTGTTTTTACTACACTAGACTGGTCATCCCACATTCAGAGCCTCTCTTATATTTCATCTGGCATATCACACCTCTGATCATTTTCTTTCATCTGTCCCTCTTAACTCCCTCTAACATGCGCACCCCCTTCCCCTCCTGAGCCTCTGGGAACAAGTCTGACCTTAGGGAGGATTTAAAATGGCAACCCACTCCAGTGTTCTTGCCTGGAGAATCCCAGGGACGGGGAAGCCTGGTGGGCTGCCATCTTTGGGGTCACACAGAGTCGGACACGACTGAAGTGACTTAGCAGCAGCAGCAGCAAAGAGGTCCAGCTCAACACTGGAGGATTCAGCAGTTGGGATGGCTGTTGCTGTCTTAACTCTTTATCCTGTAGTAGTATGCATAATCAGTGTACTGCTTTGTTCCAGTGATCAGTTCCCCACCTTCACCCTACTTTGTATACCTGGGCTACTTTTATTTCTCTTTGCAGATTAGTTTGATAACTCTAGGCTTCTTTGTGAAACTCAGAGGCTGATTCTCTCTGATGTGTGACATTTGCAGTGTCCCATCTGCTGAGGCATCTCTTAAATGATACTGAAACTCCCTAAGACTAATCTCTTGCCTTATTATTACCCGTTGGCTGTCAGGGTTTTATCTGTTTTCCTTCTCCTAAATTTTCCATTGCTCCCCATGGTTGGGTCCCCACCCTGCTGCTTCTAGTTCCCTATCCTTGTCCCTTCTAGGTTCTCACTGCAGGAACCACTGCTGCTGCTGCTAAGTCGCTTCAGTCGTGTCTGACTCTGTGCGACCCCAGGGACGGCAGCCCACAAGCTCCCCCGTCCCTGGGATTCTCGAGGCAAGAACCAGAACTTTAGGTACTGTCCAAAACAGAACAGTGGCAGAGGGTGAGATGTTGTTTAATAAAACTTTTCTGGCAAAGGAAGAAGCCAGCAGAGGAGATGCCGTTAAGTATATGAGATAAAGTAAGGCCATAGGGAAATACTGAGCAGGTTTTAGCATTAAGAACCCAGAGGGAAGCCTCTTTAAGAACGCAGAGTGAAGCCTCTTCTTTCTTTTGGTTGTGATTATAATTTACACATTCTTCAGATGGAGTCTGAGGAGGACAGTGAGGGAATTTAGTTGATTGTCACCTCTGAAATTTAGGTAGAGATCTTGCTTGTTGATAGTGAGATAAATTGCAATGGCTCAAAAAAAAAAGAAAAACAAAATATAGAATGGTTTATGTGGAGTATGCATGTATAATCAAACAAGAATGTGTATGTGGGTTGCCGAAAAGCTGTGAAATAAGTATGATTAAGTCTGGCTCCTATAACATTTGGAAGCCCAGAAGCAGATTGGCTGATAATTAGTCAAGTGATATGTAAAGTTTTCCTAACAGTATATCCCATAAGGAGTTAAAGGAAGCTTACAAAAATATATCCAGCATGACAGAATTATAAAAGTATACACATTAAAAAAGGATAAGATGGGGCTCAGAATGAAAATGTGACCCAGACAACATACACGGACGTCTAGAAGTGGGGCATAAATCAGCTGAGGGCTTTCTAGCTGCCGATCTAAAGATGGAAATAGTAACTGCTAATTCCAACTCTGTACGATGTAAAACAAATGAGCTAATTAGGCAAAACACAAGACTTGTTGGCATTGAGAAAATATTTTCCCAAAGTCTTTTCTGGGATTTTATAAAATGATGAAAACAGGGAACACGTTTTTGGGTCAGCAGAAATAGCTCTAGGTAAAGTCAGTCTCGATCACAAGAAAGTAAGTTTGTTAACGGCAGCGTTTCATTCTTTACAGGGTCGGAAATCTACAGATGTTAAGTGGACAGAATTCGATTGAATTAGAACAGTTAGAGTAAAACTAACCCCATTACCAGTGAAAACACAGAAGTGTAGTTTGTCATGCAAGGACTATTTTTTGGGAAGTATTTGTAAATTATAGATATTTCAAAATATCAGTTTATACCAAATTATTAAGGCAGTCTAGAGGTACAGCCCTGCTCACTTTGGGCTTACCTGGGTACCTTCAAATTCAGATTGTTGAAACAGTCTTAGATATCAAGTGTTTTCGGCAGAAACAAGTAAAAAGAATACTTTCTTTGAAAAATACTATGCAAGCATTTAGTTTATAGCATAGTATCTAATGGCATCCAGATGATTTGCTGAGGCTAAGAGCGTGGCAGTGTGCCCAGGGAGCTGCTAGCCGGTGATGCCAGAGTGAGTGAAACCGACGTCCAACTCCACAGGCCCAAGCCGAACTGTATTTCCAGTGAGGGAGAGAACCCTTCTGTTAGTTAGATTTTTATATTTAGGTTTTTCATCTCAGAACTAATTAAGGGATTTTACCTTGACTGTGGCCTTATTTAATAAGAAAAAGATTTACATTTCCTTAGATTAACTTAGAGCAGTTTTTTCTTTTTTTAATAAGGATTAGAAAATATTTCTTCGTGTATTAAATGCATTAGTCAAGTCAGAAGCTCTTGTTTTAATTAGTTTGAGGGTGGATTACGAGGCAGAAACATTGCACAAACAAGTTGCTAATTATTCCCTCAGATACTGGCCAGCCATGAAGACCTAACGACCAAGTAGCAAAGGGTGAGCAAAGCTGTGAATTATTTTCTGTCTGACCAAGTAAAGGACTGAATGCATGAGCGTTTGCCAAGCGAGGCACCTGGGATATAAATACGATAAAGTCACGGTCCCTGCCCTCAGAGTCTGGTCGAGGGTTATCTGGTCTATAGGAAAGTAGGCAAGTGGTAAGTGCTCTGCTAAATGCTTCAAAATACGCTGTGAAACAACCCTTTCTAGAGGATGAGACATTTTAGTTGAATTTTGAGGGAAGTTACTTGGGAAAGGATTTCCCAGTTAGAAAAGCACAGACCCCTTCAGCAGAAGTGTAATTGGGAAAGAACTGACGCTGAAGCTCCTGTACTGTGGCCACCTGATACAAGGAGCTGACTCACTGGAAAAGACCCTGATGCTGGGAAAGATTGAAGGCAAAAGGAGAAGGGGGTGGCAGAGAATGAGATGGTTAGATAGCATCACCGACTCNCTAGTTCCCTATCCTTGTCCCTTCTAGGTTCTCACTGCAGGAACCACTGCTGCTGCTGCTAAGTCGCTTCAGTCGTGTCTGACTCTGTGCGACCCCAGGGACGGCAGCCCACAAGCTCCCCCATCCCTGGGATTCTCGAGGCAAGAACCAGAACTTTAGGTACTGTCCAAAACAGAACAGTGGCAGAGGGTGAGATGTTGTTTAATAAAACTTTTCTGGCAAAGGAAGAAGCCAGCAGAGGAGATGCCGTTAAGTATATGAGATAAAGTAAGGCCATAGGGAAATACTGAGCAGGTTTTAGCATTAAGAACCCAGAGGGAAGCCTCTTTAAGAACGCAGAGTGAAGCCTCTTCTTTCTTTTGGTTGTGATTATAATTTACACATTCTTCAGATGGAGTCTGAGGAGGACAGTGAGGGAATTTAGTTGATTGTCACCTCTGAAATTTAGGTAGAGATCTTGCTTGTTGATAGTGAGATAAATTGCAATGGCTCAAAAAAAAAAGAAAAACAAAATATAGAATGGTTTATGTGGAGTATGCATGTATAATCAAACAAGAATGTGTATGTGGGTTGCCGAAAAGCTGTGAAATAAGTATGATTAAGTCTGGCTCCTATAACATTTGGAAGCCCAGAAGCAGATTGGCTGATAATTAGTCAAGTGATATGTAAAGTTTTCCTAACAGTATATCCCATAAGGAGTTAAAGGAAGCTTACAAAAATATATCCAGCATGACAGAATTATAAAAGTATACACATTAAAAAAGGATAAGATGGGGCTCAGAATGAAAATGTGACCCAGACAACATACACGGACGTCTAGAAGTGGGGCATAAATCAGCTGAGGGCTTTCTAGCTGCCGATCTAAAGATGGAAATAGTAACTGCTAATTCCAACTCTGTACGATGTAAAACAAATGAGCTAATTAGGCAAAACACAAGACTTGTTGGCATTGAGAAAATATTTTCCCAAAGTCTTTTCTGGGATTTTATAAAATGATGAAAACAGGGAACACGTTTTTGGGTCAGCAGAAATAGCTCTAGGTAAAGTCAGTCTCGATCACAAGAAAGTAAGTTTGTTAACGGCAGCGTTTCATTCTTTACAGGGTCGGAAATCTACAGATGTTAAGTGGACAGAATTCGATTGAATTAGAACAGTTAGAGTAAAACTAACCCCATTACCAGTGAAAACACAGAAGTGTAGTTTGTCATGCAAGGACTATTTTTTGGGAAGTATTTGTAAATTATAGATATTTCAAAATATCAGTTTATACCAAATTATTAAGGCAGTCTAGAGGTACAGCCCTGCTCACTTTGGGCTTACCTGGGTACCTTCAAATTCAGATTGTTGAAACAGTCTTAGATATCAAGTGTTTTCGGCAGAAACAAGTAAAAAGAATACTTTCTTTGAAAAATACTATGCAAGCATTTAGTTTATAGCATAGTATCTAATGGCATCCAGATGATTTGCTGAGGCTAAGAGCGTGGCAGTGTGCCCAGGGAGCTGCTAGCCGGTGATGCCAGAGTGAGTGAAACCGACGTCCAACTCCACAGGCCCAAGCCGAACTGTATTTCCAGTGAGGGAGAGAACCCTTCTGTTAGTTAGATTTTTATATTTAGGTTTTTCATCTCAGAACTAATTAAGGGATTTTACCTTGACTGTGGCCTTATTTAATAAGAAAAAGATTTACATTTCCTTAGATTAACTTAGAGCAGTTTTTTCTTTTTTTAATAAGGATTAGAAAATATTTCTTCGTGTATTAAATGCATTAGTCAAGTCAGAAGCTCTTGTTTTAATTAGTTTGAGGGTGGATTACGAGGCAGAAACATTGCACAAACAAGTTGCTAATTATTCCCTCAGATACTGGCCAGCCATGAAGACCTAACGACCAAGTAGCAAAGGGTGAGCAAAGCTGTGAATTATTTTCTGTCTGACCAAGTAAAGGACTGAATGCATGAGCGTTTGCCAAGCGAGGCACCTGGGATATAAATACGATAAAGTCACGGTCCCTGCCCTCAGAGTCTGGTCGAGGGTTATCTGGTCTATAGGAAAGTAGGCAAGTGGTAAGTGCTCTGCTAAATGCTTCAAAATACGCTGTGAAACAACCCTTTCTAGAGGATGAGACATTTTAGTTGAATTTTGAGGGAAGTTACTTGGGAAAGGATTTCCCAGTTAGAAAAGCACAGACCCCTTCAGCAGAAGTGTAATTGGGAAAGAACTGACGCTGAAGCTCCTGTACTGTGGCCACCTGATACAAGGAGCTGACTCACTGGAAAAGACCCTGATGCTGGGAAAGATTGAAGGCAAAAGGAGAAGGGGGTGGCAGAGAATGAGATGGTTAGATAGCATCACCGACTCAGTGGGCGTGAATCTGAGTAAGCGCCGAGAGATAGTGAAGGACAGGGAAGGCTTGCATGCTGTAGTCTATAGGGTGTCAAAGAATCGGATAGACTAGTGACTAGCAGCAGACCACCACCACCACCAAAAGGCAAGGGACAGCAGATGAGGCCAGAGGGCTAGGCTGTTGTTCAGTCACTCAGTCGTGTCTGACTAGGAGGGGGCTACAGTAGGGAAGACCTGTTGTGCCAAGATAAGGACCTTCACTTTATCCTAAAAACTATAGGGAAACTATGGGAGGATTTTGGGTAGAAAAATTACATGATTAGATTTGCATTTTGGAAAGATTGGACCTGGCAGCAGTTTAGAGAAGAGCTGAGTTGTGAACAGTGCTTGAACTATTTTAAAACAAATTAACTATTTACTGCTGAAATGTGATATTAAGTGCAATCAGTGTTGTATAACTTGTCAAATTCTAAAACATTTTTATCACCCCAAAAGAAAACTTCATACCTAGTGAGCAGTGCTTGCCATTGGCCTCTGCTCTCAGGCCCCAGCAACCACGGATCTACTTTCTGTTTCTATGGATTTACCTGCTGTGAGTGTTTCGTATGAATGGCATCATACAACAGGTGACCTCTTTGGTTGGCTGCTTTTACTTGGTACAATGATTCCCAGACTCGCCCACGTTATAGCATGAATCAGTACTATTTTTATGGCTGAAGTGGGTCCCTTGGGTGTCTGTGCCACATTTTGTCTATTATCTATTCCTGAACATTTGATTGTTTCTACCTTTTGGCTCTTGTGAATAGTGCACATCAGTGAACATAGGTGTGTAAGTATTTGAGTACATGTCTTCAGTTCTTTTGGATGTGTACCTAAGAGTGGGTGTGCTGGGTCATGTGGTTTTTCTTTTAAGTTTTTGAGAAACCACCCAACCATTTTCCACAGTTGCTACTCCATTTCACATTCTCACCGGCAAAGTACACGTGTTCTGATTTCTCTACATCCTCACCAAGACTTATTTTCTATACTTTTAATTATAGCCATCCTAGTGGGTGTGCAGTGGTACCTTACTGTGGTTTTGATTTGCATTTTCCTAGTGACTAAAAGATGTTAAGCATCTTTCATGTGCTTATTAATCAGTATGTCTTCTTAATTCCACTCTTAGGTATATACCCCAAAGGTCTGTTCATTACATACTAGACCCTTATTGGATAGTATTAATCACAAGTATTTTCTCCCATTCTGTAGGCTGTCTTTTCATTTTCTTGATAACGTGCTTTGATCCTCAAAGGTTTTAATTTTGACCAAGTCCAACTTACCTATTTTTGCTATTGTTGTTGGTTGTGCTTTTCAGTGTGTTATATCTAGGAATCTGTTGCCAAACCCAAGGTCATGACATCTTATTCTGTGTTTTGCTCCAGAAATTTTTTAGTTTCAGCTCTGGTATTTTGATCATTGGTCTATTTTGAATTTGTCGATGGTATGAATAGAAGTCTAGCTTTATTCATTTGCATGTCAGTATCCAATGTACCAGTACCATTTATTGAAGACTGTTCTTCCCTTGTTGAAGAAGGCACCCCTTTCTAAAATCAGTTGGTGAGAGTTGTATCAGTTTATTTCCGTATCTTTGCTGTAGGTGATCTCTGAAGTGTCGGTTGTATTTGTTTGAGGTCAGCTAGTGTTTTGGCAGTGGCAACCCACTCCAGTACTCTTGCGTGGAAAATCCCATGGACGGAGGAGCCTGGTAGGCTGCAAGTGCATGGGGTCGCGAAGAGCCGGACACAACTGAGCGACTTCACTTTCACCTTTCACTTTCATGCATTAGAGAAGGAAATGGCAACCCACTCCAGTGTTCTTGCCTGGAGAATCCCAGGGATGCTGGAGCCTGGAGGGCTGCCGTCTATGGGGTCGCACAGAGTCGGACACATCTGAAGCGATTTAGCAGCAGCAGCAGCAGTGTTTTGGCAGAGATTGCCTTGAATGTCTGGACGCACCCCCCCCTCCCTTGCCAAATAACCCCAACTCTCCCATTCTTGGTAGATTGGCCCTGCATTGGGACAGCCTTTAAAGCTGAGCTAGGCTATTTATAGTTCTCCCTTAGCCTTTACTTCCTCATGCAGTGAACCTGAAGATCTGCCAGGAGTAACATTTCAGGATCTTCTCACATCCTGTCCCGGGGGTGCATGCTGACTTTCTGATTGCCCAGTATAGATGGTACCTTTCCAGTGTGCTAATTTTCCATAGCGTCTCTCTCCCCAGGCTGTCAGCTTATCTTTTGTGCACCTTCCCTGTAATCTTTTCGTGTTTTCTAGGAATGCCCACTACTTAGCTGCTTTTCCACCTGGAGTGAGTGAATGTCAGTTGGTCTTTCAGATTGTCCACAGATAGGTTAACACAGACACGATTCTTTGAGAACAAGGTCTGCTCTGCTCCCAGTGCCACCAGGGGCCGGTGTCCCACACTGTGAATGAAGGCCTCCGTCATCAAGACCGCAGCAGAGCCAGGGAGTTGGTGGGCAAGTAGAAATGCTGCCAAGCTTATCTACCATTGTCGTGTTTCCCCTTATGATTCATTATTTGCTTGGTTGCTTATAAACCTTTGACTACTTTCCAGAACTCCTACAAAGTTGATTCTGTTCGTTTTGCTCATTTTGGAGCATGGCTTTTGGAGGGATGTGCCTTCGGAGCCACCTACTTTGCTATATTTGCTGCTACTACAACCACAGGTGGCCTTTTGAGGAATATATTTGATGGGAGAGGTAAAGAGTACCTGAGAGATATTGGATGTAGCTAGCTACCCAGTGAGAGTATATCTTTTGAGCAGTTTTCAAGAGAAATGAAATGGGACTCATATTTTCATATTTTAAGGAGTTCTTTTGGTCATTGGATCTGGGAGTCATGTAAAAGAATTACATAACATTTAAGCTAATTATGAAATAAACAGCTGTGAATCTACTTTATTGTTGTTTAGTTACTAAGTTGTGTCTGACTCTGCAACCCCGTGGACTGTAGCCTGCCAGGCTCCTCTGTCCATGGGATTCTCCAGACAAGAAGACTGGAATGGGTTGCCAGGGGATCTTACTGACCCAGGGATTGAACCTGCTTCTCCTGCATTGTAGGCAGATTCTTTACTGCTGAGCCACCAGGGAATAAAACATTAGAGTATCTTCGAAACTATTTTTATCCCTTTCCCCTCCCCCCAGCATCCACTTCCCCCTGTATTTTACATCAAAATAGATCCCACATCAGCTTATCAAGATAGGTACTATACCTAAACAATGTGTTGTTAGTTTTGTTTGTTTTAGGAGCCTTATAAAAAATGGAATCCTGTGGGGAGTCTTATCTGGATTATGTGTTGCACTTCAGTGTTGGTTGTGTGTAACTGTGCATTGTTCATTTTCATGAATACGTGCAATTTAGCTGTGTGAAAGCCCACAGCTTATATAGTCTTCTCTTGCTCAGTTGTGTTTTGTTTTTTGTTTTTTTTGTCAGCGTGGACAGGGATGTTGTGAACATTTTTTTACATATATGCCCAGACCTGTATAGTATTTCCAGCTGGAATGGAGTGTCCCAATCATGGAAGAGACACGTGTTCAGCTTGTAAAGGGACTTCCCACAACTATCGTTCCAATTTGCCCTCCCACCAGCTGTGCATAAAAAGCTCACCGATTGTAATTTGATATTACAGACCTTTTCAATTTTGCTAATACAATGCATGAAAATGTTAGTTCATTGTGGTTTGAAGTTGAGTACATTACCAGCATTCTAGAATCCCCTTTCAAACTACCTCCTAATTACTACCCTCATTCATCTAGGTAAAGATACTAGTCTAGTGTCAGTTACTTTTGTCCATTTCAAACTTTATGTAAGTGAAATTATATGCTATATATGCATTTACTTCTGGATGTATTTGTGAGATTCATCCTTGTTGAGTTTAACAGAAATTTGCTGATTGTCGTAACTATGTAGTATTTCATTGTATGAGTATATGACATTGTATTTTTCTATGGATAGACTTCAGATAGTTTTTATTTGGAGACTTTCATGACTATTCAGCTATAAACATTCCCATGTATATCCTTTTTGGTGCACATATCTTTGCATTTCTGTTGGGGGTAGTCCTAGGAATAAATTGCTGGTTGGTTTGTATATGTTGATTTCTAGTAGCTATTATCAGGTTTCCTATTTGCACATCTACCAGCTATGTATGAATGCTCTATTTGCTTCTAACTCCATCCATTCCATTTAAATCTGTTCATCAGTCTTTCTAATTTTAGCCACCTTGGTGGGTGTGTAGTGTTACCTCGTTGTGGTTTTAAATTGCATTTCCCTTATGGACAATGAGATTGAGCATAGATAGAAAGCAGACAGCCATGCTATTGGGATATATTATTTTGTAAAATATCTGTTCAAGTCTCTTGTGTAGTTTTTCTGTTAAGCTGTCTTTTTTCTTATTGATTTTAGAAGTTCTTTAAATATTCCTGAAATAAGCTGTTTGATGTATTACAAATATCTCCTCTCACAATGCAGTGTGTCTTTTCATTCTTTTATTGATGTCTTTCCCAATTTTGATGTAGTTCAGTTTATTTTTCTCTTTGTAGTTAATGCTTTTGTGTTCTATTTAAGAAAGTTTTGCTTATCACCAAGATACTCTCCTATGTTATTTTCTAGAAACTGTTTAACATTTAGAGCTATAGTCCATCTTATTTAATTTTTTAAAAAAATATGGTTTGTGATAGAGACTTTTTTCCATATAGGGGCAGCTAATTAGCTCAGTACTAATATTTGAAAAGACCATCCTTTTTCTTCTTTGCAAATCTGTCTTTGTCATAAATCCAAATAACACAGGGGGTGCCAATATCTTTTTGATTTCATGTTTTTAAATATCTAGAAGTAGAATGGCTGGGCCATATGGTAGCTGTATTTTTAATTTTTTGAGTAATCTCTGTACTATTTGGGCTTCCCTGTTAGTTCAGAGGTTAAAGCATCTGCCTGCAATGCAGGAGACCGGGGTTCGATCCCTGGGTTGGGAAGATCCCCTAGAGAAGGAAATGGCAACCCACTCCAGTATTCTTGCCTGGAGAATCCCATGGATGGAGAAGCCTAGTGGGCTACAGTCCACAGGGTTGCAAAGAGTTGGACACGACTTAGCGACTTCACTTTCTTTCTTTCACTTTCTGTACTATTTGCCACACTGGCTACACCAATTTACACTCCTACCAAAATGCACAAGCATTCCCTTTTCTAGACATCTTTGCCAACATGTTGTATCTCGTCTTTTTTGCTGATAGCCATTCTAATAGATATAAGGTATGTAGGTTTTGTAGTAGTCGCATTAAAAATGTAAAGAAACAGGTGTAACTAATTTGAATAATATGTTTATTTAATATTGTTATTTCAGAATGTAATCAGTATAAAATTATTAATGAGATATTTAACTTTTTGGAGTTACTAAACCTTCATAAGCTAGTATATGTTTAACATTTATAGCACGTCTCAATTTGGATTAGCCGTATTTCAAGTGCTCATAGTTGCATGTGGCTAGTGGCTACTGTATCGGTGAATATAGGACTAGAATTTCTAGTAGAGTACTAATACTGGCAGACTTGTTCCTAACTTAGAAACAAATGCTTCTGACATTTCACCATTAAGAAGATTATGGTCTGTAGGTCTGGATAGATATCTTACATGTGATTAAGGAAGCTTTCTTACATTTTTAGTTACTAAGTTTTATTAAATTTTGTCAATCTTTTTAATCTCTTGAGATAATCTTTTTCTTTTAATTTTTTAAGGTGATAAATACAATTTTAAGATTTTGAAATGATTAGCCAGTCTTTTATCACTAGAATAAGCCCAACTTGGTCATGATACCTTTTTATTCACTACTAGATTTATTTTGTAAGAGTATCATCTTCTGTACCTTGGTTGTTTGATAGAAATTTACATGTAAAAGATTCTAGGTTGGATGTTTCTTAGCGTTGCCTCAAATTTTATAATATTTTAATATATTTTAATTTTTGATTATATCCTTTAATTCCTCATGCTCTTTATATTTGTATCCCATTTTCTTCATTGATGTTTTCAGTGAGTGAGTGAGCTATATGCACGCAGTCGTGTCTGACTCTTTGCAGCCCGCTGGGCTGGAGCCTGCTAGGCTCCTTTGTCCACGGGCCTGTTTTATTAGCCTTTCAAAGAACCAAACGTGTAAGAACTGTATCTTGTTTTAAAGATTTATGAATTTTTGTTTTATATTCATTGTCTGTTTCTCTCTGCCCATAGGCTTATTGTAGTTCCTATTCTATTAAGTTGAAATTTCTATTCTTAAATTTAGAATAGCCCTTAATTTTCAAGTTTTCTTCTTTAACGTTATAAGCATTTAAGGCTATAAAATTTCTTCCAGGTTATTACGTTGGCAGCATATCTTACAAGTCTACATTTTCTTTTCATTTGGATTGTGTTTATTTATTTGGCCATGCTGGGTCCTAGTTGTGGCATATGGGATCTAGTTTCCTGACCAAAGATTGAACCCAGGCCTCCTGCGTTGGGGCGCATGGAGCCTTAACCACTGGACCACCAGGGAAGTCCCCATTTTAAGTGTTTTAAATCATCACTAAATTTTATTTTTGATGCAGAAATGATCTAGGAGTGCTTTAAAATGTAGGTGTTTTTACATTTTTATCATTTTTGTTAGCAAATTATGTATAAATGAATTATGCATGGTGATCTACAAACTTAGTTGTGTGATACAGATTTTTTGAAATTTGTTTAGTCTTGCCTTATGGTTTAGCGCATGAACAGTTTATGTAGATATTCCATGGTTGCTTGTAGAGGATGTGTATTCTTTAGCTGTGAAGTTGGGAATTCTCTTTGTGTCCATTGAGTCAAGTTATTTAATTACTTTTTTAGATGTTTAATACTTCAATTTTGTCTGCTTGATCTAAATATTGTAAAGAGGGGATTTGAAGCATTCTCCCTTATGATTATATCATTTTTGCTTTATAGATTTATATGTATTCAGTGAATACAAGAGGAGAATCTTTGTGTATTTCTGGTGCATTGAAGCTATTATGTCTTGATTCTTTTTATCCCTAATGATGCCTTTTGCTTAGATCTATTTTGTCTTATTTTCATAAGGTCGTTCCAGCTTTCTTGAGTTGATATTGCCAATGATGTCTCTTTTTTCCACTTTCCATCTTTTAGTATTTCCGTGCCCTTATATTTTACTGTATCTCTTGTAAATACTGTATAGTAGGATTTTGATGTGTGTGGGGAGAGGTTTTTTTTTCCCCCATTTGGGTTTGAGAGCTATATATTCTACTTATATTGTTTTAGTTTATACTAGTCAGACATTCTTATTGACCATTTTAATTTCATTTTTTTAAAGTTCCATAAATTTGACACTGTTATTTATGCAGACATTGACATTATTATTTATCTAAATAATAAGTAAATATTTATTATTACAGTAGACAGTGTTTGTTTAGTATTATGTACCTGTCTACCAGCTTCTTTGCTTACTGTTCCTTCTTATAACTCAGACCTTTTAAAGGGAGCATTTTTCTTTTCCCTAAAGGAATATTTTTGGGGAGTTTCTTTAGTGAATGTTAAATGGTGACAAATTTTTATGTTTATCTGAAATGGACTTTATTTAACTCTAATTCTTGAAAAGTCTTGGGTACCCAATTCTAGGTTGAGAATTATCCTAGTCATTTGTTCTTTCTGTAATAGTAGGACATTTTTGAAATGTCTTTCTAATGAAAAATGTAATAAAAAATCTAATATTTAATATGTGTGGGCTCAATAAAAATAATCTTACTAAAAAGTCTCTTAATAACTATGTACACAGTTGGCATTAGGTTATATACAGGATTGCTATACATTTAAAGATTGAAATATGACTAACAGGAATTTCTGTACACATATGTGTGGGGACTGTCCTTAGTTTTGTAGCTGGAGTCACTAGTTATACTATTATTATTTATGACTTTAAGGCTTTATTTGCTTATACTATGTGCCCATTTTTCAGAAACTCATACTTTACTAGTTTTTGCTGATAAGAGGGCAGGTTGTCTGGATTTCAGTGTTTTAAGCCTTATTTTCTGATTATTGCCTGATGAAGTGATTTTACTATTATTTCTGCCTGCTCGTTACTGTTTCTGTAATATGATAGAAGGAAAATGCAGTCTGATGTTCTCTGTATCTTTGTATGTCACTTATGCTGTGTATTCTACATAGCTTTTATTTTTTAGTTCTCATTATACTCCCATTTTATACTTACATTATAAATGGGATTTATATACTTCCATTTTATAAATGAGGAAATTGAGTTTGAAAGTTATTTAAATGAGTTCCTGGGGTATCACAGCATGTAAATGTTGGGACTAGGAGTTACGACACAAGCCCTCAGGTATTGTCTGCAGTTCTGTTCTCACTTAAGATACCCTACGATCATCAGTCATCCTAATGCAGATCAGTGGGCAGACTGAATAACCACCTGTGTTGCTTGACGCTCATGTGCCACAGCCCCTCAACTAAACATAGTGCTGTACGGTTTCGTGCTGCATCAAGGTGTATAACTAGATTTACTCGAAGGGTTTGAGACCGCTATCTTATGCCACAAATCATTTAATATATTTATCATGAGCATCATTTGTACTTAAAATAATTTCTGTCATTCCCTGTCTTCCCCTACCCCAGCTCCCATTCTAGACTAACATGGCAGGTAATAATAAGTAACTGTGCATTTTCTCTCTTCCAGGCTAATTAAAATAACTTTTACATACCTATGTATGCCCAACATTCAGAGACATTATTTACCATTGGGCTGGCACTATTGTTGTTCAGTTGCTCAGTGGTGTCTAACTTTTTGGGACCCCCTGGACTGCAGCATTCCAGGCTTCCTTGTCCTTCACTATCTTATGGAGTTTGCTCAAACTCATGTCCATTGAGTCGGTGATGCCATCCAACCATCTCATCCTCTGTTGTCTCTTGTTATGATATACAAAAGGTAGGCTAGTATGTGAAGGGGTGGGGAAGAACTATACTCCCTTTCCTGTCAAGGAAGTTAGAATATTCTGCAGAGTTTTAAAGGATCTCGTGAAGAGATAGGAAAACTGATTATTGTATATACTAGAGGTTTTCGAGGGCTGTTTGGACATGCCTATGGTTGGTTGAGTGTAAAAGTAATTTCACTTTCTGGCTACTCTAACCTCAAAACATTCACATACTATTTTTGAGTTTCTTTTATCTGTTATTTTTTCTCAGTTTTTCAAATTTTGTGATAGTGTATCTGTTAAATTTGTTAACAAATTTTATAAATTTTAACCGTATATTAAAGCAATACATTTTAAAAAATTGTCCAGATTTGTGTATAAGATGCCTGTGTGTTCAGGTTTAAATAATTAGATTAGAAATTAAATTATATAGAATCATAGTTAAATTAACCTGGGTTGTCTATATAAAAATATTCTCCTAGAAGGGAATGGATGGAGAAGGCAATGGCACCCCACTCCAGTACTCTTGCCTGGAAAATCCCATGGACAGAGGAGCCTGGTAGGCTGCAGTCCATGGGGTCACTAAGAGTCGGACACGACTGAGCGACTTCACTTTCACTTTTCACTTTCCTGCATTGGAGAAGGAAATGGCAACCCACTCCAGTGTTCTTGCCTGGAGAATCCCAGGGACAGGGGAGCCTGGTGGGCTGCCGTCTCTGGGGTCACACAGAGTCGGATACGACTGAAGTGACTTAGCAGCAGCAGCAGCAGAAGGGAATGGACGCTATTTTTTTAAAAAAAGAGAGATAATATGATATGTTAGCGCCATCTACTGTTGAGTAAGAATAATCTCTTTGTGTATACTTGGATTTTTCCCAGCCCCTACCTCTTAACTCCTACCTATTACTGTAGGTATCCTTCATTTAGTTGACCACTCTGTAAACTCTGGATGTTTGGGAATATTTAGATGATATTCTTTGTTCAGAATTGACCAGTTTTTGGAGATCTTGCTCATAATTCTCATCAAAGTAACAGTACCAAATTTCCTATAATAGTCTTAACAGTTAAGGATTTTAAAAGGAAGCTAGCTGGTTATGCTAGCTTTCCATATTAGCATCTTTGGTTTAAAGTTTACTGATTGATTAGCCATTGCTATAAAAAGACTAGAGGATTAACACTCAGATTTTAAATTGAACGCACCATTTGTAGTTGAAGGACTATCCATGGAATACTATGTTTCCGTATATTGCTTGTATTATAATGAATGTCCAAATCTGCATAGCACAGTATTGAGTGTATTTGTCATTTAGAGGAAAAGCTGTATTTAAATAATATATTAATTTTCTTGGAGTTTGTTACTGGAAAGCACATTACAAAAATAGGTTCCTGTAATACTATTTACTTTGCTACTTATGATCTTGAGACCGTTAACTTCTCTGAGCCTCAATTTTCTCATTTGTAAATGAGAATAACAGTAACAGTACCTATCTCTTGAGATTACTGTAGAGCATAAATAAGATATACCTTCTAAAGCACTAAGCATATCTTCTGGCACCTTATAATAATAAAGACTAGTTGTTATCATTATTTGTCATATTTTTATCACTGATTATATATTAAATATATATATTTAATATATATTTTTTATCTTAGTAACTAATACCTTTAAAAAAAACCTGTAATGTTTGAATAAAACGCCGCCTAAGAATACAAATGTTCAAAATGTTTACTGTTTCTGCACATCATTTATGATGGAGGATGCTGTGTGGTTGGGTGGAAAGTAACAAGGCCTTTTGGATCTCTGGTCCAGGACCTTCAGTTACTAGCAGTGTAACCTGCAGTAAACTATTTAACCTCTCTTAAAAACTCAGTTTCTTCTTTTGAAAAATGGGGGGAGGGTGTTAACGAGGATTAAATGATACTGTGTATATATGGAGCCATTATTCATTTCCTTCTTGTGGACTAGCAGACAATAAATGTTCATTTTCCTTTTCAAAAACAACCTACTACAAGTTTGCTAACATGCACCTATTTCTCTACTTTTGCTTTGCATTATTTGTGCTAAAATAAGAAGAGATTTGCTTCCCTGGTAGCTCAGACGGTAAAGCGACTGCCTACAATGCGGGAGACCTGGGTTCGATCCCTGGGTCGGGAAGATCCCCTGGAGAAGGCAATGGCAAACCACTCCAGTACTGTTGCCTGGAAAATCCCGTGGACCGAGGAGCCTGGTAGGCTGCAGTCCATGGCTTTGCAAAGAGTCGGACACGACTGACACAACTCACTTCAAGCATCTTTATGTTTGAGAGACATGGGAGTTTGAGGGGATATGAAGAAATGTGACATCTTTGAGGCGTCTAATTGAGATAGGATCTAAATATGTGAAGGTTTTCTTTTTAATTTGAATATCTGTGTGCATCATTGTTAAATAAGTTATACAGGAAATATTTGTGGGGAATTCAAAGGAGGAATACTTTTTCTGCTGGACCCAGCTGACCTGCCCCCTTCCCATTATCATCATTGTCACCATAATCAGTCACCATCATTGTTTTAGTGATTGTCGCCACTTGGATATTCTAAGAGGACATAAAGAAGATAAAATCCATTCATGGATTAATAAAAATACTTAACCAGTTGGATGTTGTTTAGTAGCATTATGGACCAAGTCTTCAAGGTAGGGCAGGGTTGTATGTGATGGTAACTGATGAACACTGAAAACATAGTGAGTGTGTTTGTGTATGTGTGTGTGTGTGTTCAGCTCTACTGGGTACATGCTTGTAAATAGATGAACAAATGAACGAAAGCCCCTGCATCACAATAGTAACGTCAGCTGAAACCAGTGTTCTTATCACACTCTAGTTTAAATTTCTGTGCATAATTATAAACAGCTAATTCCCTCCTGTGTCCTCTGGGTCTTTACTTCATAATGATGCTATCAGTACATCACCCCTTGTTATCTTTCATCTTTTCCTCTTTACTGGCAACTTGTGTGGATTAGCAAGCCACCCCCTGCCCACCCCGAACCCTAGACCGTGTCTTCCTGGTCCCCACTCATCGATGTGGCTGTGGGCCGACTCTTCCCTCTTCCTCACCCGCTTACAGCACAGGTTCCTGAGACTGTCGTTTTGCGCACATGACCAGTGACTTCCATCCGGTCTCAAGTCTGAGAAACGCTTTTCAGTCTTACCTCCTTCAGTCTCTTGTCCTTGTCGTCATTGTCTGATGTCCTCCTCCCTTGGTTCCTAGTTCTCCTCTCTTGACTTTCTCTTTTTGAGTCTCATGTATTTATTTAAAAATTTTTCCTCGCCCAGCCCTCTTAGCTGTTGGTGTTTCCTTAGGTTCTGCCGTTGCCCTTCTCTTCCTCTTACTCTGCACATTTTCTTTGCACTGCGGGGACCCTGCCCAGATGGGATGATCGGCTGCCTCCACTTGAGTTTTATCTGTGGGATCCTAGGTCAACCTCTGGTAGTGCAGGGGGCAGAGGGCGGTGGGCTTTAGCCCAGGAAACCCTCCAACACCTGTCAACACACGAAAGCTTCCCTGCGTGAACATACAATCTGTGTGAGACGAGCAACTGAAAACCACGGAAATGGACAAGTAGTGTGTTTGGTGTGGAAACAGCCTCAAAAGTGTCTCTAACCCTTTCTGCTGCTGACGTACTCCTCTGTAGAAATTCTGGGGCTGCACTCGAGGGGCCTCAGTTTCCCTGTGAACGCATCTCCTTGCGTGTCCCATCCAGCCTGCGCTCCTCAGTTATCACCCCTTTACACGGTCTGCTCCTCCTGTATTCTGCCAGTTAACAGGACCAAGATACACTCTGTGTATGAGCCAAACCCCTAATCACCCTAAACTCAGCTGCTGCTGCTCTTATCGTATGTAACCAGCCAGCCCTGGGGTAACTACTGCCTTAGTATCTTTCCTTAGTATCTACAGTGGAATTTACTTTGTTAAAGTTATTTGATCAATGTCTGTTTATTTCACTAGAATCTTTATGTTCCAAGTCCCTTGCATATTTTCACACGATAATATTTTTATATGTAGAAATACGTTTAGCAACAATCCCTAAATCCCAAGGAATATTTAATAGCATCACCCTCCTATACCAAAGAACCCAGGTCTCCTGCATTGCAGGCAGATTCTTTACCAGCTGAGCCACCAGGGAAGCTCCACTAAAGAACACTAACGTACCATAAAACAATAGGTCTTTTAATCTTGATTTGATCAAATGTTATATTAAAAATATTAAGATTATATTAAAGTGAAATACTTTAAGGTTGTTTTCTTTTGTAGTTTCTCAATTTGAAAGAGTTGTTTATATGTTATCGATACCTTCTAGAACTTGCACACTTCTGATTACTTCAGTTTAAAAAAATGAAGTTCAAACTCCCTGTGAGTCTTATGTTATTATCCAGTTCTTCTCATTTAATATTGCTCAGTATTGTTTTTGTTCCTTAGATGCTCTCCAGCAGTGGTTCAGTAGTTAACATTTTTGTGAAATGTATACTGTACTTCCCATTTATTGTCATTTTTAAAGTAAACTGTCCCCATTATCCTTTCAGGGCCAGCCTTGGAGGTGTAAACTTTTCCCATTTCAGTTCTAAATAAATAACATGAGAGGATGGCACATTCCAAACTCTGAACGGTTGCAACTTATTCATGTAGGTTTTCCAGTGGTTCTAGTGTTTGACCTAAGAGAAGTATTGGGCTAACTGAAGCAAACTTTTAGATGCCTAATCTTACTTTAACCTTCTGAGACGGTTACTGTTTGATGATGACTCAGGCTCAGATCCAGGGCCATGACTTGTCTTATGGATGCGACTACTTACCTCTCAGCCTAACAAGACAGAAAAGTTACCTCCTCTTGATACTGTGTATAACTGGTAACCGTTTGCCCTTTTCATTTAATTTTTTTAATCTCTTGAAGCCCAGGAAGCCTGATAAGCAGATTTTAAGAACTGTATGATGAAAGAGTCAGTAATTCTCAAACAAGGTCTAAGGTGGTGGTTATTTAGTCCCTCAGTCGTGTACAGCTCTTTGCGAGCCCATGGACTGTAGCCCGTCAGGCTCCTGTATCCACGGGGTTTTTCCAGGCAAGAATGCTGGAGTGGGTTGTCATTTCCTCCTCTAGGGGATCTTCCCGACCCAGGGATCGAACCCACGTCGCCTGGTTTCCTGTATTGGCAGGCATATTCTTTACCACCGCACCATCTAGGAAGCCCGAGATCTAAGGAACAGAGACTTTCCTAGGAGTCAGATGCTAAACCTTACTCAAAAAAGTATCTGCTTAGGCCTGTGAATTTGGGCATGTTTCCTGGTCGTTCTGTGCCTCAGTTTTCCTGCCTATGAAATGGTAAAGTAAAGTTCTTACGGGCTTCCCAAGTGGCGCTGGTGGTAAAGAACCCACCTGCCATTGCAGGAGACATAAGAGACGCAGATTCAATCCTGGGGTTGGGAAGATCCCCTGAAGAGGGAAAAGGCAACCCACTCCAGTGTTCTTGCCTGGAGAATCCCATGGATAGAGCAGCCTGGTGGGCTACAGTCCATGGGGTCACAAAGAGTCAGACACGACTGAAGCAACTTAGCACAGCACAGAGTTCTTACGGGAATTACATGAGATACTATATATATAAAGTACTGAGAATAATGAGTGGATACTAGTTCCTCAATAGCGGTAATATTATTGTCTATATATTATTTTTATTATTTTCTTTTGTTGTTGTTTTTCAGTCACTAAGTTGTGTCCGACTCTTTGTGACTCCATGGACTACAGCACGCCAGGCTTCCTTGTCCTTTACTATCTCCCAGAGTTTGCTCAAACTCATGTCCATTGAGTCGATGATGCCATCTAACCATCTCATCCTTTGTTGTCCCCTTCTCCTCCTGCCCTCAATCTTTCTCATATCAGAGTCTTCCAGTGAGTCAGCTCTTCACATCAGGTGGCCAAAGTACTGGAGCTTCAGCTTCAGCATCAGTCCTTCCAAAGAATATTCAGGATTGATTTCCTTTAGAATTAACTGGCTGGATCTCCTTGCAGTCCAAGGGACTCTCAAGTTTTCTCTAGCACCACAATTAGAAAGCATAACTTCTTTGGTGCTCTAATTTGTCTATGGGCTAACTCTTCTTATAGCCATATATGACTACTGGAAATACAGCTTTGACTATATAGATCTTTGTAGGCAAAAGTGTTTCTTTTGTCCTAGCTTTTCTTCCAAGTAGTAAGTGTCTTTTAATTTCATGGCTGTAGTCACTGTCCACGGTGATTTTGGAGCCCAAGAAAAGAAAATCTGTCACTGTTTCCACTTTTTTCCCTTCTGTTTGCCATGAAGTGATGGACCAGATGTCATGATGTTCGTTTTTTGAATGTTGAGTTTCAGGCCAGCTTTTTCACTCTTCTCTTTCACTTTCATCAAGAGGCTCTTTAGTTCCTTTTCGCTTTCTGCCATAATGGTGGTACTATCTGCATATCTGAGGTTTGTATATTTCTCCCAGCAGTCTTGATTCCAGCTTGTGATTTATCCAGCCTGGCATTTCACATGATGTACTCTGCATATAAGTTAAATAAGCATGGTGACAGTATACAGCCTTAATATACTCCTTTCCCAACTTGGAACCAGTGTGTTGTTTCGTGTCCAGTTCTAATTGTTGTTTCTTGACCTGCATACAGATTTCTCAGGAGGCAGGTAAGGTGGTCCGGTATTCCCATCTCTTTACGAATTTTCCACTGTTTGTTGTGATCCATACAGTCTAGGGCTTTCGTTTAGTCTATGAAGCAGAAGTAGATGTTTTTCTGGAATTACATAACTTTGTGTATGATCCAGCAGATGTTAGTAATTTGACCTCTGGTTCCTCTGCCTTATCTAAATCCAACTTGTACATACATTATTTTTCCCGTGGCAGACGTGTGAAATGTAATTTTTCATGTAAATTTAAAATGTAAATCTTAAAATTTCCTCAAACTTAAGACTTCTGGAAACTTCTGGCATCTCTGAGGGAATGTTGTGATTTAACTATTTAAGCAACTTAAAGTAATTCCAACCTTAAGTTCTGTTCCAGCTTACACAAAGAACCTGTTGAAGTTCTTTTACCTTTTATATAAGGACTTTATTTAAAAGCAGGAATGCCGCTTGCTGTGTTCTCCATAGCCCCCTCCCCTCTGCCTCACACACCTGACTCCCGCCGATGCCGGACGCTGGAGGCGCGACAGTGAGAAAAGCGCCCGTGCTCCGTGTCCGCTCTGCGTGGGGCACACAGGTGCGCCACGCTGTCCTGTCTTCAGTTATACGGGAGATTAAATTCTGTGAGGCAGCTGCATTCCTGTCTATTGATGGGAAAGATTGAGGGTAGGAGGAGAAGGGGACGACAGAGGATGAGGTGGCTGGATGGCATCACTGACTCGATGAGCGTGAGTTTGAGTGGACTCCGGGAGTTGGTGATGGGATGGACAGGGAAGCCTGGCGTGCTGAGGTTTATGGGGTTGCAAAGAATCAGACGCAGCTGAGCGACTGAACTGAACTGATTCAGGTCTATGAGAGCATTTCACAGGGAGACCTCACCTGGTCTAAATGTTCAGGAAAAGACTCACTTCGGGAAGGAACTTAGAGATGAAGTCCAGAGATTGATCAGCATCATTAACTAGGAACGAAGTGAACAGGGCAGGGCATGCATTTCACACAGACCTGATGTGCTTGAGATGGAAGGGAGCCATTATAAAAAGATGTGTTCTGAAATGTAATGAATTCTTATTTTTTTGCAGTTGTGGTATTTTACTGTTAAATATATTCTGTCTAGGAAGATCTAAGTATTATAACAGTCTTAAAATTTGTAATCAATAACCGCAACAGTCTAGTCTTTTCTTTATGTTTAAGAAAATGTAAAAAAATTATTTTTAAGGTAAATTGTAATTACTAAATATTGAAAATAGTCATAAAATTTGATTCAATAAGCTGTGCTTTCAATATTAAAGATTATTTTAAGATAATTTATTCTTGGTTATGTCAGGGGTCAGATCACGTGGCTAATGAATAATTTTCATGACTTTGATTTTTAAAATAGAGCACATCATCCCTGTTTTTTTTTGGGGGGGTTGGGGCGGGGTTTCCCTGGTGACTCAGCTGGTAAAGAATCTGCCTACAAGGTGGAAGACCTGGGTTCGATCCCTGGGTTGGGAAGATCCCCTGGAGAAGGGCTACCCACTCCAGTATTCTGGTCTGGAGAATTCCATGGGCTGTATAGTTCATGAGGTTGCAAAGAGTGGGACACGACTGAGTGACTTTCACTTCACTTTCTCCCTGTTTTTATAAATTGTACCGTTTATTACTTGGTAACCAAAAAAAGGAGGATCATTTCATCAGTTATTCAAAGTTTATTTCAAGTGACAAATAATGTATGTTTTGGACTGATTTAGAACTAACCATTCTGTTTTATAATATTTTGAGTGTATTTTTTTTCTGTACTTGGATTCCTAGAAATAAACTGCACCAGTTGATCTGTAGTTTGTTTATAGTTTCTGTAACTGCTTAAGTAGAAAGTAGAATAGATCTTGAAGGATACTTAATTTATGTATTCTATCAGCAGTGACATTTCAACTTTTTTTAGCGACTCCATATCCCTTAGAATTTCAACATGTCTTGTTAGAATCATAGTGATGATTGTATAATCTATGCCTTCATCCACTGATGCCCCCTTCTCCAACAGAGTTTCTCACATGGACTCCTGTGGCTTATCTAGTGTCAACCACATGGCATTAATTTTAATTTTCTCCATCTCTTTGGGCCACCCACTGAGGTTCTGTTTTGCTCACCCGGGAGTGCCTCTTTTGGTGGTTTCTGTTGCTGATCTTTCTTGGCCATTGCAGGAACCACCCAGGGCTGGGTCACTGAATGATATCTAGGACTTGATGGTGAAGCTGTGTAGCCTGGGAGTTTTATTTATAAAAAGGTTTTTCACTGTTGATTTAATTTTATTTAGTAGCAATAATGGGCTGTTCAGATTTCATCTCTCTTCATCAGTCTGTTCCAGTAAAGAATATTTTTCTAGCAATTTGCCTGTTCTGTATTTTTTAAATGATGGCTGTATTCCTTTTTCTTTCTTGATTTTGCTTATTTCTGCCTTCTCTTTTTTCCTTAATCAGACTGGGGGTTTGACATTTTAGAGTCTTTTTCACAGGGCCAATTTTTGGCCATGTTGATCTTCTCATATATGTTTTCTGTTGAAATCACTTTTGCTATTACCTTTGTTATCTCCTTTCTTTTATTTGGGTTGATTTTGCCAAGTTTTCTCCTCTGTGATAAAGCCTCATATCACTTTAGTCTTTATTCTAATGTTCAAGACTGTTACTTCGGTTACATCCTACAAGTTTTGAGATAGACTATATTCATTTTAATCTCGTAATTTAATAGGAAATCTGTGATGTTGATCCCTTTGCTTGTATTTTTTATTACAAATGTTACTGAATTTTCTAAAGTTTAATCTATTTTCTGAAAGCTCCAACTTGGACATTTACTGGTTATTTTCTGTTTTATAATTGATACAATCCAGGTTTTGCTGATGATCACATCCTTTCATTTTGATTTTCTCAGTCCTTTTCTACCTTCTGAAGTAGCATTGTGTAGGAGAAAAACAAATGAACTGTGTTTCTCTTTATTTCCCACCCCATCCCCAAGTCTGCTCCGGTAAAATGGTATATTTGTAAGGCTAGAGTAGAATATCTTGGATGTAAGTTGTAGGAAGTACCATGGGCCCTCTTGGGAATTGAGAAGCTGCTGGGCAGGAAGTTTCTGTGTCTCTCCCAGAGCCCTCCCTCTCCCTGAGCGCTCTGTGTCTGCTTGTTTCAGTTTTGCTTTGCGAAGCCTCTTGAATGTTCCTCTCTTCCCTCTCCTCCTTCTTCCCTCTTCTGGCCCTTTACTGTCTCCCTTCCTCCCCACCTGTTCCTCTTCCTCCCTCCCTCCCCAGCTTCTTCTCTCCTATCTTCACCCCCCCTTCATCTTTTTTCTTCCTTGAATCTTGCTTTTATTCTTGCATCTTCATTGCTGCCCCCACCCCTCAACACGTTTCAAAAGTTGGAAAGCGCCCCCAGTGGGTATTCCTGATTTTTGGATCTAGAATTCCCACAGGAGCCATATGGCTAAAGAAAGTTTCCTATGCCCTTTCAAATCCTTGAAGCAGAGCAAGTCACTGTGTGCATAGTGTTACTGTTATCTGGGAAGCCGGGTCATCCTAAAGAAACTGGGTCACTGCCCCTTTAAATAGAAACTGCCTTGAGGGAGGGGTGGAACTCGGGACACTTGGCTGGGTCCACCGGAAGCGTCAGTTGGGCCTGAGTGCAAAGAGGCCCTAGGAAAGCCCCGGTGTGTGTACCATGAAACCTTTTCTGTAGTCTAGCGGTAGACCTGCTGTGAGTACTCAACTGTCGTCAAATAACTGTGTAAAGAATTGCCCCCTCAGTGGTCCTATTCTTTATTACCTTGAAAGGGAGTTGATTTCTAAATACCCATATTGGAGGGTGAAATGAGGTTCAGTTCAGCCATTTTTATGTCCTGGTTGGAACATTTTAAAAGATATATATATTTTTAAAACCACTTGGAAGATTATTTGGAGATTATCAAGGAAATAATTTTTTCCTTCTCTTGTTAACTGAGGTGAATTCTGTAATGTCCATTTTTTTAGTTTAAAATCTTTAAAAGCTTAGTTGCATAACAACTTTTAATTTGTTTGATTCCCCAGGTAAAGCGCTAATGAATTGACTTAAAATTGTAGGTGATTTAGGACTTTATATTGAGCTTTTCTATCAGAAAAATGTCAGTATCCCTTCATTTAGCTACTTAAAAATGATGTTAGCTGTACTTTATAGTATGTTTTGAAATTAAAGATCTTTAGATTTATATGTTGGTTGCATGGTTCTTTTGAGTTGCTCAGATTGTTTTGAATGCTTCCTAGAGCTGGTAAATTCTAGCTTAATTTAAATATATGTTGTATATTATGTATATTTTATGAGTATGTGTATGTATGTATATATGTGTGTGTGTGTGTATATATTCACACACACTGTCTCTACTGTTTCTATAACTTAAACTGATTTGAATGCTGGCAAAAGTCCTTATCCAATTGTATAGTTCTACATAAATTTAAAGTACTTCAGAGTAGTTGGCATTAACTTTTAAAATTTAGAATTCTAATTTTAAAAGGAAGTTTCAAAAAAAAAGTTGCTCACTAGCTTCAAATTAGAGAAAATAATTTTAGGAATTCTGCAGTTGGCTTAGGTGGCTCAGATGGTAAAGAATCTGCCTGTGATGCAGGAGAGCCGGGTTCAGTCCCTGAGCTGGGACGATGTCCTGGAGGAGGGAACGGCTACCCACTCCAGTATTCTTGTCTGAAGAATTCCATAGACAGAGGAGCCTGGTGGGCAAGTCCATGGGACTGCAAGAGTCAGACACAACTGAATGACTAACATTTTGACTTTCACTACTTTACTAAAGAAAAACACAGATTGTGATTAATTTTATTTAAAGAGACGTGAACCAAAAAGATAATGGACAAAGAAACTTTTAAATCTTTTAAAATTAAATCTGTAGATTTCATCAGTACTAAATTTGAAGAAAAGTTACACATCAGAGCTGAAATTGCAAAGGGAAGCTTTCTGCTTAACATAAATGAAAATCCTTGAATCTTAAAGGAGAAACAATCTTTTTGCCTAAATTAACCCTTATATATGATGGCATTTTTTTCTAGTTATTTTTAGTGAAAAACATATGAATCCAGTTTTTAAAATTCTAATTTCTGTTTGATTTATGGATTCCTGAGGTGTGTGTAAACTTTTATAATAGAGTCATGATCTGACTGCTAATGGTCAAATAATACTTGTTTTCATATCAATACAGATACAAGTGGAAAGCCGGTTTTTTTAAATCACTGAAATAACTTAGATTTTAGTTATTGATTAAACGGATGACCAAGAGTTGTTATGAGGTAATTTTTTTTCAGAACTGGCTTATGATGATTTTTTTAAAAAAAACATACTTTTGTTAAGCCAAATACCATTAATGATTTACGAATGAATAGCTCACTGAAATTAATGGTTAACTGAAGATATTTTAGATATATAGAATGAATTTCATCTCAGTTATAACATTAAGTGATCTTATTTGCCCACTTGTTTTGTCATATCACTTGCTTCTCTGATTCGGCTTTAGAAATAACTTAATACTTTATAAATGTTTCTGCATGTATTGTCTCTTTTGGGTCCTTCGAATAACTTACGAGGAAATTAAAACAATACTCTTATCCTTATTTTATAAGTAAAGAAATTTACTTGTAAAATTTATGTAGTACAAATAAAGTATGCCTGATAAATGTTTGTTGAATGAGTTAGCATAAATAATTTTTATTATAAAGTAATAGACTTATTCATGATTTAATTAGAAATTTCTTTAATAAGAAATTTGGATGATATAAAAAATTAGAAGGGAAAAGTCATCTTCAAATTCATCTACAGTGCATTTGATGAAAGATAAAAAGTTATCTCATGTTATTTGTATGTGATTATAACATAAAAATATAGTTCTATATCTATATAAACATTAAAAATGCATAATTATAGTGTGTAGTATGGTATATACACTTATATGCTGCCAAGTTGCTTCAGTCGTGTCCGACTCTGTGTGACCCGAGAGACGGCAGCCCACCAGGCTCCCCTGTCCCTGGGATTCTCCAGGCAAGAGCACTGGAGTGGGTTGCCATTTCCTTCTCCAATGCAAGAAAGTAAAAAGTGAAAGTGAAGTCGGTTAGTCGTGTCCGACTCTTCGAGACCCCATGGACTGCAGACTACCAGGCTCCTCTGTCCATGGGATTTTCTAGGCAAGATACTGGAGTGGGGTGCCATTGCCTTCTCCGATACACTTATATACGTATATGTATTTGACTGATATCATACTTCATTAGCAATTTAAAATCTGATAGTTGACCTGGTGTCAGTGAAGGAACATTTCTAGAGGAATTTATGTCCAATTTTAGGAAAATTAGGGAGAAAATTAAGAAAAGTTATTTATTTTGTCCAGAAAACTAACAGAGGAAACAGAATGAAAAAGGACTGTGATAGAACTTTAAAAAGTGGCGCTTGGTACAAAGGAATTTGAAGCAAATTTTTAAAACCTTTCTTTAATTTTCTTTAATCTTCTATTTTTCTGAATTTGCTTATGGAATTTATATATAATACTGGTATCCTGTGGCCATTCAGTGGGTTGTTTGGACATTTTAACTTTAACAGAAAAGATAAAAAGATTGTGAAAACATTTATCTGCATCCCTGATACAACTTGTTGTTTCGTACTTTTTTCTATTAACATACTACAAAACTTTCTGTTACCAAAAGAAGCAATTTAGCAAAGCTGTGCAATTAAATGTGAAGCTTATCTGGAGAATGACTTTGAGGATGGGAGGAGTGGACAAAAGTAGATACCTCAAAATAAAATTAGCTGCCATTCTTCCTAAATTCCATTATTCTCTCTACACACTGGTCTTGAAATACTTAGCATTAACACTGTCTTCTTGCCTCTCCTACTAAACGGTGATTTTTTGATGGTAAAGACTGCATTTTCATGTCTCCTCCTCAGTACTAGCACACACAGCAGGGTCTCAGATATTTGTGGGATGGAGAGAGAAATCAGATAATGCCAGTGGCTTTAAATTTCTGGGGCATTGCTACCAGCATGCAAAGTAGAAACTGCTGGTTTATATGAAAAAAAAGAGAAGGCACAGTTCCGGGGCTGTGAGGATAAAAGAGATGACCAGTTTGTTGTTAAAGAAGTAAATTCAAATGATGCCGCAGAACTGAAAAATGCAACAGTCTGTTTGCCTGCTCTCCTGAAAGTTTTAATAGTTAAAAGAAAACATAAATGCTATTTAAAGTCATCATTAATAGGAAAACCAAAACCAAAAAAAAAAAAAAATGCTCATCATCTTTTCAGAAACATTTAAAGCAGATACTCTGCTTTAGCCATGTAAATATCTGTTTTATTGGGTATGGTGCTTGGAAACTGGAAGCAGACAGGCGCTGTCACTTGGGGCAGGTTATTGACCTCTAAGCCTCGATGACCTTCTTAGTATCTTAGGGGGATAAGAATGGTTACCTCCTTCGCTAAGTTAACATGAGGATTATTAGATGAGAGAGGTAAGGTGAAATACATAGCACAGATTTATAGGAGACTCTCAATAAATGTTACTTATTACAGTAAACTAAATTACAGTTGAGCTATCACTTTAATAATATTTTTTAAATTATTAAAAACAATTTAATTTTTTATGAATTTAAATTTAAAGAAATTATTTGAATTTAATTAAATAATTAAAAAATAATTTTGTGGAACTTAATAATTTTGACCTCCATATATAGAACTTCATTTAGTGCAAAAACTTCTAATCCTTTATATTTCAAAAGTGACTTAATCTTCACTGAATAATTTTCTTAGATGGAATTAAAACAGATGGTGCTCTGAAAATGTCAGGGGTTCTGTATTTTTATCCATTATTATAAAACTAGTCTTTGTTTGTCAACATGATGTTAAGAAACTTCATAATTATTTAGGCTCATTAAGGAGTTTGAATAAGAATTAGAAAGTGTATGTAGTTAAGGTAGTATAGAATTTACCATACTTCATTTATGCCTACTTCATTGTTTAAAGTTGATCAGACAATGCTCTCTGTTGCTGCTGCTGCTAAGTCGCTTCAGTCATGTCCAACTCTGTGCGATCCCATCGACGACAGCCCACCAGGCTCCCCTGTCCCTGGGATTCTCCAGGCAAGAACACTGGAGTGGGTTGCCATTTCCTTCTCCAATGCATGAAAGTGAAAAGTGAAAGGGAAGTCGGTTAGTCGTGTCCGACTCTTCGAGACCCCATGGACAGCAGCCTTCCAGGCTCCTCTCTCCATGGGATTCTCAGGCAAGAGCACTGGAGTGGGGTGCCATTGCCTTCTCCGACAATGCTATCTGGTGGGCAATAAAAATTTGTAGTTCCATGTGTTTAACAGGATGGTTATTTGATTACCAGAAAGGAAAGTGTGATCCCTAACTGATGTGATGAATTTGTTGGAAGGCAATGGCAACCCACTCCAGTACTCTTGCCTGGAAAATCCCATGGACGGAGGAGCCTGGAAGGCTACAGTCTGTGGGGTCGCAAAGAGTCGGACATGGCTGAGCGACTTCACTTTCACTTTCCGGGTGCTCACAGTTGAATTTCTACATCTTGTATTTGAAGAGAATAATTTAGTTTTGACCTTAAACACAACTTCATTAAATCAGACATTGACAATTTAATAATTTTCACAAATTTTATGAACATTAATATCAGTANGCGACTTCACTTTCACTTTCCAGGTGCTCACAGTTGAATTTCTACATCTTGTATTTGAAGAGAATAATTTAGTTTTGACCTTAAACACAACTTCATTAAATCAGACATTGACAATTTAATAATTTTCACAAATTTTATGAACATTAATATCAGTATTTAAGATTTTAAAATAAATAAATATTTTGATGACTATTTTTCTAAATAAGCAGTTTTAGAAGTCAGTTTGTTTTAAAGTATGAAGTGGCGAAAGTCTTTTGAATAGGTACCACAAGGTGGCAGGAGTGTGTTTTCGTAGATTATTGTTGCTTTGATGCCCTGCAAATTCTTGGTTATCTGAGATTAGTGTTTTCCATGTGGTTAAATGTTAAGCATTTTATATACCAGAACTTTAAAATTTTAACTTTTCTAATGGAAAACCTTTAAAGTACATGCCCTGTTTTACTGAATTCTTAAGCAGAAAAATACAGCTTAGCCTTTGTCAATAAGCCATTTGAATACCAGTTATTGGATTGTGATTAAGATGAAGTGCGACATAAAGGTAGTGTGT
The DNA here is from genome assembly GCA_006410875.1 of Neotragus pygmaeus. Lineage (NCBI taxonomy): Eukaryota > Metazoa > Chordata > Mammalia > Artiodactyla > Bovidae > Neotragus > Neotragus pygmaeus. Next base: position 177,899 of record SJYV01003432.1, read on the forward strand.
GAGGAATGAGGACTTGGCCCTGCAGAAATGCTAGAACTTGTGCTGTAAAAACTTGTGCCGTTTTCGTTAGCTTGCTTTTCTGCATATCTACATTTTTTCCTAGCAAAGTGAAGTCAATCATGTCGAGTGCCAGACTCTGGTATAGTAGAACATAATTGCTTTCTGCAAAACTAAACAGCAGTGAAGACAGCCGTTGCCTTTTCTCCAGGAGTAGGGCAGAGAGCAGGGTGGAGGAAAGAAAATAAACTATGAGCCTTAAAAAGTCTTCATCAAACGCTCTGGTAAAGTAACCCCAGACCATGAGGACTAGGATTCTTTAGTTACGTGGGACATTAGAAACTAATATAGCTGCTTGTGGAGCAACTTTCAGAAGTATTTCCTGTGATAATGTTTTAGATTCTGAGTTGTACACAATGTGCATGAAAGAGATAATACTGATTATAAAAGGACTCTCTAATTATATACTTAGAGATGGATGTATTTCCTTGGTGACTGTTTTCTTGCTCTGGTCCTAGAGCTGTTTCAAGGCCATTTGTGCCGTTACTGGTGATACAACAAGTGTTGGGTAAAATCATCAGTATCTTGAAGGCTTCATTTTTTGCCAGAACCTTTTTCTACCCTCCCACACACTTCCAGTTGTTCCGTGAATCTATTATAGCAGAGGTTTGGGCTAAAAATAGGTTTTCTTTTGGATTTGTTTCCTTCACTAATTATTTGCATATTTTTTGTAATCTGAAAAGATATGGGTAGAATTCATGGTACCAAATTTCAAAACAAATCCATTTAACCTCCCATAAGCCCCGAGAAAGCACTGTTGAGCTCTGGTGATGCAGCTCATTGAAGAATAAGATGTGGCTTCCTTCAGCACCCATTTATTTCTCTGGCTTTCTGGAATGTTCCTTGACCTGCCTTCTGAGTTAATGAGAGAACTCTGAAAGGGCTGCAGAGAAGCCCCTGGAAATGACCAGTAAGTTAGCTCTACCTGAAATAGCTATCAGGGCATAGACCCTCGGTCCTTTCTTCTCAGTTCTCCTCAATGACACGACCGTTTTTAACCTATAGTAGATGAGAAAGTAGGAGTTTCATGACTAAATATATGGATAAACTTCCCCACCTTGTAGTTTAAGCTTGTACATGATTTCCTCCTGGTAAGGTATTATATGTTTTTAAGTAAAAATGATGTTCAAGATTTGCAAACTGGTTTTGTGGATTATATAAAAGATTCGTGCTCTAAGAAATAGCCAGAACCCTTCCGGTTACCCAAGGGCAGTTTTTGTGTAACTGTACAGGCTGGAGTGGAATTAACTCTAATTTTGAGATTACCTGAAAGATGCAAAAGGTTAGCTGTGTTAAGAGCATCCTGCTACACATTCTGCCAAAAATTGAAGAACTGTGAGCAAAAGCAGCATGTTTGAAGTGGTACCAAGTTTGAACATTTAACTCCAAGTTAAATTGACATTTAACCTCATTTGTACATGAGGTACAATCTCATTAAAAGTATTAGCCCACAGTTTAAGTATTTTTCTCCTTTTAAATGTAGTTTTAAGCTATATTTAATTTTTGTTTTGGTGATGGAATTTTGGACTAAAAATGCATTGCAATTGAATTAAAATTTTTTTTCAAGTCTATTAGAGAACATTTTATTTTTTATTTATTAATTGGAAGATAATTGCTTTATAATGTGTTTAAAAAAATTAGTGATAAGTTAAAGCAGTTACCTACAGACTTTGAACGCCAAGCTAAAGGTTGGGATTTTATCCTATATGCAGTGTGTAATCATTAAAGGACCTGTAATTGAATGAGTGACAGGCAAGAAAGTTAAAATTAAGAATATTAGTCTGGAGGCAGTATACAGGATGGATTTGCCTGGATCCAGGTGGATGGTGATTAGAGCCAGATTGACCAGTGGGGATAATATGGCAATAAACCAGAAATCTTATGATATGAATCTGGATTAGGGTATTGGTAATAGAAATAGAATTAAAGGCAGAGATATTAGCAGGGAGGAATGGACAAGACAGCAAATTGCTTATGTTATAGAAAATTTCTGGTTTTGTCAGACAGAAGTCTTAGGCAGAAGCCCATCTTTCTGCAGGAGAACTATTTCTGTACATTAACATATTGCAAATTTGTTGTCATAAAGAAGATAATGCTACTTGATTTAAAGTCCAGTAATGGAAGACTGTTGATGTTGAGCCTGATTTCACAGAATGATATGCTGAAAGTGACACTAAAAGATTATAGTACAGTGGTTCTCAAAAATCCAGCAACCTCAGAACCACTGGTTTATTGGAGAGGGAGAGGATGTTTTAAAGGATGAAGACTGTCATGGTTATAAGCATAGGCTCTGTGGATCCCTACAGGTGTGAAGCCTGGATCCACCCTTGACCATGGGCAAGTTGGGCTTCCCTGGTGGCTCAGCTGGTCAAGAATCTGCCTGCAGTGCAGGAGGCCCTAATTCAATCCCTGGGTTGGGAAGATGCCCTGGAGAAGGGATAGGCTACCCACTCCAGTATTCTTTGACTTGCCTGGTGGCTCAACCGGTAAAGAATTAGTCTGCAATGCGGGAGACCTGGGTTCCATCCCTGGGAAGATCCCCTGAAGAAGGGAAAGGCTACCCACTCCTATATTCTGGCCTGGAGAATTCCATGGACTGTATAGCCCATGGGGTCATAAAGAGTCAGACATGACTAAGCAACTTTCAGTTTCACTTTTCATAGGCAAGTTACTTAACTTCTCTATGTCCCAGTTAACTATTTAGGGTTGTTACAGGTACTAAATCCAGTGATATATACAAAATGCTTAGATTTCCTGGGACATTGTAAATAGTGAAAAACAGCTGTGGGCTGTTTTTAGTTTATCATTTCCGACCTCTGAAAATTCTAATTCATACCTTTGACTTTGGGCTCAAGAATCTGTATTTTTAAAATTTCCTGCAGTTCTGATCTCCAAGTTTGAAAACTTGTTGGCACCTGCTTTTCTACCTCCATGTAATAGGACTGTATTTAAATGTCTCTTTCCATTTTCTTCTTCGTTTTCTTTTGACATTCCAAAGATGGCCAAGTTTTTAAATGGGATGTGAGACAGTGTCCATGTGCTCCATCAGGAACTCCTGTTGAATAGGTTATCTAAATCCCTCTGAAAATTCCTCCAAGCACCCCCAGCACCATTCCTCACCCCTTGGTCTCAGTGGAATTGAGGATCCTAGCCGTAGTTGTCAGCCTTCCCTGCTGCCTCACCTGGAAGCCAAGATTAGGGCTCCCTGGTCTCAGCCCTCATGCTCCAGCTCTCCCTGTTTCCAGTCCTATCTTTGCCCTTAGAAATTCCTTTGTACCCCCCCCCCCCCACCGTTTTTTTTTTTTTTTTTTGGCTGCACCGTGTAACATGTAGGATCCTAGTTCCCCAACCAGGGATTGAACTTGCGCTCTCTGTAGTGGAAGCACGGAGTCTTAAGCACTGGACCACCAGGGAAGTCCTTGTACACTTTGTTGGAGAAAATGAATATAGAATCCTACTAAGAATAGTGGAGCAGCTTGCCATTCCTTTCTCCAGAGAATCTTCCCGACTCAAGGATCAAACCCAGGTCTCCTGCATTGCAGGTGGACTCTTTACCATCTGACCCACCAGGGAAACCCACTTGACAACGCAGAGTTTTTTGAATTATATCAAATAATATCAGGTTTGTTTTTTGTAAAAAAAACTCTTAATACCTTTTCTCCAATCCTCTGATTGTTGCTGGTGTCTTACTCTGGTCTAGTGGTTCTTAGCCCATGCCTCATTTGATATTGCCTGGTAGGATTTCATTGGTAGCTCAGACAGTAAACCGTCTGCCTACGATGTGGGAGACCCTGGGTTCAGTCCCTGGGTTGGGAAGATCTCCTGGAGAAGGAAGTGGAAACCCACTCCAGTATCCTTGCCTAGAGAATCCCATGGACAGAGGAACCTGGTAGGCCACAGTCCATGAGTTTGCAAGAACTTTTAAAACCCACTGATGCTCAGGATTCATACAGGGCCAATTAAATCAGGATGGACCTGAGGCTCTGTATTTGTGAAAAGCCTCCCACTTGAGTCTAAGGTTCAGCCAAGGTTGAGAAGCATTGAATTAGTCTGTTTCATCACAGACAGACCCCACCCCACCCTGCCTGGCACAGTTCTGTTAGACAAAGGAATGCCTCAGCCATGTGAAGTGAAAACAGCTCTCCTGCCTGGCAGAGAATTTGAGATGGTAAAGAGAAAGCTTCCTGAAGCCTGTGTTTTTCCTGGTGGGCTGTCCTTGTTTTCCTGTCTCTGTGCTTCAGGCCTTCGTACTTGCTGTTCCCATATTAGATCCAAGTCCTCTAGAGCTGTAAGAACTGTCCTTAATGGTGCAGGCATTTATTCTATACTATGACATGGATGTTTCTAAAGACCTCACTTGGCAAAATTGCATGCCAAAAATAAGGTGGCTTCTGGAGAAAACCAAGTCAAGCCGATCATTCAACACTTAAGCAGCTTTTGTAACTAGAGCACTGAGAAAACAAAAATTTGGTGGCAGCTCAAGAGCTGAAACTTCTCATGGTAGGTATTAAAAACACACACAAGTAAGGTGAAATGCCAGCAACATTTTAATTAGCGCAGAGGCAGTGGGTGCTAAGATAACACAGAAGGAAGTGGAGCTCTAAGCTAGGCAGGCTGCTGTGGGGTGGAGTGCAAGCGGCAGCTTCCTTGGCAGAAGCTGAAAGCTGCACAGAACTGGGGGGTGGCTCCCCTGGGGAAGCACTTGCTTTGAAGTTTTGTTAAATGCAGCAGCAGGATGGGGCTCTCTGTGTGCCTGCTCAGTCGCTTGGTCGTGTCTGACTCTGCAACACTGGACTGCAGCCCGCCAGGCTCCTCTGTCATGGGGTTCTTCAGGCAGGAATACTGGAGTGGGTTGCTATTTTCTCCTCCAGGAGATCTTCCAGGGATCCAACCCACGTCTCCTGCATTAGCAGGTGGATTCTTTACCACTGGGCCACCTGGGAAGTCCCTGGAGCTCTTCGTTTTCTTGCTAAAGTTTGTAATTGACTGACTATGCTGGCTGTTTGGACTTCCCATCCTGGGAGACATTTGCTGAATGGATGAATGATGTAGAACTTCTCTAATGAAAGTGGTGGGTGCAGTCAGAGATGGGAGCATTGCATATATACTTTGAAAAGATGGAACAATGAAAGTGACAGCCTTATGGAAAGTTTAGGAAGCTGAGGACGACATCATCCTTGATCCTCTTATACTGCAGTCATACTCTAGTACTCTTATTATTGTTGTGGTGTTATTATTACATGACCTTTTGAAATATACATTCTATCAGTTTTCTATTGCTGTAACAAATTACCCTAAAATTTAGTGGCTTAAACCAACAATAGTGGCTTAAACCAACAATAAATATTTATTATCTGGTCAGTTTCTGAGGGTCAAGGATAGCTTAACTGGATGGTTCTGGCTCAGGGTCTCAGGAGGTTATGGTCAAGATATCAGTCAAGGCTACAGTCATCTGAAGGTTTAACACTGGGCTGGAGGGTCCACTGTCAAGCTGGGGCACTCAGATGGTCGATGGTGGGTGTTACCCGGATGTCTCTTAGTTCCTTGCCATGTGGACCTTTTCTACACAGGGCTACATGAAGGTCTTCATGACATGACAGCTGACTTTTCCCAGAGAGAGTGATCAAAGAGTCTTAGAAACCACACACCATTGTTTGTACAGTATTTTTCCCAGGTCAGCACTCTTCACTGTGGAAGGGGGCTGAGCAAGGGTGTGAATATCAAGATGGGATGATCACTGGAGGCCATCCTGAAGGCTGGTTACCACATACATGCATTCGTGTTGGTAGCTGTCACTGTAAAATAGGTGCAGTCTGTATCTTTGTTCACTTAGTACTTTCGTGTCGTTTAGTTTCTGTTATTTGTGGTGTCTATAACTCCTTAGCTGCTTTTGTTTCTAAACACGAGATTATAAAATGTAATAGTTATACATAATTTTCTCTGAAATTCAATCCAGCAGACATTGAGTACTTTCTATGTACATAGTTAAGCATTTAAAATTTGCCACTATATACCTGCATATATGAAAATGTAAGCCATGTACATACATTTAAAAATAACTCAATTATGGGTACAGTCAACAGTACAGAAAATGACTGATTTTTCTTTTCATTTTTCTTTCATGAATTGATCTAATTTCCTGGCATTGCTCTTTGACAATTAACTGTGACTGGACTGCAGGTAAGGATTCTTTTTAACTTTTTCTCTTTTATTATAATCTTAAGAGCAAATGAATGTAAATTTGCAAATATAATTTTTTAAATGAAATCCTTGAATGAAATACCACACATTTAAGGATTTAGACATTTCTTTCGAAAGGCCATCTTCAAAGAGAGAAGTAGTCTCTTTATATCAACTTCCTTATGAAATTCAATAGTTAATCTGAATTTCTGCTGACCCATCTCTGAGTTCAAGTGCTTAGTGTTAAACCCTTGGGCTGGTCACCCAGCTGAACTTCTAGTTCAGAGTCAAGAGTGCTGCAGTTTAGCCAAAGATACTCTTTCTGTAATTCTGGGTAGAGTGAAGATTAGTACAGGTACGTGAGAAGTCTGGAGTGTGTCACATAGTTGAATGTGATTTACAGATGCTAGGTTACTGTTGTTGTTTAATTGCTGTGACGTGTCCAGCTCTTTTGTGACCCCATGGAGTGTAGCCTACCAGGCTCCTTTGTCCATGGGATTTCCTAGCCGAGAATGCTGGACTGGGTTGCCATTTCCTTCTCCAGGGGAATCTTCTGACCCAGGAATCCAACCTGTGTCTCCTACATTGGCAGGCAGATTCTTTACCACTGAGCTACAGGGAAGCTCCAAAAAAATTTCCATGGACTTTTAAACTGAAATTCCATAATTTTAGGAAATCATACATAATTTTTATAGTTATTTATACTTTTTCCCTATGTTTATATATAGATGATGATGTTTAATTTTGTTACTTTGTCAAGTAAAATTGAACCCTTTGATCAAGACTTGAGAATTATAGAATCAATTTTATTTTGTTTTTTTCAGAATTAAGATTAGCAGGGATATGGACTGAAATTATTAAGTGGATCTTTTTTTATTGAAAAGAGTGACATAATTTGAATTATTTTTCAAATTTCTTAAGCGTTCAATGTGTATAACATACATCTAAAATCTTATTTATAGTTATGTACATTAACTTAATTTTTATACATTATGTATTTTAATATAAGCTTTACTTTTCACAGATAAGTAAACAGTATTTAAATATTTCCTGACACATTCACCATCTTTTTTTTAATTGAAATATAGTTGACTTATAATATTAGTTCTTAGTATACACATAGTAATTTGGCATTTTTACAGATTACACACCATACAAAGTTATAATATTGTTGACTATATTCCTTGTTCTATACATGTCTGTGAGTTATTTATTTTTAAACTGGTACTTTGTACCTTTTAAAACCCCTTCTCCTATTTTTCCCATCACCACCCCTTCACCACCCTCCAGCCGCCCATAGCCACTAGTTTGTTTTCTGTATATGTGAATTAATTTTGCTGTATTTGTTCATTTGTTTTGGTTTTTAGATTCTACATATAAGTGAAAACATACTGTACTTCTCTGTCTTATTTCACTAAGCTTAATAACCTCCAGATCTATCCATGTTGTTGCAGATGGCAAGATTTTTTTTTCTTTTTTATGGCTGAGTAATATCCCTCCTCCCCCCAACCCCCCATGTGTGTGTCACATCTTTATCTGTTCATCTGTCAGTGGGCACTAAGATTGCTTCTGTATCTTGGCTATTGTAGCTGGTGTTGCTGTGAACACAGGTACATACTTCTTTTTGAGTTAGTATTTACACTTTCTTCAGATAAATACCCAAATGGTACTTTGGATTGTTTGGTAGTTCTAGTTTTAATTTTTTGAGAAACCTTCATAATATTTTCCATAGTGACTGTACCCATTTACATTCCCAACAACAGTGCACAAGGCTTTCTTTTTCTCCAGATCTTTGCTACGTGTTATTTCTTGTCCTTTTGATGAGAGCATTTTGACAGGTGTGAGGTGATATCCCCTTGTGGTTTTGATTTGCATTTCTCTGGTGATTAGTGATGTTGAGCATCTTTCCATGTGCCTGTTGTCCAGCTGTATGCTTGCTTTGGAAAAATGCCTGTTCAGGCCCTCTGCCCATCTTTCAGTTGAGTTGTTTTTTGATATTAAATTGTATGAGCTCTTGATATGGTTTGGATAGTAACCCCTTATTGGATGTGTCATTTGCACATGTCATCTCAAGTTGCTTTTTTGTTTTGCTGATAGTTTCTTTGCTATGTAAAAGCTTTTTAGTTTGATGTAGCTCCATCTGTTTAGTTTTGCTTTTGTTGCCCTTGCCTGAGGAGATAATTCCAAAATAATATTGCTAAGATTGATTTCAGAGATTGAACTACTGATATTTTCTTCTAGGAGTTTTATGGATTCAGATCTTATATATTTAAGTCTTTAATCCATTTTGGATTTATTTTTGTATTGTAGTATGAGAAAATAGTCACATGTAGTCATCCAATTTTTCCATCACCACTTACTGAAGAGGCTGCTGTCTTATCCCTGTTGTATATTCTTACCTCCTTTATTGTAGATTAACTGACTGTATATCTGTGGATTTATTTCTGGGTTCTAGGAAGGAGGCTATTAGGACTGGAACATAGTTTGGGACATCAAGTAAATAGGTGAAGAAAAAAAGAGGATTCTCTAAAGACATTAAACAGGAGTATTGGGAATCACTCTGAACTAAATCATCATATGTGTATGCTCAGTCACGTTCAACTCTTTGCGACCCCGTGGACTGTAGCCTGCCAGGCTCCTCTGTCCATGGGATTTTCCAGGCAAGAATACTGGAGTGGGTTGCCGTTCCCACCTCCAGGGGATCTTCCCAACCTAGGGATCAAACCCACATCTTGTATATCTCTTGCATTGGTAGGCAGATTCTTTACCACTGAACCACCTGGGAAGTGCTTCATCATATTACAGAGATTAAAGCAAAACTTTAGCTGTCCTTTTAACAACTTAATGAAGTCTTTTTTAGGATGACTATTATGAATTGGTTCTTGGGATAATTTTTCTGTGTTAGGGATTCTCATAGTTGAAAAAATTTATCTTGGGTATAATCTATAACAATACTATTTATTAATTAGGCTATTCTCAGGCAACTTCCTGTTTTAAAAAGTAAGTGGAGAAATTTACTGACCTTTCGATTAACTCTAGTTATGTCTGAAATCAAATAGTTGAGAGCACGAGGTCATGACTTTAATTGCTTGATTAACCTGATTGATGTGAGAAATGCTAGGTTCTTTCCTTGTGTTATTTCCCCATTGTATATAGAAAGAAATGAGTTTTGGAAATTTGAATTTTCGTGGGCTCCAAAATCACTACAGATGGTAACTGCAGCCATGAAATTAAAAGACGCTTGCTCTTTGGAGGAAAAGCTATGACCAACCAAGACAGCATATTAAAAAGCAGAGACCTTGCTTTGCCAACAAAGATCTTTCTAGTCAAAGCTATGGTTTTTCTGGTAGTCACGTATGGATGTGAGAGTTGGACTATAAAGAAAGCTGAGCGCTGAGAAATGGATGTTTTTGAACTGTGGTGTTGGAAAAGACTCTTGAGAGTTCTTTGGACAGCAAGGCGATCCTACCCATCCATCCTAAAGGAAATCAGTCCTGAATATTCATTGGATGGACTGATGCTGAAGCTGAAACTCCCAATCTTGTGGCCACCTGATGTGAAGAATCGACTCACTAGAAAAGACCCTGATGCTGGGAAAGGTTGAAGGCAGGAGGAGAAGGGGATGGCAGAGGATGAAATGGTTGGATGGCATCACTGACTCAATGGACATGAGTGTGAGCAAGCTCCAGGAGTTGGTGATGGACAGGGAAGCCTGGCGGCAGTCTATGGGGTCATAAAGAGTTATACACAACTGAGTGACTGAACTGAACTGAACTGAATTCCAAAGCAGGGTTAGATAGCATCACTGATTCAATGGATATGAACTTAAGCAAACTCCCAAGAGATAGTGGAAGACAGAGGAGCCTGGTGTGCTACAGTCAATGAGGTCGCAAAGAATGGGACAACTTAGCAACTCAAAAGCAACAAATTCCAAAGTATAACATCTTTAAAGCAGCATTAAAAAGACATTTCCGATCAAGGAATAAATAGATTTGAAATTTTACAATAACATATCTGAAGTCAAAGGACTAAAATAACATCATAGCATAGTTGGTTTTAAGAGTTTTTGAAGGTGGTAACTTTAATTGGAATTAAAAAGGCTAAGTCAGCATCATTTTGGCATCTCTCTCTTGGGCCATAAGAGGAGTTGGTGAGATGTATGGAAAGAGTAACATGGAAACTTACATTACCATATGTAAAATAGATAGCCAATGGAAATTTGCTGTATGGCTAAGGAAACTCAAACAGGGGCTCTGTATCAATCTAGAGGAGTAGGGAGGGAGATGGGAGGGAAGTTCAAAAGAGAGGGGATATATATATATATACCTATGGCTAATTACTGTAGTATACTTTACTGCAAGGAGATCCAACCAGTCCATTCTAAAGGAGATCAGCCCTGGGTATTCTTTGGAAGGAATGATGCTAAAGCTGAAACTCCAGTACTTTGGCCACCTCATGCGAAGAGTTGACTCATTGGAAAAGACTCTGATGCTGGGAGGGATTGGGGGCAGGAGGAGAAGGGGACGACGGAGGATGAGATGGCATCACCAACTTGATGGACGTGAGTTTGAGTGAACTCCGGGAGATGGTGATGGACAGGGAGGCCTGGCGTGCTGCGATTCATGGGGTCACAAAGAGTCGGACACGACTGAGTGACTGAACTGAACTGAACTGAAATGACTTGGGAATAATCAGTCTTCACTAATCCACTTGGGAATTGGAATTGGATCCTAGAATTCTTCTATTTTGATATAAACAGACTTGGACATCCTTGGAAACTTAGCTTTCTAAGTCCACCCAGTAATACAAAACAGTGTCAGTAGCCATAGCTTTAGACTTAGATCAAATATATGCACTTATAATAAATACCTATTTCATCAGAATTCATATATATAAACTCCTTTTTCCATTAACTTGTATATCATTGCTGGAAATTCTTTAGCAGTTTTCTCTTAAAATTATAGAGATTTTTGAGACTACTAGTCATTAGTAGCACTGTTAATAAAAGAAGCAACTTCTGCAGCATCTAGTGATCTTTGTGGAGAGATAGTGCTTTCTCTCGGAGAAGGCAATGGCACCCCACTCCAGCACTCTTGCCTGGAAAATCCCATGGACAGAGGAGCCTGGTGGGCTGCAGTCCATGGGGTCACTAAGAGTCGGACACAACTGAGCAACTTCACTTTCACTTTTCACTTTCATGCATTGGAGGAGGAAATGGCAACCCACTCCAGTGTTCTTGCTTGGAGAATCCCAGGGACGGGGGAGCCTGGTGGGCTGTCGTCGATGGGGTCACACAGAGTTGGACACGACTGAAGCGACTTAGCAGCAGCAGCAGTGCTTTCTCTTTGATTGTGAGAAAGGTTGTTCTTGGGTTTTTTTGTTTCATTTTGTCTGGAAATCAGGAAGATTTCCATTTCTTCTGTTTATTAAGAGCTTGTTCTAACTGGCTTCACATCACTTGAAATTGCTGTAGCTATAAGTGTTTCCTATATGCTCAGGGGTTCTTTGGTGGCCCACAGTGTGGGTTCCTTTATGCTTGTTGCTCTGGAAAGATTTCACATACTCTCTGATGTCTTTCAAAACATCCTATTCTTAGCTTCTTCCTCTTTAGTTAAAATTTTTTCATTTTTCATGCACTGCTTGATTTTTTTTTTTAATTAAAGTATAGCTGATTTACAAAGTTGTGTTAGTTTCAGGTGAACAGCAAACTGGTTCAGTTATACACACACATACACACACATATGTACACTATAGTCTTTTCCAGATTCTTTTCCATTCTAGGTTATTATAGGATATTGAATACAGTTGCCTGTGCTATGCAGTAGGTCCTTGTTGTTTATCTACTTTGTATATAGTGGTGTGTATCAGTTGATCCCAACCTACTGCTTGGTATTTTTGAACCAGGGTCATTAGACATGTTTGGGATTTGAATGAGTGCTTTTTTTTTTCTTTAATATACAAAAGTTGGAAAAGTTAAGATTTGTGAAAGGATAGCAAACAGTCTTGTAGGATATCAAACTATGAGTAGCTGATAATATGCTTGAGATGTATGTGTGATTGTTTTTCCAGGCAGCCTGATCCAGCTGGATGCAGTTTTCTGTGTTCAGCTAATATTGCTTGAACACAGAAGTCTAAGCAAAATGTGAAATATCAATTATGCTCAAGTTGTCTAAGGTATAGGCTATATTGGAACAGTCTGTGTTTTCCCAATATGCTTTATAACAGAACAGATTGTGCTTGGTAGTCTCTTTTAATTTACAAAAGCATGATCTGTAGCTCTAGGAAATTTTCTTACATTATTTTATGATACTTTCTTCTCCTCCATATTCTCTGTTCTGTTTGCAAAAATTTTGAGTTTTTATTGAACATTTGCTGCAGATGTTAGTCCTTCTAAACTGCTGTCCTGGGACTTCCCTGGTGGTCCAGTGGTTAAGATGCCTCACTTCCGATGGGGGGTGGGGAGGGTGGCACACTTTTGACCCCTGGTTAGGGAATGAAGGTCCCACATACTTCGTGGCATGGCCAAAATATAAAAATAGAAAAGAAAGCGATCCAGCTTTTGAAAAACTACTGTTTTTTCTCTTCTTTCCTATTTTTCCCTGTTTGGTATTTGTTCTGGTTCTGAGATGTTTCTTCAGCTTTACTTTTCATACATTCTAGGAAATTTTCACTTGTGCTTTCATAATAGCAGTTTTTCAATTTCCATGAGTTTTTGTAGTGTTTTTTTTTTCGTTTGCCACTCCACCCGTCTCCATCTCCATTATTTTATCCATGTAATCTTTTAGTGTCTTTAAAAGTTCTTCATTCTCTCGGTTTCCCTCAGGTTCCTTTTTCTTTGGGTGGTGGTTCTATTAGAGAGTAGGTAGGCCTTGCTCAGTTATCAGTGTTCCTGCCTGGAGAATCCCAGGGACGGGGGAGCCTGGTGGGCTGCCGTCTATGGGGTCGCACAGAGTTGGACACGACTGAAGTGACTTAGCAGCAGCAGCAAGGATAGGTAAGGGTCTGTTTTTCTCTACAGACTCTCATTTCGCCTGTACCTTGTACTTTGAGAAGCCTGTGTTTTAGAAGTATTGGATTCTTCAATGCATATCATCTATCTTCTGATATGTCTTACTTTGTCTTGCTTCTTGTATGTTTTGCTTTGGTTTCGGCTTGATGAATTTCCAGGCTGTTGAAATCGACATCTCTCACGTTTACTCTATCCTTCTGTATTTAAAACCAGATTCTCTATCTCTTTAGTGGTTTATTGATAGCAACAGGGATTATAATATAATTGACTGTATTCAGTCTACCATATTCACCTGGAAGAAGCTTTGAACAGCTTTGTAGCTGAAGGAAATAAGCCCTGTGAGATTCTTATGGCTTCATGAAACTGTATAAACAAAGATTCAGAGAAGAGAGCTGTCAGAGAAGAATGCTGGAACTTTGTAGGCGGATGATTCTACAAAAGGACATCACTTGTGTATAGTTCCAGGCAGGAAAAGTTTTTGAGTTTTTATTGAAAGGTGAAAAGCACCCCTAAATAATCATTGAAGAAACTAGTTTAGGAGCATACCAAATGGTATGTAATACCTATGGCTATATTACTATTAAATGCTCAGCAGTACTTCTTAAATGCACTGTGTATCATAATGCTGATTTCAGTCACTGTTCTGCCAGAGAAGAAAGGAGTCTTTCGGAGTACGAAGAAAGCCAGGGCCATCCCTTGCATTGTATACCGCTCACCATACAACCCCATGATGCTTCATGACGGCTTGACGTTGTATGGACTCATGAATATCAGATGAGCATTGCCTCTTCCTATTCTGTCTCTTTGATATCCTCTTCCATGACTGATTACTTCATTTCCTTCAGGTTTTTACTGAAGAGTCACTTTCTCATGGAGGGCTTTCTTGATGACTTTATATGAAATTTATCCTCTCTGATCTTGGACATTCCCACTTCCATTCTTTTTCTCCTCAGTATCATCACTATCTCCTATACTATTTAGCTTTAAAAAATTTTACATTTATTTTTATCGAAGTATAATTCCTTCACAGTGTTGTGTTAGTTTCTGCTGTACAACGAAGTGAATGAGCTATGTGTATACATACATTTGGTCTTCCCTGGTAGCTCAGGTAGTAAAGCATCTGCCTACAATGCAGGAGACCGAGATTCAATCCCTGGGTTGGGAAGATCTCCTGGAGAAGGAAATGGCAACCTGCTCCGGTATTCTTGCCTGGAAAATCCCATGGACTGAGGAGCCTGGTAGGCTACGGTCCGTGTCGGACATGACTGAGCAACTTCACTTCACTATACATGTATTTGGAAATGGCAGTATTCTTGCCTGGAGAATCCTGTGGACAGAGGAGCCTGGTGGACTGCTTGCTGTCCATGGGGTTGCACAGAGTCGGACACAACTGAAGTGACTTAGCAGCAGCAGCATACATATATTCCCTCCCTCTTGCACCTTCCTCCCAGCCTTCCCCCATCCTACCCCTCTAAGTGAACATTCCTTGGTTTAGATCTCTATATGTAAATCTGGGATTCCTGATCTAGAGGACAGCATATTGAATCACAAGGTGGTTCTCTGCTTCATCCTACGGTAGATGAGATAAACGCTGTACAAAGCACACCGTGTCTTTGAACTTCAGTTTCTAACCCTACAGAAGAAGGAAATTAGAACTAGATGATCTCTAAGGGCTATTTCAGCTCTAAAATTCTGCAGAAACTAGTAAAAGAAACCCTCAGGCCCAGTGAAGTCACAGAGTTGGAGTCTGAGAGACTGTAATATGGAAATGCGTCCCTTGATCAAAGCAGAAGGTATTTATTAAACACATAGTGTCCCTCGCACAGAATTATCTTTTCCAGTCGCTAATGTTTACCTAAGTCTGCATTTGAAATTCAGGAGCTATGTAATCCTCTAGTATTTATCTTCACCTTTGTAAATAAAACTGCTCAATTGAGCTTCATCTACTTGTTTCAAGATCACCAAGGGCCGACTCGAATGGCCCTGCGTGGTTCTCTGTGTACAGAATAATGGTTGATATACTCCCCACTGGCTCTTCTTGCTCTACTGCTTATCATGGTTGTTATCTTAGGGAAATTAACATAAAAAATAGCTTAAAGTAACTGGTTACTTTTAAAAAGTTAAAGAAGAGCCGGAAGCATCTGTTTTCCATAGCTGTGCAAAGGTTAAATAGAAATCGTATTCATTTCTGATAGACTTGCACAAGGTTCTTGAAATAGCAAATCATAGTCAGGGTAACTTTTCACTTCTTCAGAGTTTGATGTTTTTTGATTTCAAAATCTGTGATACCCATTTTGCCCGTGGCTTCTGATTTTCATAAGCTACCACAATTTAGCAACAGCAGTGATTTACGAAGAAACTTGGCTTTGAGGAGCTTATTTTCATGACGATAAAAAGGAGAAAAGAGAATGTAATCATTTGACTCCTGTTGACTCTTTTAGCATAAGGGCATTATTTTGGAATTAATAGTTATGTTAGGGACTGACTTGGTAATCCAGTAAGAAGACTTCACCTTCCAGTGCAGGCCTTCCTCTGCAGAGGGTGTAGGTTCAGTTCCTGGTCAGGGAGCCAAGATCCCACGTGCCTTAGGGCCAAAAAAACCAAGATGCAGAACAGAAGCAATGTTGTAACAATTCAACAAAGACTTTAAGAATGATCCACATCAAAAAAATCTTAAAAAGATAGTTATATTAAATAAATATATAGAGAGAGGCATGTGCAGACAGGTATGGAAGAACCAGAGATTGCTTCTAGAACTTTAATTTAAAAGTAATTGTATATATTTAGAGAGAAAATATACAGAAAGAGACAGGAAAAATATATTTATAGAGAGCCTTATGTGTGTGTATAAATAAATAAAAGATTAATTTAAATTTGCTAGTATTTTGTTAGGAGTTTTGAAATGCTTCCTCCGAGCAAGTAATTTGTTGAGTCTTCTAATCCTCATATGGGATTTAGGAAACCTGTAGTATCAATATACCTCTGTTCTTCTGCAGGTTAATTACCAACAAATTTGATAGCTTTAAGACAAAGCAAAATTGTAGTTTAAAATTCAAACCCAATAATACATTTCAAATAATTATAGAGCAGTTAGTTCTGAAATAGAATTTTTTTTTAAGGTCTGGTCAAAGGAAGTATTCAAGTCCTTGTATTATAACTTTTTAGTAGCTTTTTTTTTTTAACTCTTTGCTTTCACTTTAAAATATTTTTAGTCAAAATACCTGCATAGGTAATTAGAGAAGTAAATTCATAGAAACAGACAGTAGCATGATGATTACTGGGGCCGGGCTGGGAGATGGGTGTGGGGAATTATTTAATATGCATGGTTTCAGACTTGCTAGAAGAAAAAGTCGTAGAGATCTGTTTTACAACAAGGCATATACTCTTAACAATACCAAACTTAAGATGGTTAAGTTGATAAATTTTAGGTTATATGTATTTTACCACAATAAAAAATACACATGCATTTATAAAGATCAGGTAGAATTAATAGAAAAAAATATTAGCTATTCCTTTTTTTTTTAACCCTCTCAGCTGCTACCTAGCCACTCTTTTCTTTCATTTTTTTAAAGTGTGATTTACATACAGTAAAGTTTCTCTCTTTAGTACACAACTCTACAAGTTTTGACAAACACAAACAGTGGTTATACCATCACCACAGTCAAGAAATGAAACAGTTCCATCTTCTACAAAAACCTCTCCTCTCTCACCCCATGGACTGCAGCCTACCAGGCTCCTCCATCCATGGGATGTTCCAGGCAAGAGTACTGGAGTAGGGTGCCATTGCCTTCTCCGCTCTCACCCCAAGGCTCTGGCAAGTTCTGATCTGGTTGGTTTGTTTGTCTGTTTGTTTTTTGTCCCCACAGGTTTGTTTTTCTGGCTTCTTTCACTTAACCATAATATAGTTGAGATTCATTCGTGTTCCTGAGTGNGTGCCATTGCCTTCTCCGCTCTCACCCCAAGGCTCTGGCAAGTTCTGATCTGGTTGGTTTGTTTGTCTGTTTGTTTTTTGTCCCCACAGGTTTGTTTTTCTGGCTTCTTTCACTTAACCATAATATAGTTGAGATTCATTCGTGTTCCTGAGTGCATCAGTACTTAATTTCTTGTTATGGCTTAGTAGTATTCCCTGGTATAGGTGTACCATGATTTGTTTATCCATTCTGCAGTTGAATGACATTTGGGTTGTTTCCACTTTTGAGTGATTATGACAGAAGGCTTCCCTGGTGGCTTAACGGTAAGGAATTTGCCTGCAATGCAAAGAGCCACAGGAGATGCAGGTTTGATCCCTGGGTGGCGAAGATCCCCTGGAGGAAGGCATGGCAACCCACTCCAGTATTCTTGCCTGGAGAAACCCATGGACAGAGAAGCCTGGCAGACTGAAGCCCGGCAGGCTTTTCTGTCCATGTGGTCGCAATGAGTCGGACATGACTGAAGCGACTAGCACGTGCTCACTAACTTAGACTGGGATTATTGGGTTTTATGGAGAATGAGTCTTTATAAGCAACTCCTGAACTGTTTTGCAAAGCAGTTATACCATTTTGCATTCCTGCCATCAATACATGAGCATTCCAACTGCTCTGCAGCCTCATCAGCAGTTGACATTTTTAGGTTAAATTTTTAAAAGATTTCCCCCCTCTGGTATCTCATTGGGGCTTCCCTAGTGGCTCAGATGATAAAGAATCTGCCTGCAATGCAGGAGACCTGGGGTTCGATCCCTGGGTCGGGAAGATCCCCCGGAGAAGGGATCTGTATCTCATTATGGTTTTAGTTGGCTGTGTCTCATTATGGTTTTAGTTTGCATTTCTGTAATAATTAATGATGTTTAACATTTTTTCATGTGCTATTTACCAATCTTCATCTTCTTTGATAAAGTGGTGTCCTTTTTTAAAAAAATTGGCTTGCTTCCTTGCTATTGAGTTTTAAGAATTCTTTATATATCTGGATATAAGTCCTTTATCAGATAGATGTGTGACTGGCAATATTTAATTACAGTCTATAGTTTGTATTTTCACTCTTATAACCGTGTCTTTCAAAGAACCAAAATTCTCCATGTTAATAAAGTCTAGTTTATTGATTTTTTTTTCTCTTTTATGGATGGTGCTTCTTGTACCGTATGTAAGAAATCTTTGCCTAACCCAAGGTCCCAAGGAATTATAGTTTGGGATTTTACATTTAAGTCTATGATCCATTTTAAGTTGATATTTCGTGTGGTGGGGAGGAATGGGTCAAATTGGGTTTTGTTTTTTTATATGCATCTAGTTGTTTCAGTACTGTTTGTTGAAAATATTATCTTTCTGCACGGAGTCAGTTTTACATCTTTGTCAAAGCAGTTTCCATATATGCAGAGACTGTCTCTTAACCTCTCTGTTCTATTCCATTGCTCTGAACATCTGTCCACCATTGCTCTGAACATCTGTCCTTTTACCAATACCATACTATCCTGACGAGAGTAACTTTACAGAAAGTCTTGAGTGGGAGTCCTTCATCACTTTTCTTAATGTTGTTTGGCTCATTCTAGTTCTTTTACTTTCACATATAAATTTTAGAATCACTTTTATCATTTTTTTATAAGATGTCATGCTGGAATTTTGATTGGGATTACATTGAATCTATACATTATTGTGGGGAGGGGTAATTGACATGTTAGCCATGTTGAGTCTTTCAGTTGGTAAACACAGTTTATCTCACCAATTATTTGATCCTCTTGGATTTCTTTCATCAGCATTTCTTAGTTTTTAGCATACAGATTTTATACATATTTTGTTAGATTTTACGCCTCATGTGTTTTTATGATATTGTAAATGGAATTTTAAAAATATCAGTGTTTAATTGTTTATGCTGGTATGTAGGAATACAATTGATTTTTCTGATTGAACTTATATCCCATGACTTAGGTAAACATGCTTATTGTTAGTTTCTGTCGTTTTTTTGGTGCATTCTTAGGGATTTTCTGTATAGGCAATCTTGTGCTAAGTTGCCTTAGTCATGTCCAACTCATTGCTACCCTATGGACTATGTAGCCCACCAGGCTCCTCTGTCCATGGGATTCTCCAGGCAGGAATACTGGAGTGGGTTGCCATGTCCTCTTCCAGGGGAGCTTCCTGACCCAGGGTTCAAACTTGAGTCTCTTACGTCTCCTACATTGGCAGGCAAGTTCTTCAC
The DNA here is from genome assembly GCA_006410875.1 of Neotragus pygmaeus. Classification (NCBI taxonomy): domain Eukaryota; kingdom Metazoa; phylum Chordata; class Mammalia; order Artiodactyla; family Bovidae; genus Neotragus; species Neotragus pygmaeus. Next base: position 197,307 of record SJYV01003432.1, read on the forward strand.
CACTAGCGCCACCTGAAAAGCCCCACAGACAATCATATTATCTGTTAATAGGACAGTTTTATTTTTTTCTTTTTAATGTGAATATCCATTCTTTTGGTCTTCCTTTTTTTTTTTTTTTTTTTCTTTTCTGCCTTATTGCCTACCTATTACTATTACCTCCACTGTCATATTGAATAGAATTGCTGAGATTGGACATTCTTGCCTTTTTTTCCAATCGTGGGAGGAAAGCATTCATTCTTACATTATTTAGTGTGATGTGAACTGAATGGTTTTTATTAGGTTGAAGAACTTCAATTCCTATTTTGCTGAGAGTTTTTTTTTTATTATGAATGGATGTTGAATTTTGTCAGATTGCTTTTTCCTGCTTCTATTGAGATGACCCTGTAATTTTTCTTTAGTCTGTTGACTAAATCATACAGTGAATCATTGATTTTCAGTTGTTTGCCTTGCCTTCTCAGAATAAATGCTATTTGGTCCTGATTATATAACTGGTGTCAAGTTGCCAAAACTTTTTTTTTTAATTTTATTTATTTTAGTTGGAGGTTAATTACTTTACAGTATTGTATTGGTTTTGCTATACATCAACATGAATCTGCCACAGGTGTTCACACATTCCCCATCCTGAACCCCCACCCTCTTCCCTCCCCGTACCATCCCTCTGGGTCGTCCCAGTGTGCCAGCCCCAAGCATCCTGTATCCTGCATCGAACCTGGACTGGCAATTCGTTTCTTATATATCATACATGTTTCAATGCCATTCTCCCAAATCATCCCACCCTCTTCCTCTCCCCCAGAGTCCAAAAGACTGTTCTATACATCTGTGTCTCTTTTGTTCTCTCTCATATAGGGTTATTGCCAAAACTTTTTAAAGAATTTTAGTATCTCTGTTCAGTAGGGCTGTTGGTCTATAGCTATCTTCTTCCTTTTTTTTTTTTTATAACGTCATTGCCTGATTTTAGTATTAGGGTCATGCTGGCCTTGTAGAATGAGTTGGGAAGTATTTTCTCCTCTTTAGTTTTCTGGAAGAGAGTTTGTATGGAATAGGTATTATTTCTTCCTTAAATGTTTACCAGTGAAACCATCTGGGCCTGAGGGTTTTGGCATAGGAAGATTTTAAATTACAAATTAATTTTTAAAGGAGACCATTTAGGTTACCTGTTTCTCCTGAAGTGAGTTTTGGTAGTTTTTGTTTTTCTAGGAATTTGTTCATTATATCTAAGTTGTTATATTTATTAAAACAAACGTAATCTGTTATGTTTAGTTTTTTTTCCTCAGTTCAAAATATTTCCCAATTTCCCTTTTATTTGACCTCCATAGGTTATTTAGGTATTTGTTATTTCTAAATATTTGGAGATTTTCCAAATAATTTTGTCATTGATTTCTAATTCAATTCCAGTGTGTGTATACAGCATGCTTTGTATGATTTGAATTCTTTTAAATTTATTGAGACTTGTTTTGTGGCTCAGAATGTGGTCTCTCCTGGTAAAAATGCCATGTGTGCTTAAAATGAATGTGTATTCTGCTGCTACTGGATGGAATGTTCTACAAAAACCAGTTAGGTCAAGTGCTTGACAGTTATTCAAGTGTTCAGTTTTCTTATTTTCTGTTTACTGTCTTTCAGTTACCGAGGATTGTTGAAAACTACAGTTTTGGATTTTTTTTAAATTTCTCTTTACAGTTCTATCAGTTTTTGCTTAATACAGTTTGAAGCTCTGTTATCAGTGTTTAAACACCTAGGATTTTTATGACCTCTTGATAAATTGATCCTTTTATGCATTAGGAAATGATTTAGCTTTGCAGTCTACTTGGTCTGAAAAATGTAGCCTTTTCAGCATTCAGCATTTGATTATTTTAACATAGAGGATCTTCTTCCATTCTCTTATTTTGCCCATTTATGCCTTTATATTTAAAGAATTATCTCTTAGAGACAGCAGTAGTTGTGTCTTGCTTTTCTATCTAATCCAACAGCCTCTACCTTTTAAGCAAGGTTTTAATTGAGAACATTTACATGTAAAGTGATTATTGCTACAGTTGGTTTAAGTGGACTGTCCTATTGTTTGCTTTTTGTTCATAACTCTTTTCCTTCTACTTCTTTTAGATTGTATTTTCTCTGATGATTCCATTTTATCTTCTTTATTGGCTTATTATTAATAGCTATTACTCTCTGTATTGTTATTTTAGGTATTACTTTAGAGTTTGTAGAATCCATCTATAGCTTTCACATCTACTTGTTAGTAATCTAAGAACTGTACCGCAGTATCCATTCCTTCTCCCCTCCTGGTCTGTGTTCTACTTTGTCATACATTTTACTTCTATGTATGATATAGCCCCTCTTCACTCATATACTAATTTTGCTTTAAACAGTTATTTTTTTAAAGAGATATCATGTTTTTTTTTTAAGAGATATAATAGTTAAGGGAAATATTTTTGTGTTTAACTACATAATTCCCACTTCTGACACTCTTCATTCTTTTGTGCAAAATTTCTTATAGTGATAAATTTCTTATCCCTGGCAGTGATTGAGTCCTTCCAGCTTTCTGAAAAAGAATTTCATCCTCATTTTTTTTTCTTTTTTAAAATATTTATTTATTTGGCTGTGCCAGGTCTCAATTGCAGCATGCAGGATCTTTTGTTACAGCATGTAAGATTTAGTTCCCTGAGTAGGGATTGAACCCAGGCCCCTGCATTGGGGGCACAGAGTCTCAGCCACTGGACCATCAAGGAAGTCCCTCATCTTTATTTTTGACAGATATTTTCACCGGGGACAGACTCGTAAATTGATAGACTTTTCAGAATTTCCTCTCAGCGCTGGGAAGATACTGCCACACTCTTCTGTCAGCCAGAAGTCTGCTTCCAGTCTCGTCTTTGTTACTCTGTGCATAATCTCGTTCTTTTCTCTGGGCAGCTTTTAGGATGATCTCTTCATCGCTGGCTTTAAGCCATTGATGATATACCTTGCTGCAGTTTTCTTCATAATTCTCTTGCTTGAGGTTTGTTTAACTTCTTGGATCTTTTTTTTTTAATAAAATATGGAGAAAATTGCCATAATTGCCTCAAATATTTTTCCCCTTCCTTCCTCTCTTCTTCAGGGACTTCACTAGAGATTTATTTGGTTGTTTGAAATTGCTCCAGGGTTCAATGATATGAAGCAATAATAATTGTTTTGTTTTTTCTCTGTTTTGGTTAGTTTCTATTGCTAATATATCACTAATATTTCCACCCTGTTTAATCTGCTGTTAATCCCATCTTTTTTCCCAAATCATATGTTTCATCCTTGTAAATTGGGTTTTCTGCAATTAATATGCTAACGTTTACCTGTACTTTCTTGAACATATAAAATATGGTTATAATAATTTCAGTGTCCTGATCTACAAATTATATCATCTCTGTCATATCTGGGTCATTTTGATTGATCGATTTTCCTCCCCATCATGAGTCATATCTCCCTGCTTATTTGTATGCCTGGTACTTTTCATTGGATGCCAGACACTGTGAATTATTGGTTTATCTCCGAGCCTTGTTTTGAGAAAAAATTAAGTTACTTGGAAACAGTTTGATCTTTTCAAAGCTTCCCTGTATATTTATCTATTCTATTTTTCATTGAAGTGTAGTTGAATTACAGTGCTTTGTTAATTATTGCTGTGCAGCAAAGTGGCTCAGTTATTCACATATACACTCTCTTTCATATTCTCCTCCATTATGGTTTATCATCAGTTCAGTCGCTCAGTCATGTCCGACTCTTTGCGACTGCATGAATCATAGCACGCCAGGCCTCCCTGTCCATCACCATCTCCCGGAGTTCACTCAGACTCACGTTCATNTGCTGACCAGGGAGCCTTCTCCGCCCAGCAGTGGGATCTGCGTCTTCCCGGAATCTCCAAGCCTCAGAAGCCGGGCTTCTTTCAATTAGTGCTGCCGTTTCTGTTTCTCCCTGAGCTGCGTAAAGCTAGAAGATTTTTATCTACCCCCAACAAGGCGGCTAGTATTCCCTCTTTTTTTTTTTTTTCCTGCGAGGGTGTTTTTGGCTGCAATTGCATGAAATCCCAATGGTGTAGACCAGTGGCGATGGATCTAGGAGTTTACCAACTGAGACATTTTTCAATTTCTTTCTTGTCATCCTTGCTCGGGACCGAAAACGCCTCTGTGAGACTTGACAATAGGTAATTGTCGGCTGGGAGACTTTTAAAAATTTGCTCGTGAGATCCTTGTAATAATGCAGGTGAAAGATAGCTCGGCGAATTCCTTTGTCCATTGCTGAGAGGCTACGGTGACATGGATGTTGCTTTTTGAAATGTTCCGAATAGCCTTGTTTTTGCAGGTCTGGCCAGAGCACAGTGTTTTACCACATTATGTAATTTAGCCTTTGTGGCTCACTAAAATAGGGAAATGTCTGGATATTCGCTAGGAAGAGAGTGGCTGGTGTTTTCTGGAGGGTGATATATTACATAGCATTAAAGAATCTTCAGAAAATGATGTTAGTAACACCACAGAATTAAGGATTCTTTTTGTCTGGGATAGGAAAAAAAGATCTCATTTATTGATTTTTTTTCCTTCTCTTTTTCAGCTCATCTGGTGCAAGTGTGGTAGCTATTGACAACAAAATCGAGCAAGCTATGGTATGTACTGTTTTAAAAATCGTTTGTACTAAATGTGGGCACAGTACAAAATGCAGGGTGTCTTGGGATGAAAGGAGCGCATCCGTAGAAGATGATGACTGCTCTCCATACATTTAGAAATGCCGGCACCGTCTCCATTCTGCCAGCATGAAGCCACATACCGGGGCTGCTAAGGAGAGAGAAAGGGACCCTGCGGGTATTCGATGTTCTTTCCAGGAGTGATCTCAACCATCAAGATTTTGGTGGAGGTGCCTGCCCCTTTTTTGCTGGGGAATTGCTGGGAAAGCGCTGGCCCAGCGTGTCCTTCGGTCTCGGCACATCGCTAGTGATGTGGCTTTCCTAGGGATCCTAAGGTTTACCGCGGAGCCGGGAGCGGGGAGGGCCCCAGAAGTGGGGGTCTCGGGAAGGAGCCTCCTACACAGGGCCAAACAGATCCCCAGTGATGAGGGCTCCTGCACAATGAAGAAGAGCTGGAAAAAAGTTTCGCCGTCTCAGCCTGCGCCTGGATTTCTCCCATTTTTTATTTCCGCCTTGGCCGTTCTTTGTTATTGGAGGAGCGCCTGTGGCTCTTCTCACGGGATTCTCTGCCCACTGTTGCTAGGCAAACTCCGAACCTTTAATTCGGAGCTATAAATAACTCGAGCGCCCATTGGCTGCGACGGCTGCCCAGGTTTCTGTGATGTCAGCTTTTCATGAAAAGGGGGGGTGGGGGGAGGAAAATGCGGCAACACGCTCTGTAGGAACTGGCTGCAGCCGGTGCTGAGGGAGGCGGTCCAGCGGGCGGAGGGAGGGGCTTGGGGGCGGGGTCATGGCTCCCGTCGCTCGGGGCTGGACATCCCTGGGCCCGGCTGCTTTTTGCACCGAGCTGGAGCCCGGCTGCATTTTGCCATCTCGAATAGGAAACCTGAGCGTAGGCATTCCTGGCCAACGGCTGCAAGGAAAGCAAAACCTTGATCACTTATACGTTAAACTGAAGTATTGTACAGCTAGGGTGATACTTCGTCTTTTTCCCTGGAGCCTGTTAAATGAACCTCTAAAGGCAGGATATGTCAGTGATTAGGGAGAGACATGCAAAATGTTTTAACAATTCAGAGTCCGGGAAACAGTCAATAGAACGTTAAACCTTTCTCCCCCACCCTGCTTCGTTCTCTCCCTTTCAGGATCTGGTGAAAAGCCACTTGATGTATGCAGTTAGAGAGGAAGTGGAGGTCCTCAAGGAACAGATCAAGGAACTCATAGAGAAAAATTCCCAGCTGGAGCAGGAGAACAATCTGCTGAAGACACTGGCCAGTCCCGAGCAGCTTGCCCAGTTCCAGGCCCAGCTGCAGACTGGCTCGCCCCCTGCCACCACACAGCCACAGGGGACCACACAGCCCCCGGCCCAGCCAGCGTCCCAGGGCTCAGGACCAACCGCGTAGCCATCCCGGCCCCCGAAGAACTGGCTGCTGTGGTCTGAACTGAACAGACCTGAGAAGATGTACTAGGGGAGGGGTCCGCCCCCACCGTCACCCATTTCATTGCTCGCTGCAAAAGAGACATGAGACTGACACATGCCATTTTCTCTTTTTTCCAGTATTAAACACTCATATGCTTTCGGCTTGAAGAAATTTCTTAGCTGGGTGAGTTAAAGGTTAATCAGAGAATTAGCGTGGATATGCTGGGACCTCATGCAGCTTGGCAGAACCGTGAGAAATGGCCTCATTCATTCTGAGGAGCTGTTGTGCCTTTCCACCCCCCGCCCCTGCTCCCT
>SJYV01003432.1:212557-232220 GCA_006410875.1 Neotragus pygmaeus
TTTTTTTTTTTTTCAATGTGGACCATTTTTGAAAGTCTTTATTGAATTTGTTAATATTGCTTCTGTTCTATGTTTTGGTGTTTTGGCCATGAAACATATGGGGTCTTAGCTCCCTGACCAGGGATCAAACTCTCACCCTCTGCATTAAGGGATGAAGTCTCAACTGCTATACGGCCAGGAAAGTCCCTTGTGGCTTGTTCTTTCTACTAGAAAGGAGTACAGAGTCTCAGCCCTAAAGGGCAGCCCAAATATCGCCTATTAGAGATATGAGGTACTTTGTTTTCTGGAGAAATTTGCCTTACGTGACAAAATACCTGAAACACTCTTCTCTTTTCAGATGAATCCTTCAGCAAAAATATTTCTGGGAGTTCTTTTAGGAACTGGTGCTAAATTGGTAGCGACTCCTCAGGGGAGTATGACCCCTCCACTACAGTTTACAACTGACTCATTTGAGGACAAAGATGTTAGCGGATGTGTATATTACAGGGTTATATCACACATGCTTCAAAGTTCCAGGAATAACTTGTATTTCAGTAAAACAATCTGCCCTATTGTGTCAGGTATACTCAAGCATGTCTGGGTAGTAGTCTGCAGTCAACGCAGACGGCTGCTGCTGCTAAGTCGCTTCGGTCGTGTCCGACTCTGTGCGACCCCATAGACGGCAGCCCACCAGGGTCCTCCGTCCATGGGATTCTCCAGGCAAGAGCCCTGGAGTGGGGCGCCACTGCCTTCTCCAATGCGTGAAAGTGAAAGTGAAGTCACTCAGTCGTGTCCGACTCAGTGACCCCATGGACTGCAGCCTACCAGGCTCCTCCGTCCATGGGATTTGCCAGGCAAGAGCCCTGGCGTGGGGCGCCACTGCCTTCTCCACAATGCAGACTAGGGAACCAAGAAAACAGAAGTCTGTGTCTCTCTCCTTAAGGGGAGAGAGAGATGGGGGCAGACTGACCCACTGTCCTGGTTTGCTGGGGAATTGAGAGTGATTCCTGGAAGTGGGACTTTCAGTGCTACAACCAGGAAAGTCCCAGGCAAGCTGGGAGAAGTTGGTCTCCCTAGAAACCAATTCCTCTCTACTTGGACACACAGCTGAATCATACCTCCCAGCCCTTTGAAATTTGGTGCAACCTGGAACTCAGTTTTAGCTAATGGATTGAAAGCTGAAGTGATGAGCACTCGGCCTTAAGAAAACCAACCCGAGGACTTCCCTGGTGGCCCAGTGGTTAAGATTCGGCACTTCCACAGCAAGGAATACAGGTCCGATTCCGGGTTGGGGCATTAAGATCCTGCGTGATGTGCCGTTAAAAAACAAACAAAAAAACCCACAATCTGCCATGCTTGTTCCACTGACCGAGTGGGGAAGACCTGGGGCCCTTGGGTGTGACAGAGCCTCTGTCAGCCTGGGTGTGTGAATGACTGAGTGTCCTCCCCCACTAATCTGGAACCAGCCTGCACAGTCCCATAAGCTGGAGTGTGTCAGCCTTCAGACATCTGAGAATCTGCTTGTCTTGGGGGCTGACCCAAGGCTAACAGAAATGACGCTGAACTGGGGTGTTGCCGTGAGAACAGAAATGTTGACTGTTTCATCGACAGGCAGCCAGTGATAAAACCATTGGAGGTATGAGAGGTTGAGACCCATACTGGAAGTGGTAACACATTTTGTAAAACTGGTACCTGTAGCCACCCAGGTGCCCAGGGAGCCTGTATTTCTGAAGGGTCAGAAAGTTAGTAACCTGTTGCTGTGTTTGATGAAGGCTTTCAAGAAAAAGGTGGGCTCAGGAAAGAATGAGTCCAGTTTTTCAATGAAAAGGAAAGGGAAGAAAAGGTACAGAAATTGGGAAAGTCAGAGTTCAGTCGCTCAGTCGTGTCCAACTCTTTGCAACCCCATGGACTGTAGCCCCCCAGGCTCCTCTGTCTGTGGAATTCTCCAGGCAAGAGTCCTGGAATGAGTTGCCATTTCCTTCTCCAGAGGATCTTCCCCACCCAGGGGTTGAACCCGCATCTCTTGCATCTCCTGTATTGGCAGGTGGATTCTTTACCACTAGCACCACTTGGAAAACTAGAGCATCCCTAACTAGTACGGATCTTTCCTCTGTTTCCTTGTCAATAGTTTGGAATTCTGTTTACTTTCTTTTTCCCCATAGGAATAATTACTGTAGTATACTTTACTACAAGGAGATCCAACCAGTCCATTCTGAAGGAGATCAGCCCTGGGTATTCTTTGGAAGGAATGATGCTAAAGCTGAAATTCCAGTACTTTGGCCACCTCATGCGAAGAATTGATTCATTGGAAAAGACTCTGATGCTGGGAGGGATTGGGGGGCAGGAGGAAAAGGGGACGACAGAGGATGAGATGGCTGGATGGCATCACCAACTTGATGGACGTGAGTTTGAATGAACTCCAGGAGTTGGTGATGGACAGGGAGGCCTGGTGTGCTGCAATTCATGGGGTCACAAAGAGTCGGACACGACTGAGCGACTGAACTGAACTGAACTGACTTTGAATTTTGGAAGAAATAATTATTGCTCTATACTTTGAATTCTTAAAATTCTATAGGAGTGATAAATCTGTCTCACAATAAAGCATGGAAGGGAAGGGGGAAGGAAAAGAAAGAAAGAGAAAGGAAGGAAGAAAGAACCACCTCCCAATGTTTCAAATTGAGTTTATTAGCATGTAAAAATTTTACTTGTACTGTAGATGAAGGACACGATGTTAAACTGGTCCACATGGTTGAGTCCACTCTGTTAATGACCACCTATAATCTACGTGGAAGTGGTGCTCAACTCCATCTGGGGAGGACCTTGAAGGCTCCCTGGGAATGTGATACTTGAACTGTCCCTTCTATTAATAGGACAAGTTGCCAAGAGGGAGTGGACAGCAGTGTTGGAGGCATCTTGTGAGCATGTTGAGAGGAGTGGCAACTTGAGGCTGATTTCCTCTAACTGAAGTGCAGGCTGGTGGGGTGTGAGGCAGGAGAGGGTGGGCTCTAGCCTCTAGATCTCCTCTAGCCTTTGAATTGTCGGAGAGGCTCCCATAATCACGCTAAGGAATAGCAGCAAGGAACACACTGTAAGGTACCTTTTAGAAAAAAAATCGAGGCGGGATGGCCTATACACGAAGAAATCTATTACTGAACCGCTGAAATAGGTCAGGTGCAGGAGAAAAGTCTAAGAAACACACCAGGGATGAGGGAAGAGTGTAGGAGCCTCGCGGTCAGGGAATTGGATGGGTGAGTGATCGCACCACCCCCTGGATGGGAATAAGAAGGCAGAACCAGTCTGGGAACCTAACCGAGTTCAGTTTTGAATGTGTAGAGTGGGGAACTTGTAGGGAATCCAAGTGGAGATTTCCTCTAGCCAGCCCCGGCTCAGGCCTGGGGGCTAGCTGGTGGAGACGCTTGTGTTCATCATGCCCACTTTTCCTCTTCTTTCTGGGCACAGCCAGACTACCTTCCCAGCTCCCTGCTATAACATGCGCCCTGCCTTGCCCATGGATGGCAAACAGAAGGGATGTGTGACACCTGTAGGCGTGGCCCCAGGGGATCTTCCACGCTCTCTGAGTGTGCAGCCCCAAGAAGAGGGAAGGCGGTGAGGGCGTGGGGAGGACTGCAAACTGTGCTGAGCCCCAGACATCGTAGGGGGGTGCAGGAGTCATTGCAGCATTTAGCCCACCTTGTCCATTGCAGCTGAAGAGAGCGAGAGTTGTTTGGTGACTGAGTCCAAGCCTGTACTGCTGCCCACACAGATCAATGAATGAAGAGATGAACTGTTAGGGCAAGGAAAGGCGGCTTTATTCAGAAAGCCAGCGAATGGAGAAGATGGAGAACTATGGTGCGAGGAACCATACTACCTGAGTTAGAAGTCAGGCTTCTTTTATACTAAAAGGGGAGGGGTTGTGGCTGTTTATTGCAAACTTCCTGGTACCTGAATCCTTTGTTCTTGCAGTTGTCCATGCAGGTCTAGTCACTGTGTCCCTATAAACCTCCAACAAGACAAATGGTATTCTCTGTTCTGCAACTTCTTATCTCTGTATGAATGGAAAAATGTTATACCTTGAAAGGTCAGAGCCTGGACAATGGGCTATCATGTGTATTTCAGGCTATCGGCAACATCTTTTGGACAAAAGGTCCAGCCTGACTGAGCACAGGCAACAGAGCACAGAGGTTAGAGCTAAAGAACAGATCCGATGTGGGGTCGGGTTTGTTCTGGACCACAGCACAGGGGGAGGAAGCAGGTCTTCCCAGAGAAAGGGCAGGAAAGAGTGAAGGTGGAGGCGAATACAGATGGATTCGCAGGTGTTGAGAAGCTGAAAGTCCCTCCTACTAGCCAAATTTGTCCCCTGTGGATTAGGAAGAGGGTGTCTGAACAGGAAGTACAAACGGCAGATGCTGGGAGTTTGAGAAAAACACGGGAGGTAGAATCACACAGCCTTGTGGAAGGAAACTGTTGATGTTGAGGACTTTGGGTTGGTTCCAACAGGAAATCCAGACCTTGCAGGCTTCTGCAGAAGCCTCTGCCCCCAGATCAGGTGGCCTGGGGCCCAGGCTCTGGGGCTGGTGGTCTGGGGCTGTGCAGAAGATGGACTTGAACGAGACAGGAGGTCCTGGGGGCAGTGACTTAGAGTCCATGTGGGAGAAAATGGAGAAGGGATTCAAGGTATGGTTTAAGGGAAAGGTGGAAGGGGGCGCAGTGAAAGTGTTTGTCACTCAGTCGTGTCTGACTGTTTGTGACCCCCTGGACTGTAGCCTGCCAGGCTCCTCTTCCACGAAATTCTCCAGGCCAGAATACTGAAGTGGATAGCCATTCCCTTCTCCAAGGGATCGTCACGACCCAGGGATCAAACCTGGGTTGCCCACATTGCAGACAGCTTCTGTACCATCTGAGCCACCAGGGAAGCCCTTCTGGGGCAGGTGTAGGGGATTTGAAGACTTGAAAGCTATAGAATTGAGAGGACAACGTGACCAACTGGATACCAGAGTTCCTGGGAGGAATCTCAGGGCAGAGAGCGTGGCCTTGGGAGGTTCTTCTAACCCAGCAGTGCTGACACCTACAGAGTCACACAACAGAGTCACCTTACACAGGATAGAGGGGAGGGGGCTTCCTACATGGCCTCTGGCTCTACCCCACCCCTTTCCACTTCCAGAGGGGACACTGAGTCCCAGGGACATGAAGTCACTTCTCCATGATCACAGTTAGTGGACAAAACAACCCTGGACCCACATGTAATTGCAAAGGAAAGGGAACACTTGGTGAAAGAGGAAGAGAGGAGGGCATTCATTCATTCATTCATCCGTCCACTTTTTCATTCAACAAATGAGTATTGCCTTTTAGATGCTGGGGCCACAGATATGAATATGACCTGGTATCTGCCTCTAAGGAGCTTCTAGCCAGGGAGGGGCTGCCAATGGCTTTTGGAATAAAGCACACAGGATACAGAGGGACAGAAGGAGGAGTCACATGTGCCTGGGTTGTTGAAGTGGGTGGTTGATGAGTATCACAAAAAGCTTCCAGAAGGAACACATTGACTGAGTCTTACAGGATGAGGTGGACTAGTGGAAAGGATGTGTCAGACGCCCGGCCAGAAAGCAAGCTGTGTTCTAAGGCCGTCCTTGGGCTGGAAAAGCCAGTGCTCCTTGGAAATCATGTTTTGATTGACGGGGGAATTGGGAGGAAAGGTCAGAGAGCCACGTTCTCAGGGCAGCACATGTTACAGCCTTACCCCCCGGAGGCCTGGCTGGTGCACGCTGGCCAGTGGAGCGGGGAGTAAGTTGCCTCCATCCCTCAGCTAAGAACAGGCGCTCGGGAGCGGACCCCTGGGCTCCGGGCCTGGCTCCATGGCACCGCCAGGCACCAGACACAGCGGGCCGAGGGCCAGGCTCCTGGAGGCGAGGTGGACTCATAAATAAAGCCAATAAAAAGTGATAGCGCTCAAATCCAGGAGAGAGCGTTGGGGGAGGAGCGACCACTTCCAGCCTGGAAGGGGCTGTAGAGCCAGGAATAACGAGGCATGGGCAAGAGTCTGAGAGAGTGGATGGGGAGTCATGGAGTGAGAAGATGCGGCTAGGGTGGGGGTCTCCGAATGACTCTGTTGGAATCTCTACCTTAGGGAGGAGCTGCCGCGGATTTCAAAGCAATGACTGGCTGGAAATGACTGGCTGGAAGCTGGGTTTTCCGTAAATTGTTTATTTACTTTTGGCTGTGCTGGGTGCTCCCTGCTGCTCGGGCGTTTCTCTAGTGCTGGCAAGCGGGGGCTCCTTTCTGGGTGTGGTGCTTGGGCTTTTCATTGCAGGGTTTCTCTTGTTGTGGAGCGCGCGTGCATGGGTTTCAGTCGTTGCAGCACGTGGGCTCAGTAGCTGTGGCTCCTGGACTCTAGAGTGCTGCTCAGAGTTGCTGCTCTCGAGCGCAAGCTCTGAGACTTGTGTGATCTTCCCAGACCAGGAATCGAACCCATGTCTCCTACAGTGGCAAGCAGATCCTTTACCACTGAGCCACCAGGGAAGGCCTGGAACCCGTGTTTTCTCAGAGCCTTGATTCCTTGTGTCTACCCAGCCCTCGTCCTCCCCTCATACTCTTAACAGGTGTTTTGTTTTTTGCCCCAGTTTGCCTGGTACTTCATAGAAGTTAGATAAATGCCTATTGAATGAATGAATAAATGGAAAATAGTGTTGAGAAAAGATTTGGAAGGGCTTCATCTTTGGTAATTCTGGGATTATAAAACAGGTTTCGTTTACCCAGAGGACCCAAATCTTAGCTTCATCTCCCAGGCCTCTTAATCCTTTTTTATGCCTTGGATCTGCTTGGTGCCTAGTGATCCCTTCTTAGAGCAAGGTTTTGGTTTTGTTTTTTGTTTATGATTTTACATTCTTTGAAAGGGAATAGATTAATTCTTTCTGGTTTGTTTGTTTTAACGACCACTGCATTTATTTCAAAAAGCATTTCTCGACAAAATGGGAACTCAGCATCTCCTAACAGTGTGAATTCAATGAGGATAACTTTAAAAAAGAGAGAGGAGAGAGAGAAGGAAAGGAATGGGGGGAAAGAAGGGAAAGGAAAAGTCTGATGCGTTTGCCAATCTCATCATCCATGGTGGGACTTTCTGGCAGGGAGGTGGCATCATGACTGTCCCCTTGAGGTCCCCTCACCAGAAAGCAGTAATGCCGATGGGTAGACAGGGTCTACACTGCCTCAGCCACCCACAAGTGAACATGTTACCTGCAAACGGACTCGCGGGCTGGGAGTGCTGAGTGTCTCAGGGGCTTAGGGGCTGGGCTCAATGGACCCCTCCTTACTCCTGAGCCCTCACTTTCTCTTCTCACCTCAAAGAGACAGGGACCCAACTGACTCTGGCCAAGGAACACATACTCCTTCTGCAAAACCTTAGTCTTCTGGAAGTATGTGAACATCTGTGATGCTTTGTTCTGTCTTTACAAGCGTTTTCTTTCAGAGGTTGATTGCATCTCCCTTGTAACAAATATTTATAGTCCCCTTTATGACTATCATCATATAGTTCATGCCTTTGGTCCACAAATATTTGCGGAGTACTCACGTCAGCAAGAGCAAACCATCCACGCTCCCTCCAGGACCGTGGGGCCTCTGTCACCGTGTGGGTAGATTCCAACCATTCTTCCCAGTTTGGTTAAGGGAGGCCTTTAGAGTGGGGATGAGGAGCACTGAGGGGAGAGATTCCGGTCCTGGGCTGATGGGGCCTCACTGGGGGCTGCTGGGAGGTGAGAGGGTGTCAGGGTGGATGAGGCTGTGGTGCGTAGGGTTGATGTGAGCACAGTGGCAAGGAGCTCACGTGGGGTCTATGGGGGGCGGGCCGGGCTGTGGCCCTGCAGGAGTGAACTGTTTTGCATGCAACACTGATTGGCAGGCTTTCTGCCATTCGTTCCTTCCCCTGATCCATCCATCCACATACATCTAAAGAGACCTTCTCTACCTGTATACCTTCTCCAGGTTCCATGTAGCCTGAGTACCAGATAAAAGCCCCTGCCGCCTGAGAGGAGAGACAGGGAAGTCAGTGGTTGGAACCTAGAAAGGGACTGAGTGAGCATCAGCCAGAGGGGCTGCCTTGGAGCAAAGGAGGAAGTGACCAGTTTTACTGGAAGGGCAGGGAGGAGAGGAGAGGGGATTCCAAGGAAGCAGGAGCTGAGAGGCGTGATGCAAGACTGCCTGGCCCAGAACCAGGTGGTTTGGCCAGAGCCAGGCTGCTGGCCTCAGAGGTGGCCGGCTGGTTGGCAGGGAGAAGCGAGGTCACATTCAGGGCCACCAAGGGCTGGGGCCCAATCCAATGTATTCAAATTGGTCTTTAGAAATCCTGAGTGACGTTCATGGGGAGGGCTGGTTATGGGGGCAGGGCTGGGCTGGGATTGATGCTGTGACACTGAGTCCACCTGGGACCCTGCAGCCACGTGTAGTGGCGGAGACCCTGGGAAGAGGAGGCAGACAGTCCTGTCCTGATCAATGAGACCAGCTGCAGAGCTGGTGAGGGGGCCGCTGGGGCTACCACCTGTGACCTTGGGTGAGTCCTTTCCCTCTCAGGCCTTGCCTTCCTCTTCTGTCCACTGGATTGGGTAGTGGTGTGAATGTGATGATATAACCTATATATTGTGCTTAGAACAATGCCTGCTGCACGTGCATGCATGTGATGTACACACACACCCAAAGCGTGGTAGCTACTGTGACCCGGACTGCCTGGGACCCCTCGCATATTAAGAGATGGTTGAAGCCTTATGAATGGATGAGATGGCTCAGGGAGAGAGTGCTGTGAGGCTGAGGACGGCGTGGCCCTGAGCACGTAAGGATGTTTTCTTACTTCACCACTGTTTCTGCGTCTCTGAGTCAGGATACTGGTCAGAACAAATCACGGGGCTGTGGTTTAAAATCTTTTAAAAACAAGTTCTCATCGGACCTTCTAAATATATCAAACTATTTAGTTTTATGAGCGAGCCAAATTAAAGCTTTACTCTTTATATTGCAAGAAGAACAAAGTGAGACTGTAAATACCATACAGGGCATTTTTAAGGTACGTGGGAACTGCGGTTGATCCCAGACTTGCTGTTAACCAGCAGCGTGACCTTGGGGAGACATCCACTCTCTCTGAATCTGAGTTACTGTAAAATGAGTCACTCAGATGATAATCGTAGCTCAAGTTTCTTCCAGTCCCCAAAGTCTAGTTCTAAAGGCAGCTAGCTAGTTATTTGTTGTAGTTACTTGATATTGGAGGAGAAAATGGCCACCCCCTCCAGTATTCTTGCCTGAGAAACCCCGTGGACAGAGAAGCCTGGTGGGCTATGTGTGGTCCATGGGGTCACAAAAGAGCTGGACACGACTCAGAGACTAAACAAGCTACCTGATGTACTTGAAAGTTAAATGGTGGATCTTCTTTAAAAACATCTGTATGTGGTGGGAGGGGTTATCCACAGCAGACAGGATGCCAAAGCAGTTGGGGAGGGGACAGTGGCTGGGGGTCTGGGAATCCTGCAGCCCTAGTTGGGAAGGGAAGCAACTCAGGCTGCGGCCCCTGTATGTGCTGGAGGTGGACACCAATCACCCGCAACCATATCAGACACTATCTCTGCCTCCATTGTATTTAAAATCTGTCAAGCAAGTGAGATAGTGAACAAGTCCCAGTGATGAATGAAATGATGCTAAGACCACAGGCAAATTTCTCAGTCTCTTCAAGATTCTCCATAAGATGGGGATACAGACATTTTACTTAAGGGGTGTTATGAGAGTAACTGCCTCAACATGAGTTTTTCCCTTGATTTTTGATGGGATTTGCAGAGATGCATACAGTATGTGTGTGCTGTGCTAAGTCACTTTAGTTGTGCCTGACTCTTTGCAACCCTATGGACTGTATCCCGCCAGGCTCCTCTGTTCATGGGATTCTCCTCGAGGCAAAAATACTAGAGTGGGTTGCTGTGCCCTCTTCCAGGGGATCTTCCCAACCCAGGGATCGAAGCCATGCCTCTTACATCTCCTGCACTGGCAGGCAGGTTCTTTACCACTAGTATCACCTGGGAAGCCTGTATAGAGTACAACAGAAGCTAACAAATAAAGACGTGGGAGCGAAGGGATAATAAGATGAGAGAAAGGTAAATTAATCTCCAATGGCACATGGATGGCCTTCTGTGGTTGCTAGCAATAGGCGGCAAATTTAGTTCTGAGCTTCTAAGCTATCAAAGTGAAGTGAACTGAAGTGAAGTGGTTCAGTCGTGTCCGACTCTTTGCGACCCCGTGGACTGCAGCCCACCAGGCTCCCCCATCCGTGGGATTCTCCAGGCACGAACACTGGAGTGGGTTGCCACTTCCTTCTCCAGGGGATCTTCCCAACCCAGGGATCGAACTCAGGTGTCCCACATTGCAGGCAGACGCTTTAACCTCTAAGCCACCAGGGAAGCAGAAAATATGATCAGCCTGATCACATCACTTCCGGTTAGAGTTTTTCAGTGGCCTCCTACTGCCCATAGAAGCCAGGCTCCTCCAAAACCTCACATCTTCCTCTGCTCCCAACAGCCGCTCACATTCTATGGCAAAGAGCAGCCCTCCTCTCTTTCTTGGGCCAGTCGTGTTCCTGCTCTTATATTCTTTCTTTCTGGGCTCAGCTCACCGTCTCTCCCTCTAGGAAGCTTTCCCTGACCCCAATGCTGGTGAGAGTGTTGCTGTCTGCTCCCCAAGAATCCTGCACCTCTTCTCTGTACTTGCTGGTCTATCTTTTCTTGGTAACCCATCTCCTTCTCCTGGGCTCCCTCCCTCCAGAGTACTGGGTACACAGTGGATGCTTAGTAATGATCAGCAGAATGAATGGATCTGCTGAACGTTGCACAGTCCTGAGATCTATATGTCAGGCTCCCCCATGGATCTTCAGAAAGAGGACATCCTGTGGTGGTGGCATGACTCACAGCCTGGCTGGCTGAGCTGAGTAGAGTAAGTGGTGATCTACCAAAAATGGAAAGAGGTTGATGGTGGCGGTTCCAGTAGGAATCTCAGATGATGAGAGCTGATGTGGGAGTTTCCTGCAGGGGAGGGAAGGCGAGGGGGGAAGAGTGAGCTGAAGGTAGTTTACAGAAAACCTGCAGAGGCCATTTTAAGGAGCCTGCTTTCTCTGGCCACCCCTTGGAAGGTGGATCTGCAGAAATTAGTGAGATTTTTGAAAATAAACAAAAGATCAACTCCAGAAAAGAGAAGGCAGAGGATGGTACAAACCCATAGCCCCAGGNAGAGGCCATTTTAAGGAGCCTGCTTTCTCTGGCCACCCCTTGGAAGGTGGATCTGCAGAAATTAGTGAGATTTTTGAAAATAAACAAAAGATCAACTCCAGAAAAGAGAAGGCAGAGGATGGTACAAACCCATAGCCCCAGGGGACATATTCTAGGACAAAGGTCACAGAGGTGAAAGGCTAGTGACTAATCTGAGTTATCCAGGCAGTGAGTTCACATGGTCAAACCTTTCAGACTTGCTGAGCTGTGAATATGCTGTGGTGAACTTCATAGAAAAATCAGAGAATCACAACAGTTCACACTAACATTTCACAAGAAGACACTGGTCCAAAGATATTTGGATATTTAATCATTTTATATCTACGTGCCTCATCTTAGGCATATATAGACTTTCCAGGTGCCACAGTGGTAAAGAATCCACCTGCCAATGCAGGAGATGCAAGTTTGATCCTTGGATCGGGAAGAGCCTCTGTAGCAGGAAATGGCAACCCATTCCAATATTCTTGCCTGGAGAATTTCATGGACAGAGGAGCCTGGGGTTGCAAAGAGTCCGGCATGGCTGAGCGACTGACCACACACATACGTTTATGTAGATGCCTTATTTAAATTATATATACGTATGTGTGTGTGTATCAATCATTGGGTTCTAAGTTATTTGAAAAGAGTAAGAATATGTCTATTTCATGTATTTCCCACAATATCTGCCCTAGAATCTTCATACCATACTTGGTTGTTGAATTAAACTGAATTAGAAGTATTAGAAAGGCATGGTTTGCAGATGTAGGGAAGTCATGCTAAGCTTAATAGTATAGGTTGTACTTTCGATGGCTTACAAAGGATCACTTATTTGTAAAATTGTTCACTCCCTCATTAAAAAAAAATGACCCAGAGCCTCCGTTAAAAAAGAAAATTAAAAAAAAAAAACAACTCAGGGATTTTACACAATAATATATTCCATGCGAGTCATCACTATGAAATGACTTCCAAGGAAATTGAAGGACCCGAGGGCTGCATTCATTAAGTGTGTATGGTCCTCCCCTCCACTGGTCAAACCACAGCTGGCATAATGTCCCATGTCTTCTACAGAAGATGGATAAACCCAGAATAGATTCAGGAAATGATGGCCGGGAGAGAAAAGACATTCAAAGTTGTGAAATGTAAGAAACAACCAAACAATGATTCCATTTATGCTTTCATTCCCCGACTCATCCAAACTGGAACCTTGATACTAATTCGAGACTATTTCACCTCCCTCAGCCCCTCTTGGATCCTGGCATTCCTCTGTGTTTCCCAGGGTCCTCAGCTGAGTTCTGGAGCCCCTTGTCTCTCCTGAGGCTCTGCAGCAGTTCCCATTCTCCGGGCCTGCTCACCTCTGCCTGTATTCCACCTGACTCTCAGGGTGACCTTTCAAAAATGCACAGCAGTTTGTGCCACTCCCTGCTGAAAATCCTTGAATTGAATCCTTGAATCCTGAATGTAAACACGCCTACACTCAGCGCCTGACTCAAGCCCACTGTTAGCCATATCCTATTCTCTCCAGGTCACAAGCACCCTCAGCTCTGGCCAGGCCACAGGCCCAGCAGGTCTTCCAATAGACCATGCACTTTCTCATCTCCCACTTTTGCACATCTTGTTTCATCTCCATAGTGAGCTGGGACAGAAACTCAACTCTAGCTCACAAATAACAAGAGAAACTATCATGAATATAATAAATGTCTGAATATAAAATAACCCATAATATAAAATATTTTCCAGTAAGAAGATTCTCTGTTCTGACTCAATTTTTCCCCCAATTGAATATTTACATTTATTGGGGAGAAGGGAAAGATGGCAGCAGATAGTTTTAACTTTACAACTACCCAGCATCCTGATTTCAAAGGCGAGAGACAGTTTTCCTCCTTAGCAGAAGACCCCACCCCGGGAAAACTCTGAGGGGCTGGGCTTTAGACCTTCCCTGAGCCAATCACTGTGCTCAAGGGATGGGGACTCTGATTGGTTCCTGCAACAGAGAGGGGCAGGGCACAGGGTCTGGGACCCAGAGCCCTCTGCAGGGACTGAAGCAGAGGAGGAGTTCCCAAAGATAGGGATGCAGTGGAGAGGGACCACTATGTCTTCTCTCTCCCGAAGCCCTCCCTCACCTTCTTTGAAGAGTCAAGTGCTTCTTCCCAAGTGCATTCAGAAATCCTCATGAACACCACTCTCAGCAAGGGTTGTATCACTATGGTTTTCTTGGTTGTATAATCTTCTCACTCATCAGATGTAACTTCTGAGAGCAGGGTTTTGGTTTGTACTGGCCATCATCTGTCTACTCTCCATGTTCACTCATCACCCTCTTCACCCCACTTGCCCATCTGGACTGTATCACTGGGCCCCTGGGCCTAGTTTGGCCTGGGGGTCTCAGCAGCGGGAGATGATGGGGAGAGGAAAGAGGCTGAGATATTTGTCAGTCTGGCTCCTTGTTCTGTTGTTCACAGCCCTGGGTTCTGCACTATCTCTTTAGGTTTCCCTATACCCTTTCCACACCAAATAAATAGCTCCTTTATTAAACTCTCCTCATATTACCCAGTTACAGCGTGACACCTGGTTCCTGCCAGACCATTCCTAACAGTGCTCCATTCATCTCTGTTTCCCAGGACCCCGCATT
Source organism: Neotragus pygmaeus (assembly GCA_006410875.1). Taxonomy (NCBI): domain Eukaryota; kingdom Metazoa; phylum Chordata; class Mammalia; order Artiodactyla; family Bovidae; genus Neotragus; species Neotragus pygmaeus. The sequence continues at coordinate 226,421 of SJYV01003432.1, forward strand.
GAGCCTTCCACACCATTCCTTAATAAATTCAGGAATTAAGGAATGATTGAGCATTGGCTAGATCGCAGAGGGTTGAGTTCTATATTGAAAATGGATCAGGGGAATAGGTTTCAAATATTTTTTGGTCAGGACTCAGAGAGAAACTCAACTCAGATTGCAGGGCAGTGGGCGCATACATATTTTTATATAGCTGAGTGACAAGTTTTGTGAAGCAACGCTTACTTTCATGATTTGCAATGCACTGTGGTATTTTCCATTTAATTCTTCTTTGTTTCAAGTTCAGATTCTCACTTACTGTTGTTCAGTCACTCAGTTGCGTCTGACTCTTTGTGACCCCATGGACTGTAGCACGCCAGGCTTCCTGTCTCCTGGAGTTTGCTCAAACTCATGTCTGTTGTGTCGGTGATGCCATCCAACAATCTCATCCTCTCTTGCCCCCTTCTCCTCCTGCCCTCAATCTTTCCCAGCATCAGGATGTTTTANTGTTAAGAGGAGAGATAAATTGTAAATTGACCTTATTTCTGAAGTCCTCTTTTTTGTTTTAAGGGTTACTTTGAATACTATAAAATCTTTTCCTAAGTTTCTTTTTTTTTAAGTCTTATTGAATTCATCACAGCAATACTTTTGCCCTGTGGCTTTTATTTGAGGTGGGGGTGGGGGGGGGGGTGTTTTGACCATGAATTATGTAGAATCTCAGCTCCCTGACCAGGGATTGAACCTGCACACCCTGCACTGGAGGGCAAAGTCCCAACCACTGGGCCACCAGGGAAGTCCCTAGAGTCCTTCTTTCACAGCCTTATCTCCACTTAGATTTTGAATCCAGAGCTGCTGTGTCCCTCAGAGCCCTGTGTAGCTAAAGAAGGCTCCTTGCTTACTGCTTATATATTTTTTTTATAGATCTTGTAGAGATATATTAGGTTTCTCTTTAGTTAAAGGAAAAAAGAAAATGTAGTAGCATTTCATTGGAAAACTGATTACTTCCTTCAATAATTTTCATATATTGCAAAGAAGGGCTAACTGAATTTTGTCTCGGGGCTGGTGACTTTGGGCAAGTCCTTGTATTTTTCAAACTGGGGTTAGCAAGCATATTTTCAGGCTCTTCAAGCTATATGAAAGTGAAAGTAAAAGTGTTAGTGGCTCTGTCCGGGCTCACTCTTTGCGACTCATGAACTATAGCCCACCAGGCTCCTCTGTCCATGAAATTTCCCGGGCTATAATACTGGAATGGGTTGCTGTTTCCTTCTCCAGGGGATCCTCCCAACCCAGGGATCGAACCCAGGTTCCCTGCATTACAGGAAGATTCTTTACCATCTGAGCCACTAGGAAATATCTTATGTACAAGAATTTTTAAATACAGAATATTATATTATTTTCAGTAATAGTGTATAAAAGAAAAAAAGAAGCTGAAAATAAGCTGAATTGTTCCATAGCCCACTTTTCATTGGCTGTTACAATTACCATCACAGAGCAACAAAAAGAATCCAAAGTAAAGTTCACTTTTTACTGTCATGATTAGAGGACACCAGTATCAGTCCAACTTATATTTCAAAACAATGCTCCATGGAAAGGCTTGCTCCCATTCCTCTAGATTCCAGGATTGCTTACACCTCTCAGCCTCTCTCAAAATTGAAGTTCTCTTATTAATCCTCATCTAAGCCCTTGCACATATTATTGACCTTTTCATTTTCTCCCTTTTCTTTCCCCCTTTTCTTTCTTTCTCATTCTTTATCTCTTCTCAGGAAACTGAGTATTCTATTCCTCTTTTTAGTATTTCTTGCCCATATCTCAACTATAACCAAAGATAACTTTAATATAATTAGGTAAAAATTAAATAAAAACTGTACAATAGCCAATAAGAGCTGAAGGTGAAATGCTTAGGTGGTAAGAAAGAGAAGAGGCATGAAAAGTAATTTTTGTGATTCTTAGGCATATTCCAACCTCATTAGGCTTTGAGTTACAGTATCATTTGTATGTGATCACATAAATTAAGAATAATTGCTTTTAAAATTACATGTTTAAATATTTCAGACTAAGGACTGAAGTTCTCAAGAAGTCCACAGTGATTTTTCAATAGCTCGCAAATATTTACATTTGCAAATAAGCATTCTGAGTTGAAAGTAGGATGAACTCTCTAAGATGGGGTAGATTGTTGGATAGATTTGCACAGTCTGTGTGAGATAGAAGCTTACGAGAATAAAAGTGAATAAAAAAGTGAGAAGTTCAGGTGTCACTGGGCCTACAATGCCAAGTATAGATACTTGGCCAAGTAAAATAGAAATAAGAGAAGTGCCAAGTGTGTCCTCTTGGAAGAAGGAACAATGTCTATAGCCTCTCAAGCTGACTGCCTTGGACAAATTCATTGTGGAAATTCATTGAATTAAGGGAGCCAATTTAATAAACATTTTAAAAATATGTATAATATGTATCTATTCCTCAATAGACAATTAAAGTTTTTAAAATATTTTATTGGAATAAAATATGTACAGAAAATAACACACAGCTTAATTGGCAGCTTAATAAATTGTCATAAAATGAACACAGCCATGTAACCATAAACAGATAAGGGAACCACAATGAGATACTTACTATATGGCACACACTAGGATGGCTATGATTTAAAAAAGAGAAAAAAGAAAAGAAAAATAACAAATGTTGCCAAGAATGTAGAGAAAATTGTACCCTGATACATTGTTGGTAAGAGTGTAAAATGATACAGTCATTGTAGATGATGGCTTGGCATTTTCTCAAAAAGTTAAACACAGAATTACCATGTGATCCAGAATTTCTATTCTTACACATATACCACCCAATTGAAAACAGATATTCAGATACTTCACATAATCATAGCAGCAGTATTCACAATAGCCAAAAATTCAATTGTCCACCATGGACCAATGAGTAAACAAATTGTGCTTTTTACGTATATACAAAATGGAATATTAATTAGTCATGAAAATGAATGAAGTACCAAATGCATGTTACAAGATATATGAACCTCAAAAACATAGTAAGTGTAAGAAGTAAGACACAAAAAGTTTTATATGATTCTATTCATAAAAATATTCAGAATAGGTAGATTCATAAAAACAGAAAGCAGATTAGTGGTTACCAGGGCCTTCGGGAGGTGAGGGAATAAGAAAAGATTGCTTAACGGGGATGAGACTTTTGTTACTGAACCAAACTTAGATTACTTACCCAAAGCCCAGCAAAGCCATTCTATTGACATCAGGCTGACGTGAAGGAAAATGCAGAGTTTATTGCAAGGCAACCAACACAGGGCTAAGTAAGAAGAATGAGCAATTTATGCTTCCAAGTCTCTAACACCCTAATGAGTTTGGGGAAAAGGTTGTTTTTTTTTTTTTTTAATTTTTTTTAAATTTTTTAATTTATTTTTTTAACATCAAAAATCATTTATATGGAAATTAGAACCATTTAAAGTGTTTGTACAAATTTGCAAATAACAAAATACACGAGCTCCCAATCCTGAATCCCCTTCCCACCTCCCATCCCACAACGTCTCTCTGGATCATCCCCGTGCACCAGCCCCAAGCATCCTGCATCGAACATAGATCGGCGCCTCATTTTTTACATGACAGGTTTTTAGAGTCAAGGTACTGAATAGGATCTCAGGGTGCCTGATCAGCTTATGGACATTTCTTCTGACTGGTTTGTAATGAGGCATCAGTGTGGTATTGCAGGAGTTAACAACATCAACCTTCTGTTTCCAACTCTTCTGAGGCCTATGTGCTTGCAGTCATCATGCAGATAACTTTTCCCACTGGGTAAGGGTTTAGTGTCTACAAAACAACTCAAAGACACAGCTCAAATTATTATCTGTGGCCTTTGAGGATGAAATAAAGGTCCTCAAATTTGTTTTGTTTATTTTATCTTACTTGACTATTTTCCTTTGCTTCTGCATTTTCTAACATCTCTAATTAAATTTGCTCTTTGGAATGTAGAGAAGGCCTAGGAGACTATAGCTTTCCTACAAACAAAAGACAGGCAGGGGATAAGGGAGTCTAGCCCTGGGACAGCCCCACAGGTCCTTCTTGGTTTCTTCTTAAGGTGATAAAAATGTTTGGAATTTGATAGAGGTTGTCATTTCACAACTTTGTAAGTGTACTAAATTTCACTGGATTATATACTTTAAAGTATTTAATTTTATATTATGTTAATTTCACTTATTTTAAGATAACATATTAAAAATATTCAAAGATATTTTTAATGTATCAGATTAGAAAAATGCAAAAAATGTTTGATAATGCACAAATGACTAAACTGTGAAAAAAGTCATCTATTTACATTACAACTAGACATGCAAATTAGCATGCAAATACAAATATTAAGGAGGGCAATATTTTTAAATATAGAGTTTTCAATTACATATAGTCATAATATTATGCATAATAAGATAAAGTATAATTCAAATGATTAAATAGAGCATGACATTGGAATGCTGTATGATATTACTATTAAGACAAAAAGAACAAGGTATTCTATTATATGTGATACAAGATATATTACTAAGTATAAAATAATCATGATTCAGGTATATTTGGTGTGAGAAGGAAAATTGGATTCTGTATCTGTGTATGTTTTTGTATACATATAACAACAAAATCTTTAGCAGAAAATTATGGAAGCTAGCAGTAAGAAAAATGTTTACATATAGGTCTTCACTTCCTCCCTTCCCTAATCTCCCAAGCCCATTCCAACCTGGATTCTGTTATTTCCTAACACTTAACTGAATCTTCTTGTCAAAGATACTCTATTTCAAGAAAATCCTCATATACTTCTCTGCCTGCATCCTACAAGAGCTCCCTGTCAGCAACTCTTGACAAGATAGGAGGATCTTCTCTTGAAATCCTCCCATCAACAAGGACACCACACTATTCTGATTTGCTTATTGGCTTGTTTCTCCTCTTGGCCTCAACCTCAAATGATTGGATTCCTCAAAGTTTAATCTTAAGGCCTCTACTATTTTCACATAGAATCTTCAGTTCAGTTCAGTTCAGTCACTCAGTCGTGTCCGACTCTTTGCGACCCCATGAATTGCGGCATGCCAGGCCTCCCAGTTCATCACCGTCTCTTGGAGTTCACTCAGACTCACATCCATCAAGTCTGTGATGCCATCCAGCCATCTTATCCTTGGATGTCCCCTTCTCCTCCTGCCCCCAAACCCTCCCAGCATCAGAGTCTTTTCCAGTGAGTCAACTCTTCACATGAGGTGGCCAAAGTACTGGAGTTTTAGCTCTAGCATCATTCCTTCCAAAGAAATCCTAGGTCTGATCTCCTTCAGAATGGACTGGTTGGATCTCCTTGCAGTCCAAGGGACTCTCAAGAGTCTTCTCCAACACCACAGTTCAAAGCTTCAATTCTTTGGTGTTCAGCCTTCTTCACAGTCCAACTCTCACATCCATACATGGCCACAGGAAAAACCATAGCCTTGACTAGATGGACCTTAGTCGGCAAAGTAATGTCTCTGCTTTTGAATATACTATCTAGGTTGGTCATAACTTTTCTTCCAAGGACTAAGTGTCTTCTAATTTCATGGCTGCAGTCACCATCTACAGTAATTTTGGAGCCCAAAAATATAAAGTTTGACACTATTTCCACTGTTTCCCCATCTATTTCCCATGAAGTGATGGGACCGGATGCCATGATCTTCGTTTTCTGAATGTTGAGCTTTAAGCCAACTTTTTCACTCTCCTCTTTCACTTTCATCAAGAGGCTTTTTAGCTCCTCTTCACTTTCTGCCATAAGGGTGGTGTCATCTGCATATCTGAGGTTATTGATATTT
>SJYV01003432.1:248214-277074 GCA_006410875.1 Neotragus pygmaeus
ACACACACACACACACACACACACACACTTCTGCATAGACCCAGGGTGGCCCTCAGCCACTGACCAGGCAGGAAGAATGTGTGTACACACTCAAAAGAGAGCTGTTGATTTAGTGCTGGCAACATTCCAGCCATAGAAGTGGGGGGTCCCAACATACTTATTATTTCTTTTTCCACCAGCAGAAAACATCTGCCCTGTGAAAATTATATTCGCCAAGAGACCACGGCATACCTGTCAGGAGACCCGCAATGCTCCCCCACGCCTCCCTCTCAGCAGAGGCCGCAGCTTGTGCTCTGACGGAATTGACCATGGACCCCTAAAGGCTCCTGGTGCCCTGAGCTGAGTGAAAGGAAAGAAGGTGTCCTTGGGCAGGAGCTTCCCAGAGGACCGCTGACATGGAACTCGGGACTCTCATGAAGAGGATGTTGACTCCACCTGAACTGCCTCTTGGAGGAGATGGTTACCCACTCCAGTCTTCTGACCTGGAAGATCCCATGAACAGAGGAGCCTAGCGGGCTACAGTCCACAGAGTCGAAAAGAGTCAGACATGACTTAGCGACTAAAAACAGCAGCAGAACTCCCTCTGGATCTCACTCAATTGACACATGGGAGTCACCTAAATAGAATTCCTCTAGCAGAGTAAAAGGAAGCACGATGGAAAGAGTAAACAGGACCTAAGTTTCAGAGACCCTAGTATGTCCCAGCATTGTACAAACTTCCTCTCTTCCTCTCCTCCCCTCTAGAGACCATGACACTCTTCATGTCTTTCTACCATTTGGTGGGGGGTTGAGGGGGGAGTAGTCTACAGGAGACCAGAAAGACTGCTTGTTATCCTGGAAATGGCTTAGTTTGGGGATGATGAAGCAAAGACCACCCAAGGAAGCCAGGAATACTGACATGGATGCAGATGTGGGGTTGCAAGCTCCCTTAAACCTTACCCAACCAGTTCCTCCAGCAAGTAGTCCCAGTTGACTATAATGTTAAGGACATTCATGGGTGTAGCAGAAAGGTAAGCAGCACCCAGATTGGGAAAATTCTTGAAAGCCAGGATGCAGAGATTGAGCTTAATTCAGGGGGCACTGGGGAGCTACCAGAGGTTCTGGGGAAAGAGGGAGAGTTTATCAGGCTTGTAGATACAATCCATTATGAAAGATACACATGGATACCTCAAGGGTGCTAGTTTACAGAGAGGTTCTAGAGACCGTCCTGATCAGTGGACACTATCAGTCACCTTTGTTGGTCTCTGAAGAGGCACCATCTAGCCTATGAGTCCACTGATGGAGGCTAAGGACTAAGCAGGCACGAACTGGGGCAACTGCCGATGTCAGCCCATCTCAGAAGCAAGGTCCACTTCTAGCCCTGAACATCTTTCTCCAAGCCAAAGGGAAGAGGGCACGTGGGCCCTAGAAAGAGCACCCTGCGTGACCTGGAGCCACATGGCCCCTTCTGGGCCCTGCTTCACTCTGGGGTGGTCTGGGTGGTCTGGACAGAAGCTGTACTGCTCAGAAGCTCTTAGGCGAGTCCTGGGGCTTGAGCCCCTGCTTCGTGGCAGCCGTGTGCCAATCATATACTATAGTTACTTCTCTCTCCAGTTACTGCCTTCAGGGAGAGGGTCTTTCACAGACAGGGGTCCTGCCTACCAGCTTCATGACCTCCGTGCATCAGGTAAACTCTGGGCCCCAGTGCAAGCTCAGCTATTCACGAGCATATGACTTGGGGCAGCTACTTCACGTCCTGCTGCTGCTGCTGCTAAGTCGCTTCAGTCGTGTCTGACTCCGTGCGATCTCAGAGACGGCAGCCCACGAGGTTCCCCCATTCCTGGGATTCTCCAGGCAAGAACACTGGAGTGGGTTGCCATTTCCTTCTCCAATGCATGAAAGTGAAAAGTGAAAGTGAAGTCACTCAGTGGTGTCCAACTCTTCACGACCCCATGGACTGCAGCCTACCAGGCTCCTCCATCCATGGGATTTTCCAGGCAAGAGTACTGGAGTGGGGTGCCATTGCCTTCTCTGTGTCTTATCTATATAGAAGTAAGATAAACACCCGCCTTGCAGGGTGGTTGTGAGAAGCCAAGTTAGTCCTTAAAGTCCTGAGGGTGGTGCGAGGACCAGCACATGTAAACAGCTGATGCCTGCTAGTAATTAATACTGTGAATTAGGGCTACAGTAGAGTGACCCTAGATGCCTGGGAGATACTGGGAGATCCTGGGGAGGGAAGATCAAGGACCATAACCCAGAAGAGACCCCCAGCCCACCCCACAAAAACTGTGATGCACAGCAAGTGAATGCTGACAAGCAGAATCTGGTGTTTATGTCCCAATGTTTCCATGGATTCAGGAGGTGCCAGTTCTTTCTCTGTAGGATCTGTACCCTAAATCTCCAAAGAAGAGCTGCTTAATGTGCTCCTGGAGGTACTACGGGGGTGACTGAGATGAGAGGTCAGGTTCTCATCAGGATTGAGGGTTCTGACTTTCTCACCTCACAAACCCTGCTTCTCTGTTTCCCGTGAAGGGCTTGATTTTCTCCTGAAGAGCAGTGTTTTTCACACTGTAGGTTGCAATCTACTCGTGGTTTATAACGTCCTTTTAAGAGGGTGCAACCAACTTATTAAAAAAAAAAAAGGACTAGAAAAAAACCAGAGTGCATTATATGTGTTAAGGATAAGTGCTGTTCCGTGATAACTACTTTAGCAGGTGTGTTGTATGCCCAGTTGCCACATGTTTCTTTTTTTCTGCTATTTTACTTATTTTGGCCGCACTGGGTCTTCACTGCAGTGAGCAGGCTTTCTCTAGCTTTGATATGAGGGCTTCTCTTGCTGCAGGAGCATGGATTCTAGAATCTGAGGGCTCAGTAGTTGCTTCGTGGGCTTAGTTGCCCTGCGGCACGCGGTATCTTAGTTCCCAAACCTTGGATCGAACCTGCATCTTCTACATTGGAAGCTGGTGGATTCTTAATCACTGGGCCACCAGGGAGGTCCCTACCATGGGTCATGGCAAAAAATGTTTGTAAATCTCCCTGGTACAGCCACGACCCTAACTAACTTAGCTCTGGTCTCCACGAGTAGAGGGCTCATGGAAGAAGCGACCAGGGAGGGCAGACTGTCAAATACAAGAACTTCTGGGAGGTTACCTGGAAACTAACAGAAAGCCAATTTGTGGACGACTGCATAGCCCGGGGAGATAACTCCCCCACAGGAAGTTTTATGGATGGCAGCTGACTCAGCCCACCACACCTGTCCCCTGGTGACAGCTGGGTTTACCTAGAGCCCAGCCTGGCCAAATTTCAGTTTCCATTTCCTTGAAATGGGGATAATCACCCTATTGATTATTATTGTTGTGGGAAAGACCAAATGAGGTGGGGAAAAGACTCTTTCCAGTAAAGGATAAACCTCAAACCGGCCATGGATTTCATGATGGTCTGATGGGTGTGCTTTTGTTGGCCTAAGTAGGGGGAGGAGGAAGGCTCTTAGATCAAGTCTACGCCCCATGGGAGTCAGAGAGGGTGTAAACGGGAGCACAGAGCAGGGAACCCTTATAACAAGGGGCCTGGCCTTCGGCCGGCTTCTTGGCAGACAGCCATGGGGTCTGATCTCACACTGATTTTAGTCACCAAGAAGAGGGTGGCCAGACAGAGCCCAGATAATGAAGGGGCCAGCTAGCAGAGCGCCTACCGAGCACAGCCCTCAAGTGGTGGAGAATGTCTTTTGCCAGCTCCGGAGGGGCTTAGGGTGGGGGTGGAGGTGGGCACAAGATTGGTAGCCTATCCCTGCGGCAGCTAATTTCAGAACAGCCCTTACACCCTCTTCTCAGTGGGAAACAAAGAGGAAGGAGGGGAACTCGGAGGATGGAAGAAAAGAAAGCTTTCAAGAACATCACTAAAAGGTCTAGGGTGAAAGACTCTTGTGGACAAAAAGCCCCCGCCCTCTGTTCTGAAGGGCCACTTATAACAAAGCCCCTTAAGTGGTAACGAGAGGTCCTGGCTGTTTCCTCCATTTTTGTTTTTAAAACTCTCACACTTATTAGGGCTTTTCTGATGGCTCAGATGGTAAAGAATCTGCCTGCAATGTGGGAGACCGTGATTTGATCCCTGGGTCAGGAAGATCCTTGGAGAAGGGAATAGCTTAACCACTCCAGTATCCTTACCTGGAGAATTCCATGAACAGAGGAGCCCGGTGGGCTACGGTCCATGGTGTTGCAAAGAGTGACCAAGTGACTAACACACCCAATTATTAAGGGATGAAATAAATGACTAAGAAAGCAAAAATGGAATTAAAAAAAAACAAAAAACAGTGAAGCCCTGTTTAAAGTTGCATGGTGAGCCTCTTTTATCCTGCAGGTGATCTGGGCATCTGTGATCTCTTTAAGCAAAATTAGAAGTCCTAACCAGGGGGCAGGTCCAAAGATCCCCTCTGCAAATTGTCAAATGTGTGGAAAACCCAAAGTCCTTAAGAACTGCCCAGGCCTTCCTTTCAGGTGTAGACCTTGAGGGTGGGTATATCTAGCCCTGGTTCCAAGGCCACAGATTCCCTGACTTTCCCCGTTACATAATTAAGTCCCCCCACCCTACCCATCCCCCTGCGGAGCTATCTTGACACCTTTTCTCACTGGAAGATGCATGGGACATAAGGTTGAACAAAGACATTTATTTGTAAAAGCAATTCTCAATGGAGCAGAGACTGTCTCCATAGAAAGTAAAGCAGTGATCATGGGGGGTCCACATGCAGACATTAGTGAAACCCAGGGCGAATCCAGACAGACAGCACTGCTGCAGACACCAGAAAGCTCCCCATCCTGCCAACTGCAAAGCAAAATGTCCTTTCTGCTCAAGAACACGGATGTACCGAGATGTCCTATGAGAACGCAATTTGGTCTGACGTCCACGGTGAAGTGATCAGGGAACAGCTGAGGGAGCCTTTGTTTGTTTGTTTGTTTTTTCCTCTTCTGGGTGACTTGTCGGCTTCCCACAGATACCCAGCTAAGAGCTGAAGTGGTCCTTCACCCTCCAGCGGGAGGGGGCAATGTCAAACCCCCAGGGCCGGCTCACATGCCCATTCTGATGCTCTGAATGATCTGGAAGATAGCTGGACGAGGAAAACAAAACAGTCGGCTCAGACACCCGACAGCACACAGCTGGAAACCCAACCCCACCGCCAGCCCCGCTTTGCTGACCTGGGGCCCTGGGCCTGTTAGCACACAGCTGATTAGAGATTTCCTAACAAGGAGTTAAGTTAACAAGAGGTCAGTGAACTTCTTTAAAAAGGCAGTCTTGCTCTGTCTGCTGATGGATGCCGCGGGGATTTATGGATAACTCCTGCTAATTCTACCGAGAGTGGAGGCCAGCAAGCCCTCAGATGCTGAGAGATTTGGCCCCCTCCGTCCCCAGGAGGTTCTGATGCTGCTGAGGAGTGGGGAGCAGGGCTTGCGTGCGTGCGGGCGGGGCGCTCGTTTAACAGGTCATTGACGCTGCCTCTTCCCAAGGGCTGTGACCTGGAAAAGAAGCTGCCCTTGAACGGGAAGGAAGACCAGGTGCTGGGAGCAGACATGCGGAGCTGGGCCCCCCGGCTGCTGATAACCTTTCAATACACGTGCATCTTCAGGCGGCCTGGAACGTTCTGAAATTCAACTTGAAATACACCAAGAGCTGCACTGATTTATTCAGGGCGCTGTCCTCACTAAGTGGAATGAACTCCTTCCTGATAATCCGAAGGGGTGGGTAGCCTGAATGTCCAACAAACAATTCCTGGGGCCCATCCCCTCCTTATTTGGGTTAGAGTTGATTGGAAAGTTCCCAGTCTGATTTAGTCGAAAGGGTTTAAATGTGTCCCAGGAGAGGAAGGTCCAACTTCTTTTTCACATCTTTCCCAGATGTAAAATATATAATATGGGTCCATCGTGATGGAGACACTCATGATAACTGCAATGAACATGTACGGAATGATTTTTGTTTTTTTTTTTAGGAGCATCTGGGTACCATGTAATCATCTGTAAACACAGAACAAGCAGAGGTCATTTCAGGGGTTTACTCCATCTCTCCTTCATAAAGTTTTCCTGGAATAGACCCAGGAATGCTGCATCCTAAGTAACCAGAGTGAAAGAGGCTACTCAGAACCCTCAAAAAACAAAGTGTTTGATTTTATCATCTAGCTTTAGTGAGCATATACCATGGGCCGGGCACTGTGCTTGGGGATTCAAAGATAATTCACAGGGGCTCTTTATTGGACAGCTAAATTTGAAGGGTAGATTAAGTACGAATGAAGTTGGGTGTCAGTTTGGTTTTTTTTTATGATTTTTTGTTTTTGATGTGGACTATTTTTAAAGTCTTAATTGAATCTGCTATTGTTTCTGTTTTATGTTTTGTTTTTTTGGCCACAAGGCACATGGGATCTTTGCTGCCTGAATAGGGATTGAACCCACAGCTCCTGCAATGGAAGGCATAGTCTTAACCACTGGACTGCCAGGGAAGTCCCTGTATGGGAATTTAGTTTACGGTTTTTCATTAAAAAAAAAAAAAACCACTGGGTACATCATCATGACTTTCCTAAATTGGATATACACCCAACGTGATTTAATATTAGGTTTTCATGAATGTTCAGTGTGACCATATAAAAAGTGACAACAGATAAGCCTCTGCTGTAATATTGTTATAGCGGATGCACAGTGTTTGATCTGATCCCCAAATACCTCCAGTCAGCTATACATCTTGGGCTCTCCTTTATGCTTCTTAGTGGTTATTTGGGCTCAAGGATTCCTGTGTCTGGTCACATCTCTGGTGTTACTACACCAGCCTGCAGTGGGCCCTCTTCTATTATTATGAGCTGCAGACTAAGTTGGAAACAAAGACCGTTAGAACTACGTGTGTAACTAGAGTCAATCTAGTTGTATGTGAAGGTTGGACTCTTTTCTAGATAAAGGAGTTAATTCAACAAGTCATGATATTTAACCCTGGCTGTGCTCAGAGGTTTTCTTGGCTTATTCTGATTGGGGGGTGACTTTTGACAGGAGAAGTTGCTAGATGGATGAGGAAGTACTCACCCAAATGTATAAGCTTGCTGGAATATGGATGTTTTTGTCTTCCTCTAGCAAAGCTAACAAGGAATAAAAATTAAATAAACGTTCTGTGTTCTGGCTTCACATAGGAGTCCTAGGAGGCAGCTGTATCTTCAAGCACATTAGGAAAAAAAATATTTACATCCACCATGCCTCAGGCTTTGTTCTCAGGATCAGGAAAATATCCCTAATTTGGACAAAGGGGCTTAACTTGAGAAGAGAGTGCTAGGGTTGGAGGGAACTGGGTTTGACTCTCTGCTCTTCACTGACCAGCCGTGTGACTGCATGAATAACTTAACCTCTTCATGCTCGTCTCCTTTGCTGTGAAGTGAGGACCATGTTGCTTGCTGTGTTAACATAGGGACTAAACATATGATATAGATGAGGCTCCTCACATATCAAGGTTTTGGTGCATGGGAGCTATTGGTATCACTAGTTACTATTACTACAGTGATGGTTGTGGCTTCTGTAGGTATGCCCATGAAGACCGGAGCTCAGGGGCTATTCACCATCTGCCAGAATATGAATTTTTGGAATTCACAAAATAGTTTTGAGCCGATTTCTCTAATTTATAAAACTGTAGATAATATGTACTCCAAAGAATTGCAAGGAATGAATATGATGATGTAAGTAAAAGATGCTCATAATAGATGCTCCAAAATGTTTCTCTGTGAGATTTATTCTTAGACAACAAATCGTTACCAGCAGTATGTAGGTCAATGACTAGGAAGCAGTCTGTGTCTTAGTCCATCAGATCCCATTTAAGTTATTTCATGATTTTGAAAATGCTGGGTAATGATAAAACCACTCAATTCTTTTTAAGGAACTGCTTCAAATTTCTCTTAAGAATCTTAGACAAAGTTTGCTTACCTCAGAGTAGCAACACTTATATTAAAACTTACCTATCTCTGTGTCTGTTTTAAAAACGAAAGAAAGGGGTCATTCTTGACCCTTATTGAATCCATGAATTAACATGTAAAAGCTGATGGTCTTGAATATGTTTACAGGTGACCCTTTAAAATCGAATCCTCTTAGAGAAATTACTCTGAATAAAAGTCTACTTTAAGTTCAACATTTGCTTCCACTGCTAAGATAATGGAGAGATGGTTGTCTTTTATGATTTGTTTTTCAATTGCATCAAGGTCTTTTAAAAGGCTTTACCATCTTATACCAATTATATTAACTGTACTTCTGTGTGCATGCCAGTAATGACCCTCCGAGCAATCCAGGCCTCCCCAGTGCTGACTTTCCGAGGCGGTGAATGGGAAGGGAGCCAAGAGTGGGTTCCAAGTGGGAAAGGAAGTGGGGAGTCTAGACCCTGACAAGTTAATAACTTAACAGTGGGCGAACAAAGCAGACAAAACAGTTGAGCAGGCTGCAGGAAAGGGGCCGTGGGCAGGCGAGTCAGCAGGAGGAGAATGCCAAGAACGGGATGGGTGGCGGGCATTGGAGGTCAGGGCATCCGGCCCTGGGAAGGCCACAGAGGTTCAGAAAAATCCAGGCCAGAGCGGGAACTCCAGAATCTGAGGGCCTCCATGCTCTCCCATCTGTTTAGGATCCTGGTTCTTGTTAACCTCGGCTGGCTCCATCTCTTTTATTCAACTGTTCCCTTTCAATGAAGTCCTTAGGGTTTAACATGTGACAAGCACTGGCAACTCAAAAATCAAACAAACCAGGACAATCCTCTTGACTCTACATCTCCCATCCACAGATACCCTCCTCTTTACAACCACTTCCAAAAAGCTGTCTATAGTCCTCACTTTATCCATTTCCTTGCCTTCGATTTCTCATTCCACTGCACTCAAGCTTCTGCTCTCTTCAACTCCATTGAAATAGCTCTTGCTAAAACCACAAATGGCCTTCCAAATCACCTAATCCACAAGCATCCTTCAGCTGCCTCTGGCCATATACCCCTCTTCACCGTTGCTGAGCGCTCCCTGGGGGGAACTCTCCCTTGGCTTCTGTGACACACAACTCTCCGGGTTTCCAGTCTTCTTCCTTCTCTCTACTCTTTACACTAAACCTGGAGTATGGGGGTCATCCTGACTCTTCCTGACCAGTCAACAAGAATGCTGAAGTTCCCCAGTATATTTTCTGGCTTTCCTCTCTTCACTACATTCCTTTTCCCGTGTGATCTCATCAATGGCCACTTAGCTTTCAATGACTCACCAAGATGTGCTGTCAGCCCGAACTCTCCTAGGAGCTCCAGACCCACGCCTTCCACCGTCTAATTGATACCTGCACACAGGTGGCTCAAAGGCTCATCAAACACAAGAGGAACGCCTCACGGTCTCTTCCCACTGCTAAGCTTGGCATCCTCCTCCTCCATCTTGCACGTAAACCCAAAGCACCAGAGTCATTCTTGGACATGTCTAGTTGATGACTGAGACCTGTGGGCATTACCTAATAATCTTGTGATTCTGCATCTTCCATTCATCCTTCCAGAAACCGCCCTAGTCCAAGTTACCATCATCTTTCCCCTGATTCCTGAGACAATCTCCAGCTGGCTTGCTCCTCTTCAATCTTTTCTCCATACTGTAGCTAGAATTATTCCTTAGATAAAAATAAGTGAGGTAATGCCATCCTTGAGTTCCTAGCATACCAGAAGCTTTGTATTGCCCAATAAGTAAGATCACACCATCCTTGGGTTCCTAGCGTTCCAGAAGCTCTCTATTGCCCAATCCTTTGCAAAGCCTTCATGAAGAGCATTTCCTGGCTCCGGGCATCTTGTCCATACTCACCTTCTCCACTCTCTTCCTCCTTTATGGCACATCTTCCTGTTTTCAGGAGCTCCCTGATCTCACGATAGGACTTCTAAACATGCCATTCTTTCCATCTGAAATACTTTCCCCATCCTATCCTATTGCCTAGTTTTTCTTCATAATTCAAAAGTTATTTCTTCAGAGAGGCTGACTTTGACCATCTGGAGCAAGAGTTCTCTAACTTGTGTATCACAGTGTCCTGAACATGTCTGAAAACAGGTGCTGGACCCCATCCCTAGAGTTTCTAATCCACTGGGTCTGAGGTGGGAACTGAGAATGTATATTTCTAACAAGTTCCTAGGTGATGCTGAGGCTGACGGTTCAGGGACCACGCTTACCCAAAGCCACTTACCCAAAGCACACCATCCTTTTGCATCACAGGCACGCTTTGTTTTATTGCCTTTTTTTAAACAAATTTGTGGCAATCCAGTATGGCTGAAGTCTAAGGGTGCCATTTTTCCAACAGCATTTTCTCATTTCTTTCCTCTGTGTCACATTTTGATAATTCTCACATTTCAAACTTTTCATTATTATTAGACTGGCTATGGTGATCTGTGATCAGTAATCTTTGATATTACTGTTACAAAAAAGATTGTGGCTTGCGGAAAGGCTCAGATGATGGTTAGTGTTTTTCATCAATAAAAAATACATTTTTAATTAACATGTATACACTTTTAAAAAAGATATAATGTTATTGGATTCTTAATAAGCTATAGTATAGTGCAAATATAACTTTTATATGCACTGAGAAACCAAAAAACTCATGTGACTTGCTTTAATGAGTATTCACTTTACTTGCAGTGGCCTGGACCCGAACCTGCAACATCTCTGAGGTCTGCTGGTACATGCTTTCACAGCTCTACGTGCCTCTCCTTCAAGCATATTCATGGCTGAAATTTTACACATTTCAGCATAATTATTTGACTGACTCATCCTTCTTCCCCACTTGACCACAGGCTCTAGGAGAGCAGGGATGATTTTGTTCCCACATCAACCCATGGGTCTAAGCTCAGCACCAGGAATATAGTAGGTCATCAGTACAAATTTATTGAAGGACAGAAAGATGAAAAATTGTGAACAGCATGGAAGAAAATGCATTTAAAAACTTCAATTGATTACTCTGCCAACCAAAAAAATCAGCATCATATGGCAACCTTGAGATTCAATTGGTCCAAGAGCTCAGTCCTTGAGGGGAAGTCAAGTCATAAGAACATAAACTTCCTTAAGGTTGGGGGCTGTGCCAGTCCAATGCACTCGCCTCCTGGGGACTGACTGACCCCAGATAACTGCAAGTGGCTGTAGAACACAGGCATGACACAAGTAGATCCCCTAGGAGACTGTCAGAACACTGGGACCCTACCAGACAATGGGGGCTTCCAAAAATGATGTTTATTGAAAGTAAATGGTTGACGACAAGAGACATCAAGAAGTTGCTGAGAAGAGGGATCAAGGCCAGAGGGAATCCCCTTTAGGAGGATAAGCCAACTTCAGAAATCACACAACTTTTATTCTTTTTCATTTAAAAAATTTAGAAAATTAAAGCACCAGTAGGAAAAGTATGGGTCCCACAAAAGACAAGCAGAAATGTTAGAAGACAACACATCATGAGGTGGTTCTTTCTTTGAAAGAATCAGCACAAAGAAGGTCAAAGGCAAGATGCCATTTCCCAGTGGCTTCTCCAGAGATGCAGAAGAGAGGAAAGAGAGGGAAGCCTGGGACAGGTGAGGGCGGGAGGACGATGTTAGAAGGGATCATATTAGCAAAGAATGGGATGCTTGCTCTCTGGAGTCAAATGGCAGACAGTAGAAGCATTCTTCTGAGAAGGAACCCATAAAGAAACCCAGAGGACCCAAAGGGCGTGGGGAAGAAAGAAGCATAGACAAGGGAGGTGTGAAGATCACCTTGAGGGAGTCAATGGTTGATGAGACATCTTTTTCCAGACTGTTCATCTCAGATCCTGAGGCAGGAGTTCCGGAGTAGACGCACGTCCTCAAGCTTCCCTTTGTGGTGAAACAGAAGGGGTTCTCCGGGGCGGCTCAGCTCCTCAAACATCCCACTTTCCAGTCTTGGGGCTGTGACACCCTCTGGGTATCACAATTTCAAGAGAGTTCAGGCAATCTCCAGGAAAGGCCAGTGTTTATGTGGTCAACCTGCAAACATGGTGAATTCAAATCTATCCTGAAGTAACTGTCCAGGAAAGAGCAAGGTGACAGACAAGCCTGTTGGCCCAGTCAAGAAACCGCCCATGGCTGGGTCGGGGCTTTACCCACCTGGCAGCAAACCCAGACAGTCTGTCCAAATGGAACTCTGCACTGTGCACCTTTTCTGGCAGGGAAAGTAAGAGATGTTTCAACAGTTTTTTTTTTTTCAGTACCTGGTCATATGCTAAATGCCTGAAGTTGGTGGAAAACTTCTGCTCCATGGTCGTTTGGGGGAAACGGTAAGAGAAAAGGATGTAGGGTTTGGAGTTTAGGTTCGGGAATTAGCTCTCTTTTTAGCTATGGGATGGTGGCTGATTTCCTCTATGGGCCTGTTTTGTGATTCGGAGAAATGAGTACCAAAGCTTCTTTGTAGGCACTGTGTGATAAGAAAAGAAACCATAAGTGTAGGGCCTGGCATTATAGTAAGTACTCCAGAAACAGTAGTCAAAATAGTTGTATGAATAGATGCTGCTCACCCCATGGGCTAGTCTTCAAAGAGTTCTTTCTGGAAGGAGAGAAGAGGCTCTAGCCTGTCTAGCTGCCCCTGCAGAGATGACACCACTGACTTCTAGCTGGCAAACCCTGAGCTCTACCTGTCCAGGTAGGAGCTGGGCCTCCTGACTTCCCCAATATCACAGAGTTGTGCTCCCCCACTACAAATTTTCTCACCTTCACAAGAGTCGCAGCATTACCTTTCTTTCCTTGTAAACATTCAGAAACTTGGTTTGAGCCTTGCCAGGAGTGTTGAGAGATGGTGACACAGCATGGTGAAGGGCATCATCAAAATGACCATAAAAACAAGCATTTGCAACACCACCACTAGGACTCAACTAAACACGGTGCACACACGGCCTCATTTAATAATCCCCAGGATTCATTTTCATGAGGCTCCCAGGAGTTTTCAGATAGAATCTTACCGCTTTTAACAGTGGGAGAACTGAGGCTTAGAGTGGGTATAGATGTGAGTAGCTCGGACAAGGGCACAGAGTTAGTAGATGGCAGAGCCATGTTTCCAACCCAAGGAGGCTGGCACATGCAGGACTTGGGCCTTTTGCTCCTCCACACCATCCTTAACAGAACAACCAGTCCCAGTGAGGGAAGGGGAATTGGCCCTTCCAGAAATGGAGAGGCATATCCATAAAGGGAGACTGCTCGACCCCCTGAAAGGAGGCTGGGAAGACAAGAGACTTCAAGGCCAGCCAAGAACATCTCAGGGAATCACTCTTCCTATCTGTTCTGAATAGGGTGTCCTGAGAAAACAGACCTGCCTGTGATATATTATCTCTACTCCGTTCCATCCCAGCAGGCAGAGTGTCTGCAGGAGACAGGAGAAGAGTACAGTTTGTTAACTGCCAGACAAAGGGAACGTTCCTGTCCAGAAACAGCGCAGTTACTCACAACTGATGGTGCAGGCTCTGTGGGAAAGGCATTAACTCTGTAATCACAGAGGCCAGCGCTGGGCCAGACATAATTCCCCATGTGATGGGCAAAGAGGGTCCAGATGTGCATTCCCCTCTGGGGATGAAAAAAAATCAGAATATCCAGCAACACAGGAGGTATCCCCTAAACACACACACACAGACACGCACATAGTCAGACATGCACACACATACACACAAAACAGGCAGACACACAAACACACAGAGATACACACATAAACCCATAGAGACACACAAACGCATATGCAGACACACAGAGACACATAAACACACATAGACAAGCACATACACAAAGATACACACAAGCACATATACACGAACATACATACAGACATGTGCAAATATACACAGACACAGACATAAACACACAGAGAGACGTAAACACATACACATACACACACATAACACAGGATTTCACTGAAGATCCTGCCTCAGTGAGAAGAGCTTTTCTTTCATTTGTTTCCCTTTAAGGTTTGAACAAAGAGATCTGCTGCTTAAAAAAAAAAAAAAAGAAAGAAAGAAAGAAAAAGCTAAAACCAGGAGTCATTTTGTTCCCCAAATACACTTATTTTTTTTCTGATTATACAAGTAATATATGCTCATTGACAAAATTGGAAAATATAGAAAATTAGGAAGGAAATAAGTCACTGGTTTAATCCCATTACCCTGGAGGTTTCCCTTTGATGGGGGATATAAACTCATCAGTTTCAAGAAAACCCAGGCTTCAAGAACCACGAAAATGCGCATAATCTCTAATTAGGAAGTGAGTATCAGGTTCAGCCAGAGAGAGAGAGAAATGAAATTGAAATGAGGGACAGATGAGAGAGAATTAGTCTGAGGGAAGGAAGCGGGGCTGGCTGGTGCAGAAGTTTCCTTCTGAGAGTCGTCAGTACGATGAGGGTAAAACGGTGGCTCCGGGGACCTGGCTGCAAGCTCAGTGAGGGGAGAGGACGGACTCTGCTCTTAGCTTGCTGCCTCCTGCCCATGTGCAGGGACACGCCAGGGCCCCGGAGAGGCGACCACCACCACAGGGTCCCAAGAAACATGGAAGCGCCGACTGAACTACCCAACTGTCTGGTCAGCTAGCCTGTGAGGAAAAAGACCTCATTTCCCCAGGTCCAGGTGAAACTTATAGTTCAAGAGGGCAGTCAAAAATGCTGAAGGTAGTAATGCTTATGGAAAGATCCTGTGTATATAAAAAATAAAAGACTGAAAAGGGGTAAAAAAGTGCTGAAGACAGGGACTTCCCTGGTGGTCCAGTGGCTGAGAATCTGCCTTGCAGTGCAGGGGACACGGGTTTGATCCCTGGTCGGGGAACACAGGCAGCTAAGCCCCTGCACCACAACTGCCGAGCCCACGCGGCGCAATGAAAGGCCCCGAATGACGCAACTAAGACGCAGCCAGAGAAAGCGAGCAAGCAAGCAAGCAAACAACTCCATGTACAATGGCGTCAAAAACGTTAATGTTGCTGTTTAGACATAAAGTTAGCAAAAGATGTGGGGAACTTGTACACTAGAAACTGCTGTAAAACTGCTGAAGACGGTTGTCCAGTGAACACTGTAGAACGGACGTCAGGGCCGATCACCCTGCCGTCACCGCTGTGTTCAGCAGCTCACGGCAGCACACTCCCCACCGAGCTCCGGGGGCGGCTCGGAACCCTCCTCCACGAGGCTCTTGAAAGAGCCCACGACAAAAGGGAGCGGGAAACCCAGGGGCAAGAACTGTGGGCACGAACGGCGTATGGACTCCGTCAATGGTCCAGGGAAGCACCCGCAGACAGCAAGTGTCTGGAGCAGATAGCGCTCGGTGTATCTGTATGACAGCATCTCTGCCGCCTCAGACAGACAGTCCGGGTCACGCTTGTCTCTGAGTCTCAAGATAAAGACAGAAGCTATCAGACAGTTCCCTAAAGAGGCAGGGTTTTGAAAACAGGGGACTGAGAGTCGGGACGAGCTGCTTATCTGGAAAGAGGACCCGCGGCTTGCAGAAATGGAAGATAATTTTTTTTTTTTTTAATAAAAATGGGAGAGAATAAAACAGCCGAGTCTCTAAGAGAGGGCTGTTGAAAGTCTTGGGACTTCAATGTCAATCTAAGGGTCTAGGAAATCAAAGACAAGTGCAACCCAGTTAAAAAGGCCCCAGGAAAAATTTCGGGTCAAGACACGAACAAGAAAAGTTTCTGGCCTCTTTGAAGTAATCATCTGAAGGGACTCAGAAGAGGGATGTAACTAAGAGACAGGTTATAGATTTCTGATGGAAGGTATATAATATTAACAGCAGTAAGGCTAGTTTCCAAACGAAGCCTGACCAAGTGAGACACGGCCCTGAGATGGCCTACATGGACAATTCCGTGCCTCAGAACACGCTGTTTCCTGAGCTTTTGTATCTCACAAGGGAAACTTTTTTTTTTTTAAAATAACAAAACAGTGGTGTATTTCGGTTGCTTTAAGAAAATAAAAACCCAGGGTCAGGAAGATCCCCTGGAGGAGGAAACGGCAACCCACTCCAGTATTCCTGCCTGGAAATCCCCATGGCTGGTGGAGCCTGGCAGGCTACAGTCCATGGGATTGCAGAGTCGGATGCGACTACGCGACTGAGCACAGAGACAGGCAAAGGGATGAAACTCACCGGTTACTTCTGATATTCAACTTCAAAGTACAAACCCCTATGCACTGATTTCGGCCTGCCTGTGGGTGGTTCCTTGTTCCTGCCTGGGTCTGTCTGAAAGGCTCTGATGCTTTCTCGTGGGAACATAAGTCTCACACACTGGGAGTGTTATCACCGAGACAGCGTCACCTCCTCCTTGGAGTGAAGAGGTGGGGTCTACAGCTCTCTGGAAGGTTCAGACCACCGTGAGTGGCTGTGTCTGCCAAGCAGAGGCACAGCCTGGGAGGATGGGGGTAGGAGGCGATGGGAGACTAAGCCGCCCTGGCATGTAAGTCCCATCCATGGTACCACTACTTCCCCTGAGGGTGATGGGGACAGAGGTGGCAGGGGCTGAGGCTGCAGGTTTCACGCGTGCTGTGGGCCAGCACGTACGTCCCTGGAGCCGTTCAGCGCCTGGACAACCTCCAGCAGGGCTCTTCCTACCCCTGTTTAATCCATAAGGAAATCAATACTGAGAGAGTGAGGAACTGGTCCAAGGATTTTCAGCGGAAACCTGGCGAACCCAGGCTCTGAACCCACATCTGGCAGCGCCCCAAACTCACCTCCCCTCGGAAGCCTCTTATCCTTTTACAGCCAGTTGGTCAGTTTTCAAAGAAGTGTCTTGCCGGAGAGATCTTTTGCAATCCTGGAAAGTGGACATCTCCTTCCTCTGAAGTGAGGTGCGCTAGATAACATCCTCTGACTGGTTACAACCATGGATCCGGGCTGGACGGGACCCCGGGGGCCTCCCTGGTGAGGAGTGGGCATCGCCTGGGCTCCAGGGGCCTCTCTGAGTACCTGTGCTTTGTGGCCTCCCGGCTCCCCCGGGTCCTCTCCCGTCCTTCTCATCATCTGGCTCTTGTCAGCGCCCAGCGCCGGTGGCACGAAAGGCATATGTGGAGAATGAGGAAGGGCACTGGGAAGAAGCTGAGGAGGGAGGGGTCAAGAGTGTGCTGTGACATGTCACTCCCTGTGATGAGGGGTCCCAGCACCTCCTGGAGGTTTGTTAACTTGTTTCCCCACATAAAATGGAGTAAGGGTGACCAGCAAGCGAGCATTTACTTAAAAGTGTCAACATTTTTACCAGTCTTCATTCTTTCCCAGAAGATACTAGGAAAACAGATAAAACAGGCGATGCTTAAGACGTGCCTGACCTGAGTGTTTATTTACCCTGGGACACTGACAGTATTTCTGTGACTTTTTAAATTGAAGTACAGTTGATTTACAACGTTTCAGGTGTACAGCAAAGTGATTCATTGATACAAACATACATGCGTGTGTATGTAAGTCACTTCGGTCCTGTCCGACTCCTGGTGACCCTAAGGACTGTCGCCCACCAGGCTCCTCTGCCCATGGGATTCTCCAGGCAAGCAAGAATTCTGGAGTGGGCTGCAATATGGCAAAGTGACTCAGTGATACAAACATATATATATATATATATATATAATTTTTCAGATTCTTTTCCACTCTATGTTATTACAAAGATGTTGAGTATAGTTTCCCATGCTATACAGTAGGTCTTTGTTGTTTATCTTTTATGTATAGTAATATCTGTTAATCCCGAATTCTTAATTTATCTCTTCCCCCTCCCTCCTCCCCCTTTGGTAGCCATAAGTTTGTTTTCTATGTGACATTATTCCTAAAAAGAGCCCTTTGCCCAACCATCAATCAGAAAAGTGGGTTAACAGAGTAAGGTAATGAAAGTAAGGGGATCAGATCACATTTTTCCTCTCTGTATAAAAATCTAGGGACTTCCCTGGTGGTCCAGGGGTTAAGCATTTGCCTTCTAATGTAGGGAACTCGGGTTGGATATTTGGTCAGGGAACTAGGAGCCCATATGCCTCGGGGCAACTAACCCTGCAAAACTACTGTGTCCTCTCGCCACAGCTAGAGAAGCCTTTGCGCTGCAATGAAGAGCCTGCGTAGTCAAAAAATTTTTTACAAAATATGAATAACTAATTATATGAACTCAGAGAGGGCGAATGACCTCCTTAATATCCCCGGGACTTGGTGAAAGAGAACTTAAGGTTGGCCTACGGTATATCCTGTTCACGGGAAAGGGACCTGCTGGACAGGGACAGGAAGCGGCGTGTCTGCAGAGGTATGGAAATCCCACCGGAAAGTCTGGTGTATTTTGTGTGAGCATGACAGGCAAGGCGGGGGTGAGAGGGCTGCTGCGCGCATCACAGATGGACAGCAGGATGTGGGATGTGATGGGTCTTTATTACGTTACGCTACAATGGGTAAGGTATGGTAAAGACAGTATGCAGGAGACCCGAGTTCGACCCCTGGGTTGGGAAGATCCCCTGGAGGAGGGCATGGCAACCCACTCCTGTATTCTTGCCTGGAGAATCCCCATGGACAGAGGAGCCTGGTGGGCTACAGTCCATGGGGTAGCAAAGAGTCGGACACGACTGAGCAACTAACACTTTTGCTTTCACAAAACTGAACAGAGGTGAGAGAGAGCAGTGATGAGGGGCTTTAGTCATCCAGGCGCTGAGACAGCTCGTGACATAAGGCAAAGGAACTGATGATAAAGGGAAGGGCTAGATTTAAGGAAATTGCATTTTTTAAAATTTAATTTTATTTTTAATTGGAGGATAATTACTTTACAATGTTGTGATGGTTTCTGCCATACATCAACATGAATCAGCCATAGGTATACATATGTCCCCTTCCTCAAATTCTTTTAAACGTAGAGAAAACGTAGGTAGATCACGGAATCACTTAGCTGTGAGGCAGAAATTAACACAATGTTGTAAAATCAACTCTAATAAAATCAAGGAGAAAAAAGATAGGCAGGAGCCTATGGCCTGTGACTCTAGTATGCGAGGGACTTAGAGGGAAAGTGGGAGCTACAAGAGGAACTGAATCGTGACTAATTCCAGAGAGACGGCAACAGGGATGGAGCTAAAGGAGCTATTGTGTTTCTCATGACATGTTTGGAGAGACATAAGAAAAGGACACAGACAAAGATAGAAGGAACGGCACAGCACCCAGGATGAATTGAGAAGAGTGATACATTTCTGCGAGAACAGCGCTTAGGCCTGAAATGAAGCTTGAAAAAAAAAAAAAAAAAAGCTAAAGTTGGCAGAAGAAATTTGAAAAGAAAAATTTTAAAGGGACATTATTTTTAGCTGTGATTAAAAAAGGAATGAGGTTCTTTGCTTGTATCAGAACAGCATGTTAACAGAGAATGAAGTTAAGATGACCCAACTCCCTGTTCACTGTCTAGCCTTTCCATAGAAGCCAGTGGTCTTAACTAGGAAGAGGTAAAGAAGCATCCTTATAGAACTTCCCTGGCAGTCCAGTGGTTAACACTCTGTGCTTTCAATGCATAGGGCATAGGTTCAATCCCTGGCTGGGGAACTAAGATCTGGCGTACCATGTGGCATGGCCAAAGTATTTTAAAAAATAAAGAGGCATCCTTAGAAGAGCCGCAGGCATGCAGGCAGGGGATGTGGCATGCCATGAGTGGTATGTCCTCTTAACCATTTTAAGTCCAAATCTCCAGGCCCTACAGGCTCCCATTCCA
The DNA here is from genome assembly GCA_006410875.1 of Neotragus pygmaeus. Classification (NCBI taxonomy): domain Eukaryota; kingdom Metazoa; phylum Chordata; class Mammalia; order Artiodactyla; family Bovidae; genus Neotragus; species Neotragus pygmaeus. The sequence goes on from SJYV01003432.1 coordinate 267,843, forward strand.
GGCCCCTGCACAAACCAACAGACAGATAGGACAGCAGAGACAATGTACCTGATCCCTGAAAAAACTAATGGAGACTGCGAAGTTTCCAAAAGATTACCGCCAGCAAACATCCCAGTGTACTCAGGCAGGAGGGGGAGATACAGTTCCTACAATGTGAACCAATAAGCCTGGCAAAATGTTAACTAAGATGTAGTGTAAAGAAGGTTTTTAATCCCTTTGAAAAGGATGGGTATTGAAAACTAGCAAAAGTTGGAGAAAAATAAGCCAGACTATTGGCTTGCCCTCTCCCTTATATGGGTTTCCTGATGGCTCACTGGGTAAAGAATTGGCCTGTAGTTCAGGAGACCTGGGTTCGATCCCTGGGTCAGGAAGATTCCCTGAAGGAGGGCATGGCAACACACTCCAGTATCCTTGCCTAGAGAACGTCATGGACCAAGGAACCTGGTGGGCTACAATCCATGGAGTTGCAAGAGTCAGACACTCCCCTATATGCTACCTAAGGGCATAGGCCAGAAAGGGCTCCAGTTACTGTGTATCTTGAAGCAGAAAAAGCAAAACAAAACAAAAAAACCACCCCAGCTCTGTATCTATTTAGTTCCTAACAATAGAGGCTGTATGGTGACCCACTCTCGGAGAGCCCTGTGACTGGGCTGTGGCCATTCTTGAGCCTGGTGTATTATCTCAGGCCTCCAAGCCTTTGTCACACGGTGCTCCCTCATGCGGATTAACCTTCCCTTTGTCTGGCTGTTTGTCCTTCAAAACTCAGCTCAAATGGCAGCTCCTCTGGGAAAATGTCTCTTCTGCTCAGCATGATTTAGAAGCCCACTGCACAATCTGATCCCCATGTTGGAATCCTAGTACCCAATGTGATAGAGGTAGGAAGTAGGGATTTGGGGACGTGCTTAGGTTCTGAGGGTGGAGGTCTCATAAATGGAATTTGTTGTTTCATTTAGTTTCTCAGTCATGTCTGACTCTTTTGAGACCTCCATGAACTGCAGCCCTCCAGGCTCCTCTGTCCTTGGGATTTCCCAGGCAAGAACACTGGAGTGGGTTGCCATTTCCTTCTCCAGGAGATCTACCTGACCTAGAGATCGAACCCGGGTCTCCTGCTTTGGCAGGTGGGTTCTTATCACTGAGCCAGCAGGGAAGCCCCATAAATGGGATCAGTGCTCTTGGAAAGGACACCCTACTGAGCTCCCAAGCCTCGGCTGCTGCGTGAGGATGTCATGTGAGGATACAGGGAGAAGTCTGTGTTTGGGCACAGGGCCCTCACCTGACTAAGTTGGTACCCTGTTCTGACTTCCAGGCTCCTCAACCATGAGCAATAAAATCTTGCCATTTCTAAGCCACCCAGTCCACAGGGTTTTGCTAAAGCAGCCCGAACGGACTCAGTCCCTTATCCGCGCTTGCCAAGCCCTCTGAGCGCTCTACTATCCCCTGGGCTACAACGGACAGCTTCCTTATCTGCCTACCCATGGCCTGCTGCCTCCTGGAGGAGTTTCTACTTCCAGAGCCTGCCCAGTGCCAGGCACACAGGGGACCCTCAAGTTACTGGGATTGCTTGTAGGAGTTTTGCTGAGAGGTTCAAAATCAATCTGAGGGGATTTGTCTCTAATTATGTTCTGTGGGCTTCTCCAAGGCTATACTTTTATCAGTGACTTGGAGGAATAATATTTTTTCAAGAAACCATAAAGCTGGGAGAGAAAGATAATTAGATAAAAGGCTCAAGGTTCAATCTTTGTTTGACTATAAAACCTGAAAACATAGATAAGTTTTTATATAGATGGATTTTTCTTCTTGATTTTTCTGTGGCATGCTAACAGCATGTGTTTTTCCTTTTTTGGTTTGTTTTGCTTTCGGGAGAAAATCAGAGGCAGATCACGTGAGGCAACGTGTCACAGATGACTGTATAGGCAGTACTGAGCGAAATGCCGCATCGGTGCACCGTATTCAATGCAATTTTTCACCAGTGCTCTGAACTATGCGTTGCTAATGCAGGGCAACACACTGAATATATCATGTAATGTCACTAACCGTATGGTACATTATCACATAATATCAGTGAGCCATTTATTATAGATGTTATTCTATGCTTCCAGACTTTCTGGCTACTCTGTAGAAAAATGGCTTATAACCAACAATGAAATTATAATAGAAATGTTCACGAAGCTTTATGCGTGCAGGCTTACAGTGTCTAACAGGCTTACAGTGTCTTACAGGTAAGAATACTGGAGTGAGTTGTCATTTTCTCCTCCAGAGGATCTTCCCCACCCAGGGACTGAACCTGGGTCTCCTGCATTGCAGGCAGATTCTTTACGGCTGAGCCACCAGGGAAGGCATGTGTTCTAATGTGAGTACAAGTACCATTCTCTGAACTTGCCACCTTCCAGCATCAGGTGATTGTACCGTGAGGCCTAGGTCCAAGGTTCCGTTCTCCCCAAAATCTCTGCAGAGCTTCTCTTAAGGCATAAGGCCTCTTTTTCTGGAACATGAATTTATCTCAGGCAGATCAGTGCTCCACTTTCTGTTCCAAATGCCCCTTTTTAGGTCAGGTCTTCAGAGAAAGCTTTAACTGAACTCTGAAGTGTAGCCAGCCAATTTAATTGCTCAGTGTAATCACTTTATGATTATGATTTGATAACATATCAGTTCTGTCTCTATTCCTATTTGGTTTGCTGGAATGAAAACAAAATCAAAACCCATTAAGAGGAAGGCTTCAGGCAGTGATTAACTTGAATCCCAGACCAATATATTTTTGGCATATTTACCTTGTGGATAAAACATGTGTTTTTATGGCACAGAGGAGACCATGGGATAGTAAGGACAGGGAGAAACCCATACCTGAACCGCAGACAACAAAAACGAACAGTGCCAACAGCCATGGTCCCACAGGATATTTCTCTTCTTGCGGCCTCTGAAAGTGAGTGGGAGAAAGTAAGATGAGGTTCATTCATTCAAGAAACATTTATTGAGTACAGCTAGACACTGTCCTAGCGGCTGGGGCCCCATCGGTGAATGAGACAGACCCAGTCTTAATGCCAGTGGGCAGACCTAGATGAAAGTGAAAGTGTTAGTCACTCAGTCGTGTCCAACTCTTTTGTAACCCCATGGACTGTAGCCCGCCAGGCACCTCTGTCCGTGGAATTCTCCAGGCAAGAATACTGGGGTGGGTAGCCATTGCCTTCTCCAGGGGATCTGCCAGAACCAGCAACTGAATCTGCGTTGCCCACATTGTGGGCAGATTATTTACTGTCTGAGCCACCAGACATCTAGATGAACAAAGTCAATTTAAAGGATCAAGACTGGTTTGGAAAGACTCATCAACAACCTTATTTACATCCCTGTAACTCAATGAACTTGGTAGTTCTTAAATATTCTGGAGACAGATGAGGTATAATACATAAATCATTACAGTGATTTGGGAGCCGAAAATGCCGTTACTAATAATTGTTTCTGTTGGCTGAAAGCACACCTCATACCAAGCACTCTAGGAAGCAGCCGGTATTTACCATTTCCAGCGCTCACAACTCTACACGAAGTCAGTCTCATTATCCCCCTTCTGTAGCTGAGAAACTGAGGCTCAGGCTTTGTTAACTTCAGCAAGAGCTGGGATTCAAGTTTAGATTTGCCTCATTATAGAGCCAGGGGTTTTGCCTCCAACAGACGCCCCTTGAATTCCTGCATCTGTGGCTTCCAAGCTGGGTCATGAAGCACAGCCATCTTCTTAAAACTTTCCAAGTGCCAGGACTTCCCCCGAGATCAAGTGGGTAAGACTCTACCCTTCAAAGCATGGGTGCTTGTAAGCTCAGTCGTGCATGACTCTTTGCAACCTCATGGACTATAGCCACCAGGCTCCTTTGTCCATGGGATTCGCCAGGCAAGAATACTGCAGCAGGTTGCCATTTCCTCCTCCAGGGGATCTTCCCGACTCAGGGATAGAATCCGGGTCTCCTGTGTCTCCTGCATCGGCAGGTGGATTCTTTACCACTGCACCATCTGGAAAGCACGGGTTCTATCTCTGGTTGGGGAATTAAGATCCACGTGTCTCGTGGTGCAGCCAAAAAATAAAGAGAACTCTTTAAAAAATAAAAAATGATGGTTTAAAAAAGAAAAAAAATTTTAAGTGCTAAAAACCTGGGAAGTCACTGCAGTGCAAATCCAGGGAACAGTAGATAGCAACCACGGATGGAGGTGAGAGGAGCAGCATTTTGTAATAAATTTCCTAATTCTTGGTGAAGCTGACTCTTTGGAGAAATCTCTACTTCTCTGGGTAGCACAAGTGGCCTGTGGTTCCCACACAGATGAGTCCTGCAAACCTCTTGCTCATCTCAACCCAAAAGAACAGGAAGTCCCGCTGCAACCCCTCTGGGTCTGTGTGCTGGTAGGGCTTGGTCCTTACAATCCAACCAATCAATGGAAAACCAATATTTTCTGAGAGACGCATCTGAAGGTGGAGAATTTCTCAAATGTTAAGGGAGAAGGTAGAGTGAAAAAAAAAAAGAACTCAGTAAATATTTCCTCGTTGGCATGAGCCAAAAATAGGCTGTAGTCAACAAAGGTTAAAAAAAAACAACAACTTATTTTTATCATAGATAAGGCAACAATACTCTGGTTCTCAGCTTACTTGTTCCATTCTTAGAGAACCTTCTCTTTTCTACTTCTGTTGAGCTCACTTGGCACTTATATCACCAAGTACTTTTTCTAGATAGCACTTAGCACAGTTTGTATCACAATGTTTATTCTTGTGATGCTTTGCTTAATGTCTGTCTCTCCACCAGACTGTAAGCCCCACAAGGGCAGGCATACCAATGCCTGACCCAGAACTTAAATATAGTAGATGCTTGATAAATGTTCATCAAAGAATGAATAAGCATGCAAGTTTTACTAAATATGACATCTTAGGTCACCTAGGGGCTTCCCTGCTGGCTCAGACGGGGTAAAGAATCCACCTGCAATGCAGGGGACCCAGGTTCAATCCCTGGATCAGGAAGATCCCTTGGAGAAGAGAATGGCTACCCATTCTAGTATTCTTGCCTGGGAAATGCCACGGACAGAGGAGCCTGGAGGACTACAGACCACAGAGTTGCAAAGAGCTGGACATGACTGAGCGACAAACACTTTCACTTTCACTACTCTCTAGGTCACCTAGAGTAAAGAAGGATCTAGAAAAGATATTGGCTCTTTTATTAATTCTTCCGAATTGGTGATAGGGTTATTCCAGGATTTCTCTTGCTGGAGAAGTACAGATTAATGTCAGGGGCAGATAGAATCTGACTAAGGACTAAAACAACTCACTTCTCTGACTTTGAGAAACTTGTATCTACCAACACTTGTATGATGGCAAATCACACTGAAAGGGGATAGACGGTTTCTTTTGACTAGAACAAGGACAAAATCAGTCAAATAACTGCACAGAATAACTCTTTAATCAGTGTTTTCACTGTGTCATTCTTTGGCACTTGAGACTAAGTCAAGATGAGAGCAAATAAATAGTGATTTGAGCAGAGTGTAACATCTACCCCTCCCCCATTCACCAACTTCCTAATCATTTGTCCCAGTTGACCAGAAACAAATTCTGTTGCTGTCATCCCACTAACGGTATATTTTTTAAAAATCCATTTAGTTCTATCTCCAGCAAAGTCAACAAGTGAATTCAGGAGCCTGTAAATGGGATTATTGGTCTAGGGCAGATACCAAATGGAATCCTTTATTTTTCCTTTGTGGAAACTCCACTCAAATCATCAGGATGCAGAGCTTGGAGCATATAACACAGAAATCTTTTTGACGACATTTCATAGTGAATCAATAGTACTTGGGGACTTTCAAAGCTCAAGAACAAATGGGTTGGTCATAATACCTATATATATATATATATATATTTTAAACTGGAGTACAGTTGCTTTACAATGTGTTATTTCTGCTGTTCAGCAAAGTGAATCAACCACATGCGTGTGTGTGTGCATCCTCTTCCTTGGATTTCCTTGCCAGTTCCCTGTGCTATACAGCCTGTTCTCATTAGTTATCTATTTTATGCATGAAAGTGAAAGTATTAGTCTCTCAGTAGCGTCTGGCTCCTCTGTCCATGGGATTCTCCAGGCAAGAATACTGGAGTGGGTTGCCATTCCCTCCTCTAGGGGATCTTCCCGACCCAGGGATCAAGCCTAGGTCTCCTGCACTGCAGGCAGGTTCTGTCTGAGTCACCAGGGAAGCCCAAAGCGGTGTGTATGTATCAATCTCAATTTCCAAACCCGCCCCATCCCCCCCTCTTCCCTTGGTATCCATATGTTTGTTCTCTATATGTGTTTCTATTTCTGCTTTGCAAATAAGTTCATCTATACCGTTTTTCTAGATTTGAATTCCTGGTGGTCCATCTGTTAAGACTCCATGCTGCCGGTGCCAGGGACATGGGTTCGATCCCGGGTAGCGCAACTAGGACCCCACATGACTTGCAGCACAGGGGGAAAAGAAAAAACAAACCCCTCTATCCCAATATATCCTTTTCTGAGAGCTTTGAGTTACTTCATTTTGGGAAACATTGCCCGGCACAAATCTGTCGGGACAATTCACCTAAGCCATCTATTGTTGGGAAAGGTGTTTTGTTTTGTTTTTTTTTTTTAAATAAATCAGTAGAATCGTGCAAATGACATGGTTCATTTCCAGCAGGAGTTTGACAGTCTGAGGGCCCCAGAATGGGCTCAGACAGTAAAGAATCTGCCTGCAATGCAGGAGACCCAGGTTCAGTCCCTGGTTCAGGAAGATCCCCTGGAGAAGGAAATGGCAACCACTCCAGTATTCTTGCCTGGAGAATCCCATGGACAGAGGAGCCTGGCGGGCCAGAGTCCATGGGGTCACAAGAGTTGGACACAAGTGAGCGACTAACACTTTCATTTTGTTGGAGGATGTATTTCCCTGTGATAAGATACCAGCAGGGGAACTCTTCGATGTAAATTGCCCCTTTATTCTGAAGAAGTTACTACTGTATAATTATGAAATGGTCATCCCATTACTATGTTATCTGGGAGAACAATATTGATTCACTCCATAGCTGTACACCAATAATGAAATACCTGCATACAATTAACGGAGTTTATTTCTAAATGACTAGTCTGGATTTTCCTTTAGAATCTGTTTGTGTGTCTGCATTTCATTCTGAACAAGTTACCCCTTGCAAGTTACTTCTTTCTAAGTATAATCATGTTTGATCTGTAATTAGGAAAATGAGATTTAGGATTTAAAGTGTTTCGTTTTTTTTTTGAAAGAGAATTTCATTTTTCTTTTTGGATGCTGATCCATGTACAATAAAGTTAACCAAAAAAGCCTTTCTAACCAAGGGAAAATAAACATACCTTGTGGCTTGGTTTGGAAATCTTTCTTTACAAAGTTAGTAGGACCATTTAAATACCCTCGTAGGTGCCAGGCACTTTTGAAGGGCCCACTCTATTGTATATCAGAACCTATTAAAAATCTACTCACACCACACATTAAACATTATTTGAAAACGTTTCTGAAAGTTGAATTGAGTTGAACTGCAGTCAAGTTGACTACGTTTCTTAGATATTTAAACAGTTTTTTCTCCAGCTGTTCCATTGTCTTTTCTTACTTTGGAGACAGTTTTTTTTTTTTTTTTCAGATCCCAATTGTTCTCGAGTGGTCTTGAAAAGTTCAAGGTGGCAGATGCTGACTTTACCAAGCCTAATAGATAACACAGACTTCCCTGGTGGCTCAGTGGTAAAGAATCCGCTTGCCAATGAAGAAGATATGGTTTCGATCCCTGGGTCAGGAAGATCCCCTGGAAAAGGGAATGACTACCCACTCCGGTATTCTTGCCTGAGAAGTTCCATGGACAGAGAAGCCTGGGGGGATACAGTCCACGGGGCTGTGAAAAGAGTGGATGTGACTGAGCGACCTAACAACAACAAATGGATAACACAGCTCTGCAAAAAAGTTTCTGTTTTGTTGTTACTTTTGCAGTCAGATAAGTTGTCAACTGGAGAGAATTAACAAGTGAAGTCTGATTTTTTTTTTCCAGTTTATTAAAAAGAACCACACAGCTAGAAATTTTTAGTAAATTAACTAGCCTGTATGATATCCTTGGAAGACCTGATCTTCTAGGGATATAAACCCTGAATGCTTTAATATCCTTAAAAATTGTTTTTCAGCATCAGTTTGGACAGTAAGATTTTTTTCCTGAGTAAAAATAAGAAAAACACAGATCTATGTGAAAAACAGTTCCAACTCAATGGCATGTTGCCATTTTGCTGCCCAACAACTACTAAATGATCTAGCTCCCAAATGAGAGAATTTCCAGCACAACTTAAGCCTGTAGCTGTGCTGCGCTTAGCTGCTTCAGTCGTGTCTGACTCTTTTCAACCCCATGATGTGTAGCCTGCCAGGCTCCTCTGTCCATGGGGATTCTCCAGGCAAGAATACTGGAGTGGGTTGTCATGCCCTTCTCCAGGGGATCTTCCTAACCCAGGGACCAAACCCAGATCTCCCGCATTGCGGGTGGATTCTTGACTGTCTGAGCCANTAGCCTGCCAGGCTCCTCTGTCCATGGGGATTCTCCAGGCAAGAATACTGGAGTGGGTTGTCATGCCCTTCTCCAGGGGATCTTCCTAACCCAGGGACCAAACCCGGATCTCCCGCATTGCGGGTGGATTCTTGACTGTCTGAGCCACCAGGGAAGCCTACGTAAGCCTGTAGCTGTGTATAAAGATCCAGCTTTGATCCTAAGGCTTCTCTGACATAGTACTGCTTGGTTCTGCAAGAATTCTAATCTAGTGACTGCAAATCTAGCTTTTTGCTTAGTGAATCAAACCAGCATCGTGTCTTTGGCTAAAAGCAATCGCCTCATCAAGTCAGAAGACTCTTCCAGCCAAACTCCAAGCTTCAGCTAAACTTCCACTTAAGTGTCTGAGATAATATTGATAGATTCCAAGTGTCTTTGCTCATGCACTTGGAGACAAACACTATCCAACAACTCATCTGAGGCCTGCCACTGAATGTCCAGAAATACAGGCCTGGCAATTTCTGCTGAAGATCATTTGCTTTACTGAAAACAAACGAACACCACACACACACACACACACACACACACACACACCCCTGTAACACACACACACACACACACACACACCCTGTGCGAACACCACACACACGCGCGCGCGCGCGCACACACACACACACACACCCCTGTAACACACACACACACACACACACACACACACACACA
>SJYV01003433.1:0-18385 GCA_006410875.1 Neotragus pygmaeus
AATTAAAAGATGCTTGCCCCTTGGAAGAAAAGCTATGACAAACCTAGACAGCATATTAAAAAACAGAGATATTACTTTTCCAACAAAACTCCATATTATCAAAGCTATGGTTTTTCCAGTAGTCATGTATGGATGTGAGAGTTAGGTCATAACGAAGGCTGAGAATTGAAGAACTGATGCTTTTGAACTGTAATATTGGAGGAGACTCCTGAGAGTCCCTTGGACTGCAAAGAGATCCAACCAGTCCTTCCTAAAGGAAATCACCCCTGACTATTCATTAGAAGGACTGAAGCTGAAGCTCCAATACTTTGGCCACCTGATGCAAAGAACAGACTCATTAGAAAAGACCCTGATGCTGGTAGGATTGAAGGCAGGAAGAGAGGGGGACAATAGAGGATGATATGGACGGCATCACCAACTCAATGGACATGAGCTTGAGCAAGCTCTGGGAGATGGTGGACAGGGAAGCCTGGCGTGCTGCAGTCCATGGGGTCGCAAAGAGCAACTGAACAGCACCACCACCAGGTTTGAGAGAAGTGAAGTGACTTGTCAAAGTCACAGAGCAAGAGGTCATGATGGTGCCAAGACTTAAGCCCCCGTTGGTCTGCCCAGGGCCCCTGCTTTAACTCCTGCAGTTACCCCAGCAGCAGAAGCCGGGACCACCACCTCCCTGCCTTTTCCTGTGCACACTGGTACACACACATGTTATCTCACACTATTCCCAGTCTTCCTCTCCATATTTGATCTGCCCCTCAGAATCCATTACAACTTCCCTTCCTCCAGGAAGTCCTCCCTGATACCCCTGAAGACAATTCTCCGTCTTTCTGGATCCCGAAGTTCATTCTCCTGCCTTAGGTGGTGGGTCATCTCTTTCTTTGATGAGCTTCCTGGCAGTGAGAAAGCAGGATCTATGCTGTGTTCACTTCTGAGAATCCAGCCCCTGGTATGCTACAATTCACAGAGCACCCTCAAGTTTACCCTTTCTGTCTGTCTGTACATTGCCCAAGAGTCAGCAGGCCAGAGGCAACTGTCCCACCCCAACCGAGGGAACTGAGGCTGCAGGTAAGGTGGTGCCAGCCAGACCCCGGCCACAAAAATGCCCTGTTCTTTGGACTTGACTTTGCCATGCAGATTTCATGCAAAGGCCGAGCAGTGAATGACTCCCAATGCATATTTACAGGTTTGTCAAGTGTTGCAGTGAGCTCACAGTCCCCCAGCTCCCTGCATGAAGAGGCCTCATGAAAACCAATGAAGTCACACCCTCGACACCTAGAGTCCCTGCTTGCAGCACCGGCTTCGTTCCTGCCAGGGCGAGTGCCCACGGAATATACTCACACCACCTGAGGGTCGGCTGCAGGCCAGGGGCCACCATATCATGGTCCTAGGCAGATCAGTGGACCCCCATGTGGCCGGTGAGCAAACTGAAGAAGAGGGATGGGGCTGTTCTGGGTCTTGGAGCAGACTGGCCTCAGGGCCTTGCTCACTCACCAGGGGGAGCTGGGACTGGGGCTCTCAGCAGGTTGTGGCTGTAGCCCCCTAGTCTTTGCTCTCTCTGTGTGTTAGCCAGGATGGTGGGTTAAGCAATAACTGGCAAGCCCCAAATCTCTGTGCCTCAACACTACACAGTTTATTTCTTGCTCATGAAAATCCTTTGTGGTCCCAGGAAATGACTCAGTGATACAGGCTGCTTTGATCTGGTGGTTCCCATGTCAATCTGAACCCACCACGATTTCTTCAGCAGAGGGCAAGAGAACCATGAATTGCATTGAAACTGCTCTTCCATAGCCTGAAAGGGCCACTTGCCACTTCTGCTCATATTTCATAAGCCAGAAATATTTATATGGTCCTGGCAACTTGGGAAAGCTGGGAAGATTCCTCTATGCCGAGGCAAAAAGTCCATTTCACTAGAGACTAGTAACATCCATGACACTTTTTCCAGGGACCCAAATATTGGGTTATCTCCATTTCCCCTGCACTCAAACCATTTTTAAAGATACTCTTGTAGGGAAGTGTATCAGTCAGCAATTACTGTACCAGTGCTGTGTAACAGCCCACTCGAAAACTCAGCTGTTTATGACAATAACCATTCACTTTTTCTTGTTCACATGTCATAGACTGACTGGGTTGGAATCAGTCTGCTCTTCGATCAGCTTCCCTGATCCAAAGGGCTTCCCTGGTGGTTCAGATGGTAAAGTGTCTGCCTGCAATGTGGGAGACCTGGTTCCAATCCCTGGGTGGGGAAGATCCCCTGGAGAAGGAAATGGCAACCCACTCCAGTACTCTTGCCTGGAAAATCCCATGGATGGAGGAGCCTGGTAGGCTACAGTCCATGGGGTCATAAAGAGTCGGACACGACTGAGCGACTTCACTGTCTTCTTTCACTTTTGGATCAGCAGCTGTTCGGAGTATTCTCTTCTCATGATGGGTCAGAGGAGCGGAAGAGGCCAGATCACATCAGCACATCCATCCACATTCATCTCTGCACAGACGCCACCTGCTGACATTCCATTGGCCAAACCAAGTTACATGGCCAAACCCCAGGTCAGGAATGGGGCGGTGCCCTCAGCCTGCTGCAAAGCCACGCAGGCGTGAAGATGTATTCTATTAGGGAAAGAAGTAAAGATGTGGGAGCAATGACCCAATTGCCGTGAGAGCTCTGGGAATAGCCTGGAACTCAGAGTCCCATAGATGGTGGCTGGAGTCCCAGATCCACCCCAGCCAAGCCTCTGACCCTGGACAGCCACTTCTATAAAATGAAGCTAATCCTCGTTCTCAGGATTCCCATGCCACTCAGTAATCACAGACAGCAGTCAAGTTCCCACCACATCAAGCACCAGGGGAAATGCTTAATGTCCACCATGAACTCTTCATCCTTTGAAGGCACGCTTATAATTCACATATCATTGTGGATTAGCATGTAGAATGGATCACAGCCGGGGAGTAGATTGAAGACCTGGGAGCCCAGGGATCCAGAGGGTAGAGGGAAGGATGCTGAAAGAAAAGCAAAAGCAAAAAAAAAAAAAATCCAAAGGTCAAGGTTACCAACTTCCAGGTCCTGTGAATGCTGCCCTTGGAGCTTTGGAAGGGCTGAGGGTTCGGGGGTGTGGCTTTGCCACAAGGGTGCCTTCTCACTCAGGCATGCCTTCCTTCCACAGATGCTGATTGAATGCCAGCCCTGCACTAGGCTCTAAGGATGGGGAAACTGAGGCATGGAGAGTTTTTTTTTTTTTTAAGCTGTTTTCACTAAATTTACAGCCTGAATTAGTCAGGGTTCTCCAGAGAAACAGAACCAATTGGAAGTATGTATACATACAAACAGTCCCAAACATATGAGAGTTAAATATTTTGATGGTGCAAAAGTGAAATGCATTCAGTAGAGAATGTAGTTTGCATTCTGAATGTTGATTTCTTCCTGGGCTGGTGATCGGCAGTAAGATCCTCTCTCGTGATGCTGGGCAGCGGCAGTCACAGATCCCCGTCAGTCGCGTGATCATGAGGGGAGACAACCCGCACACTTACAGCCAGTCTGGACACAGGCAAGCATGGTTTTTCACTTCCAGCACAGTATTCAGTACATTACATGAGACGCTTGATTATAAAACAGGCTTTGTGTTAGATGAGTTTGACCAGCTGTATCGGTCAAATGTATTGACCAGTGTATTGATTAGGTGTTCTGAGCGTGTTTAAGATAGGCTGGGCTACGCTGTGGTGTTTGGTAAGTTGCATGCTTATGTGCCAGGTCAGTTTAGTCTCTACGTCTCCTGCCCTGGCAGGCTGGTTCTTCACCACTAGCGCCACCTAGTTAGGTGTATAGTTAGGTGTATTAAATGCCTTTTTTTTTTTTGTGGCTGCTCTGGGTCTTAGTTGTAGCATATGGGATCTAGCTCCCTGACCAGGGATCGAACCTGGGCCCCCTGCACTGGGAGCTCAGAGTCTTAGCCACTGGACCACCAGGGAAGTCCCTTAAATGCATTTTTGACTTAAAATATTTTCAGCTTACGATGGGTTTATGCAGACAGATCGAGGAAGATCTGTATACGTAGATTTGTGAGGAGATTTATTATAGAAATGGGCTCACGTGATTATGGAGACTGAGAAGTCCAAGATCTGTAGATAGGCAGGCCAGAGATGGTGGTATAAGTTCCTTCCTGAAAGCCAAAGGCAAGGGGAAAAAAAGTCCCAGCTCAAGCAGTGGGACAGGAGGAGCACCCCTCACTCCTGCAGAGGGAGCACCCCTCACTCCTGCAGAGGGAGCACCCCTCACTCCTGCAGAGGGGGCACCCCTCACTCCTGGAGAAGGGTCAGAGCTTCTGTTCTATTCAGTCCTTTCATGGACTGCCCGAAGCCCATCCCCACTAGGGAGGACAGACAGCTCTTCCCTGACTACAAGTTCAGATAGTCCGTTCACCTAGAAACACCCTCACAGACACACCCAGAGTAACTTTTGACCAAATGTCTGGGCATCCTGCAGTCCAGTCAGGTTGACACATAAATTTGCCCCACACAGCCTGAGAGGGGAAGCAAAAACATGAAGAAGTGAATACATGTGGGATGAGGGTAAGAGAGCAGAAACATAAGGCTGTGTGAGAACTCATAGCAAGTGGTGCTTGCCTGGCATGGGAGTACTCTGTGTTTCGAGGCTGGAAGGAGAGGGAGGGGTGCTGAGTGGGGTTTCCAGCGTCTATGAGCAGGTGGACAGGGCATCTTAGGAACTGGAGCATTTTCTCTCTGCCCGTGAATTACACAGCGATGATTAAGGCTATCAAGCTCTCCGTGGTGCTTAGAGGGGAAGGCAGGTGTCTTAAGATGTTCCACCAAAATCAAAACTTCTTGTAGGTAAGGGAATTTGATTTAATGTGGTCCCAGCCTGTTGAAAGGCTTCCCCGATGGCTCAGCAGGTACAGAATCTGCCCACAGTGCAGGAGACACAGGTTCGATCCCTGGGTCGGGAAAGTTCCCTGGCGGAGGAAATGGCACCTCACTCCAGCATTCTTGCCTGAAAAATCTCATGCGCAGAGAAGCCTGGCGGGCTATAGTCCATGGGGTCACAAAGAGCCAAGCACAGCTAAGCACGAGCACAAGTCTGTTGATGACTGAGATTCAACAGCATAAGCCACTTCAGGGAGGGTCCCTAGCATGAGATTTTGCTAGTCTTTGGCTTAATTTTTAAGATACTGTTGCATTTCTTTTAATTCTTGTTAAATAAATCAATTTATTTGATCCTCACAACAGTTCTCTAAAGGAGGTGTATTATTATTTGTATTCTCATTTTTACAGATAACACACAGAGGTTAAGTAATTTTCCCAAATTTGCACAGCCAGGCAACCTGGCCTCAAGGTCTATGCTTTAATATCAAGCTGAAGTCCAGCTAGAATTTCAGTGTTTGTTTCTAAACAGTCAGATGAGGGACTTCGCGGGCCATCCGGTGATTGAGACTCTGCGCTTCCAATGCAGGGGGCGCTGGCTCTATCCCTGGTGGGGGACTGAAATCCCACATGACACATGGCCAAAAAATTAAAACATAAACAGCTGGATCACCTGTGTCCTCAAGAGCATCCTCTCTGGGAGAACTTTCTGAACCAGATTGGGTCCATCATGAATTTGGAATAAACCAAAAGCATTCAGAAAATGTATGATCAGCACCATACTGGACAGACAAACACAGGAGGATGTCTCCGCCTGCAGGAGCTCTCCAGATTCCTGGAATTCCGCACCTCTAGCTTTCTTCCTTTGGATGAAGNATGCATTTTTGACTTAAAATATTTTCAGCTTACGATGGGTTTATGCAGACAGATCGAGGAAGATCTGTATACGTAGATTTGTGAGGAGATTTATTATAGAAATGGGCTCACGTGATTATGGAGACTGAGAAGTCCAAGATCTGTAGATAGGCAGGCCAGAGATGGTGGTATAAGTTCCTTCCTGAAAGCCAAAGGCAAGGGGAAAAAAAGTCCCAGCTCAAGCAGTGGGACAGGAGGAGCACCCCTCACTCCTGCAGAGGGAGCACCCCTCACTCCTGCAGAGGGAGCACCCCTCACTCCTGCAGAGGGGGCACCCCTCACTCCTGGAGAAGGGTCAGAGCTTCTGTTCTATTCAGTCCTTTCATGGACTGCCCGAAGCCCATCCCCACTAGGGAGGACAGACAGCTCTTCCCTGACTACAAGTTCAGATAGTCCGTTCACCTAGAAACACCCTCACAGACACACCCAGAGTAACTTTTGACCAAATGTCTGGGCATCCTGCAGTCCAGTCAGGTTGACACATAAATTTGCCCCACACAGCCTGAGAGGGGAAGCAAAAACATGAAGAAGTGAATACATGTGGGATGAGGGTAAGAGAGCAGAAACATAAGGCTGTGTGAGAACTCATAGCAAGTGGTGCTTGCCTGGCATGGGAGTACTCTGTGTTTCGAGGCTGGAAGGAGAGGGAGGGGTGCTGAGTGGGGTTTCCAGCGTCTATGAGCAGGTGGACAGGGCATCTTAGGAACTGGAGCATTTTCTCTCTGCCCGTGAATTACACAGCGATGATTAAGGCTATCAAGCTCTCCGTGGTGCTTAGAGGGGAAGGCAGGTGTCTTAAGATGTTCCACCAAAATCAAAACTTCTTGTAGGTAAGGGAATTTGATTTAATGTGGTCCCAGCCTGTTGAAAGGCTTCCCCGATGGCTCAGCAGGTACAGAATCTGCCCACAGTGCAGGAGACACAGGTTCGATCCCTGGGTCGGGAAAGTTCCCTGGCGGAGGAAATGGCACCTCACTCCAGCATTCTTGCCTGAAAAATCTCATGCGCAGAGAAGCCTGGCGGGCTATAGTCCATGGGGTCACAAAGAGCCAAGCACAGCTAAGCACGAGCACAAGTCTGTTGATGACTGAGATTCAACAGCATAAGCCACTTCAGGGAGGGTCCCTAGCATGAGATTTTGCTAGTCTTTGGCTTAATTTTTAAGATACTGTTGCATTTCTTTTAATTCTTGTTAAATAAATCAATTTATTTGATCCTCACAACAGTTCTCTAAAGGAGGTGTATTATTATTTGTATTCTCATTTTTACAGATAACACACAGAGGTTAAGTAATTTTCCCAAATTTGCACAGCCAGGCAACCTGGCCTCAAGGT
Source organism: Neotragus pygmaeus (assembly GCA_006410875.1). Lineage (NCBI taxonomy): Eukaryota > Metazoa > Chordata > Mammalia > Artiodactyla > Bovidae > Neotragus > Neotragus pygmaeus. The sequence continues at coordinate 7,116 of SJYV01003433.1, forward strand.
CTATGCTTTAATATCAAGCTGAAGTCCAGCTAGAATTTCAGTGTTTGTTTCTAAACAGTCAGATGAGGGACTTCGCGGGCCATCCGGTGATTGAGACTCTGCGCTTCCAATGCAGGGGGCGCTGGCTCTATCCCTGGTGGGGGACTGAAATCCCACATGACACATGGCCAAAAAATTAAAACATAAACAGCTGGATCACCTGTGTCCTCAAGAGCATCCTCTCTGGGAGAACTTTCTGAACCAGATTGGGTCCATCATGAATTTGGAATAAACCAAAAGCATTCAGAAAATGTATGATCAGCACCATACTGGACAGACAAACACAGGAGGATGTCTCCGCCTGCAGGAGCTCTCCAGATTCCTGGAATTCCGCACCTCTAGCTTTCTTCCTTTGGATGAAGGACTCTTCCAGAGAAAAGGCCACCTTACCTACAGAGTGCTCCTTTACCCTACAAGCTCCAGGACAATGACCCCAGCTCACAGGTCCCACCACGGCTCCATCTTGCACCCACTGCAGTTTCCCTGCAACAAGAACTGGCCTGAGCTCATATTGGTTAAGGGTAAACCAATATTTACTCTTGATTTGAAAAGGGGAAGGGAGTCAATCACTTGTCCTAACCGTGCCTGGCAGAGGTTGTGAGAAGGTGACTTGTCCATTAAAAGCCCAGCTCATGTTTTATGTATTTCTAAAGAGCCACAATTTGAACTTAATTCCTCCTCCCTTTAAGACAAGAACCCCCAAGTTAGCATTTAAAATGTCACACTCAGCCAGAGGCCTCTGTGGGTCATGGAGGGCTGGACAGTTTATACTGGGAAGTCGTAAAATTGATGCTGAATGATTTCAAGACCAGAGAGTTGCCTAAGAGGTCGAGAATAGAAAATTTGAAACTAAACCATGAATAAATCTTAGGAAAGCTGATAGCAGAGCTTTAAAAAAGGAAGCTGGTAAATAGGCTGAGTTGAAACTTTGAATTCACATTATGAGGGTTGGTGAAAGGAAGTGACCCTTTGGTTGGCAGTGAGTTGTGGAGGGTCCCTGTGTGCAGGCAGCATGCCCCTCACCAAGGTCATCTCAGCTGAAGCAGTGTCCTTATTAATCAGTAGGACAATGGAGATGCTGGGACATCGAGCTAGTGAGTGCAAAGCAGGGATCTGAGCTAGAGCCTGCCTGGATCGAGGCATGTGAAGGACTCACAACAGTGCTGGGCACACGGGAAGTACAGTTTGCACATCACCGCCGCTGTCGCTACCATTCATCATCATCGTTATTTTAAAGTCTAAAGACATAAGCCTTAGGGGCTCTTAGTTCCTGTGATGTGATGCTTTCTAAAAGACTCTTCCTGGGACTTCCCTGGTGGTCCAGTGGTTAAGAATTCCCCTTGCAACGCAGGGGACTCCGTTCAATCCCTGGTCGGGGAACTAAGATCCCACATGTCACAGGGCAACTAAGCCCATACACTGCAAGTACTGGGCCCAGATGTCAAACTGGAGAGCCCATGCACTGCATCGAAAGACCCTGCCTGACCCAACAAAGATTCCACACGCCACAGCCAAACAGACGAAAGACTCTTCCTAGTTGTCACCCAAAATTTACCCCAGTTATTTTGGAAATTCAACTTGATGTGTGGATCAACTCGAAAAGCTGATCATGGAACTCAACTTGAAAAGTGGATCATGGAAGAAACTGTTAGCCATCATTGACTAATCCCAGCCAGCCCCTTCTGTTGCCTCCAAACATTATGTGTAGTAACAGCTTTTTATTACCCATCTTGTCTTGCAATTGCTTGCTTTGCCAACATGCTGTAGATCTTTCCATGTCAGCTCCCAGAGCTGCATCCTAAGGCCACGGCTGGGCTGGCTGCTGGTGGAGGACCCCACCTACGCCAGGACCAGGAGAGGCTCCCTGTGATGGATTTTTCTTTGCTTACCATTTCTCTCCCTAACCAAAGCTAATTATTACCATCCTTCAAATTAATTTCTCTGAGATTGATCAATTTGGCCGTGGAGGCTGAGCGTTGCTCTCACCCGACTCAGGGATCACACACAGCAGGGTCCGGGAAGAGAGCCCTCCCTGGCTTCTGTTTTGTTGTGCTTGGTTGTTTTGTTTAAGCGCCTACACCCCCAAAGCAGTTCTTTTCCATTTTTTTCTACACAAATCACCTACGTCGGGCATGCACAGCCCACCCGTTCCCTCCTGCCTAGAAGAATCCTGGTCTCCATCTAAGCCTTCGACATTCAACAGGACTGCACATTTGAACCACCTAGCGAGCCTTTCAAAAATCCTGAGGCCTAAGCCACGCCCCAGACCAATTAAACCCGCAACCTCGGGGGTAGGGCCAGGCACCAGGCATTTCTAAAGCTCAGAGGTGATTGCAACATAGTTGGGAATGGAAACCACCCCACTCAATGCCAAGTCCAAAGGCTTATGTTCTGTGAAGTAGCAGCCTCTAATTTCATCTGCTCCTAGCCTAGTGTACACACATACCACAGTTATTTTTCTTTTCAGTAAAAACATTACCTTTATTTGTTCATTTTGGAGTAGTGTATTCAAAACTGTAAAGGTACACAGGGAAAATCCCCCTCCCACCTCCCAGCTTCCCTCCGCAGAAGGGAACGTGTTCACTTTCTGCTCTCTGAGGCGCCATGACTGAGGGGACAGGCACAGTCTTTGGGTCACTGAGGCCTGCCTTTAATCCTGCTTCTGGGGATGCCGCTGGTGGTTCAGTGGTTAACACGTCACCTCCCAGTGCAAGGGATGTGGGTTCAATCCCTGGTTGAGGAACTAAGATCCCACATACCTCGTGGCCAAAAAAACCAAAACATAAGACAGAAGCAATATCGTAACAAATTCAATAAGGACTTTGAAAAAAATACTGTTTATAAAAGATTTATAAATAAATAATAGAAATAAATGGAGAAGGAAACAACAATCCCCTCCAGTATTCTTGCCTGGAAGATCCCATGGATGGAGGAACCTGGCAGGTTACAGTCCATGGGGTCACAAAGAGTTGGACATGACTGACGAACTAACACACACATATAAAAAAATCCTGCTTTCACCACTGACTCCCCATATGACCTTGTCATTCAGGTCTCCAATCTTTGGTTTCCCATCTATAAAGTGGAAATAATGCCCCCTGCCTCTTGGAGCTGTGAAGGAGGGTGAAAGGGATGTTTGGGTTTTCTCCTGCAGTCTAGCAAATGATCCCAACACTTAGAGGCTTATAAAACAACCATTTTATTCAGGAATCGATGGGTCAGGAATTCAGGCTTGGGTGATCAGGGTCTACAAGGTGTCCTCGGAGGTCATTCTCCTCATTACTGGCTGGGCTGGACTAGAAGCTCCAAGACAGCTCCACTCACATGACTGTCTCATTGGGGCCCTTCTGCTTGGCCTCTGACTAGTTCAGGCTTCCTCACAGCATGGCCTCTGGTGGTCAGCCATAGACTGCCCTCCCTCAAGAAGATTGTAAAGCAGGAAAGTGGACACATAGCCGATTTTCAGAAGTTGCATGGTCCACCCAGATTCAAGGGGAGAAGAAATACGCACCAATTTGTGACGGGAAAGTGCAGTGGTCACATGGTCAAAGAGCCCGTGGGGTGGGGTATCCTTTCCGTCTCCTTAGAAAAACAGTCCACCTCTAGGGGATTCAATGCACGGTGCCAGCGTAAGGCAGGAAGCCAGGAACTGTGAAGGCTCCCCAGGTGGCTCAGTCATAAATAATCCGCCAGCCAGGGCCGGAGACGCAGAAGACTTGGGTTTGATCCTTGGGTCAGAAAGATCCCCTGGAGAAGGCAATGGAAACCCACTCCATTCTTGCCTGGAGAATCCTATGGACAGAGGAGCCTGGTGCACGGCAGTCCATAGGGCGGCAAAGAGTCAGATGTGACTGAGCAACAGACGTGAGATTCCATCCTCCTCAGCACACGGTTCTTGTGCTTTTTAGTACAGTTCATTATTTAAATATTTTTTTAAGTTCCATCCTTGGTGCCTGGCCAAGAGCCTGGCACAAGATAGATGACCAGTGAGTATTTCTATGAAATCTCAGCATTCATTGTACATCCAGGCCTGTGAGTGCTAACAGGAGGGATTCCTAACATACCAAGTCATGCGATGCCTTTCCTGGCTTCCTCCGCCTCCGCCCTCTTACATGCTGGTCACGCTGGTGTGCTGTGTCCACAACCTGAAAGGCCCTCCTTCTCTCTTGTCATCACAGTGTCTTCCTGTCCAAATTCTCCACGTTCACCACCGTGAAATCGCTTGAGCCTGAAGCTCTTCTCAATCTCCCAAGCAGGAAGATGGAGGACATATGTTTGAGCATCTACTGTGTCACAAGCACGTTGTCAGAAGCTTGGGATGAACAAGACAAGGACAGGTGGCAGGTGGAGAAGTGTAAGGGCCAGGGGGCAGCAGGAGCAGAGGTGGAAGACGTGAGCAAGGCATGACACGACTCCCACCCAGAAGGACCACAGGGTGAGTGAGGAGAGATTTGAGGACCAGACCAAGCAATGTCTGCAATTCCCTGCGATGAATTGGAGCTTCATTTTCCAGGCAAAAGGGTCCCACAGCAGGCATTTCTAGGAGACGAGAGACATAATTAGACATGCAGGCCATTGTGCAGATGAAAAGAGGGCAAAGGATGGATGTTTCATCGTGTACCATCTTGGCACTCAGACTTCTGAGCCCTGGACAGTCAAAACAATGCTCTCCACTTCAAATCTTCCTCCGTGGGGAGACTGAGGCCTGGGTGGAGAAGGGGATTGCCTGCAGTGAGGGCCACGGGCCTTTGGCCTTGCAGCTAGTTCCAGAAAACATGTCTGCCAGGCTTGTGTCTGACATTGAGAAATGTCTTAGCGACACAGGGGGTAATGATTGATAGGTCTGATGAATGCATCCCCATTATTATTGAAATTTATACACATTCTACCGATCGAAGACTCTCCCGGTGTATGAGACTCATTTAATATTCACAGCTGTTGTTTTTCAATTGGAAACCCAAGCGTCTGGCCCCTGGATTGACAAAGCTGAAATCTGGGGGCACCTTCCAGAAAGCAAATTCCAGATCTAAAGCCCCCATTTGAAAAGTGTCCCCTGCCACTAATTTACATGTGACTGATTCAGCTGGCTGCTGAATCTGAGCCATATTCTAAGAAAATGAACCAGGTGATAGACAGGATGAGCCAGCCCAGACCCCCACTTACCTGAGAAGGCTCTAGCTCCCTGTGACTATTCATTTAACCATTCATTCATTAACAGATCTTTTGAACACGTACTATTTGCCAAGTCCTGGGGTAGGTATTAAGGATACAGCAAAATCACCATAGACCAGGGCCCTGACCTCAACTGTCATGTGGAGTAGACTGGTTTTCAGCAAGCCTGTTGTTCATCCTGGCAGCAAAGTGGGCCCTGGAGTCCTCTGAAAGCTTCAGGGAAGCCATGCAGATTCTCGCTGCTGGGACGTGTGCGCTGCTGCATCCCCAGTGAGGAGCTGTGGGTGGGCTCCAACAGACCCCAGTGCAGAGGCATAGCATGAATGGAGACGCAGTCAGGAGAGCTTGGGGAGAGCAGGTCTAAGCTCCAGGGGCTAAAGAAGAGCCTGCTGAACCCCCAGTCATGAGGGCCTTCGGTGCCAGGCTGAGGAACTGGGGCTTCATTCTGTGGTCAGGCAGCCCCGGCAGTGTTGGAGGAGGGGAGTGATGTACAAAAGAGGAGAAACAACAGGATCGTTCCGAGGTGGGTCTATGCCACCCCCACATGCCCCTGGAATATGCTGCCCCTATCCCTGCTATGCTCAGTCTGCAGCCCAACCAGGTTTCCTAAAGACATAAACTCCAAGGGTGTCTCAGAAGGAACACTCTCAGAAACCACTTGGATGGGGGATGGTGCTCCCCGGGATGTTCTCGTGTTAAGAGGAGGGTCAGTCACCATGCCCCAGCAGTGTTAATGGACTAGAAGAGTTAGATATGCAAGTCTGGGCCCAAGCTGAATTCGTTGGTGCAATAGTCCAAGGCTTCCAACAGAGGCCCTCTTCTGTTCCTCACCCAGGCCCACCCCATCCCTCTTCTGAACAAATGCTCAAACAAATGTTAAAAACCGTTGTTTGAAAGGATGGCCACATTGTGCCAAGAGATTCAGGTCTCTGGCACTGACAGAGGGGGACAGACACTGTGCTGGGTCCCGCTCAGCTCTCTCCAGCCCCAGACAGGATGGAGGGTATCACCTCCAGAGGCAAAGATGTGTCCCAGTAGCAGAGCTGGGGTTATAACTGGAGGGCTTCAAATACTCTGGGTTAAGATGTCCAGATTCACAAAAACCCTGTGACCAAGAATCAAGAAGGTGATTCCATCAGAGTAGAAGCCCCTACAGAGAAGGCCCGGCCATCAGATTAGACTCGAGGTGACAGAGGGGAAGGAAATGCACTCAGAAGTTAGTGAGCTCAGGGATTCATAGGAAAGACAACACATTGGGAGAAAGGAAAGGAGACCAATCGCATGAGAAAAGAATGCTTGTTTGTGTATGAATCACTCGGCCTCCTGCAGTAACCCCTAGAAGAAAATGCAGAATGCCAACACTGTTAGCAAAAGACACGTTTTGTTGACTCAAGTGGATCAGAGCCAGGGAAGAGTGGTAGAAGGGGAAGCCACATGGATGAGGAAGGGGCTTGCCACTCAGAAAACTAGAGCTCACAGGCACCCCACGGAGCTCCCAGGGGCAGCAAAGGAGATCCTGTGCCCCATTCTGGATATGTGTGAGAGTGTGTGCAGGCATGTGTGGACTCACGTGTGCCTGCCTCTGTGTATGCGTGTGGGCCATGTGTGAGAGTGTGTGAGCTTATGCATATGTATACATGCTTGTGAGTTTGTGTGTGTGTGTGCAATATGTGCGTGTGCACATGTGAGTATGCGTTTGTGCCACTAGATTCTGTTATGCATGTCTGTGTGCAAGCGTGGGTGTGTGTGCACCTGTTCGTGTGTGCACCTGTGTATGTTCACGAGCACATGTGCATTCCACATGCACGTGCATTTTAGGGGAGGCTGTCATCACGCTGGCCCTCCCCGCCCCTGCCAATGCAACTGGCAAGAGCAGAGCCTTCATCTCACAATCCTGGAATCTGGGTCACTGTGGCACCCAGTATTTGCCTACGTTTAACTAAGTCGAGTCTAAACACTTGGCTTCTTGCCCAGGGCACTCGCTATCTGATTCCCTCAAGACATGAAGAGTCTAGGATGAGAAGTGGAAAGTGGGGTGCCTTTTCTGCAGGTAGAGGGGTGCTTGAGCTCCTTCTCTTGTTCTACCTGCGCAGGAGGTGCTCTGGCTTCCTCCCAGCCCTCCTGCTTCCTCCCTGCTCTCCTGCCCTTCCTTCCTGGGCACAGGATTCCTTCTACCCCTGGGGACTTCGCCAGGGGCTCCTCCTTCACAGAGCACTCACTCTCCTGCTTCTCTGTGACGCCGGCATCCCACCCAAACTCTACCTCCCTCCCTGCTCACACCACAGGGCTCAGCCCAGACACCATCATTTCCTGGCTTTCCATAGTTGTTGCTGTTGTTTTAAAGACGTTCTAGTGATATATTCATATACCCTACAATTCACCCATTTAAAATGAACAATTCAAAAGTCTTAGTAAATTCACAGGGTTGTGCTACCATCACCACAGTTTAATTTTAGGACATTTTCATCCCCCTTCGAAGAAGCCTAATAACCATTCACAACCCCTCTCCATTCCCTCCTCCCTCAACCACTAATCTACTTTCCCTCTCTGTGAATTTGCCTTTTCTGGGAATTTCACATAAATGAAACCATGGAATGTTTGGTCTTTGGTGACCAACTTCTCTCACTTAACATCACATTTTCAAAGTTCATCCATGTTATAACGTATTAATACTGCATTCCCTTTTATTGCCAAATTTAGCATGTAGTATGGATATACCAGGGTCTTCCTTGGTAGCTCAGATGGCAAAAAAATCCACCTGCAATGTGGGAAACCTGGGTTCGATCCCCGGGTTGGGAAGATCCCCTGGAGGAGGACATGGCAACCCACTCTAGTACTCTTGCCTGGAGAATCCCATGGACCGAAGACCCTGGCGGGCTATAGTCCATAGGGTCACAAAGAGTCCGACACAACTAAAGTGACTGAGCACACGTGCATGTGGGTACACCATAGCTGATTCATCTGTTCATCAGCTGACGGACGTTTGGGAAGTTTCCATCCACTTTTCCTGTTGGGTATGGACCTAGGAGTGGAATTGTTGGCTTACATGGTAACTTAGTGTTTAATTTTCTAAGCAAACTGTTTTCCAAAGTGGAAAAGTGGCTGGTACATTCTAAACTCCCCCCAGCAATTAAGAGGAATTCAACCTCTTCACATCCTCATTAGCACTAGTTATTATCTGACTTTTGATTCTAATCATCCTGGTGGGTGTGAAGTAGTACTCATTGTGGTCTTGATTTGCACTCTTTGGTAACTAATGGTAACTTACCATTGTTACTTTTCAGAGCTTATGGGTATTTGTGTATTTTCTTTGGAATAATGTCTTTTCAAATCCTTTGTCCATTTTTTTAGTCTTTTGTCTTTTTGTTGTTGAGTTGTAAGAGTCCTTTATATAGTTATAAATACTAGACCCTTATCAGATATATGATTTGCAGACATTTTCTTCCATTCTGCGGGGTTCGGTTTTCACTTTCTTAATAGTGTGCTTTGAAGCACAAGCTTTTTTATTCTGATGTAGTTCAAATGTATCCACTTTTCTTCAGTTACTTGTGCTTGTAGTGTCATATCCAAGAAAACACTACCTAACCCAAGGTCACAAAAATTTACTCTACATCTCCTTCTAAAAGTTTTTTAGTTTAAGCTCTTATATCTGGGTCTATGATCCAGTTTGAACCTTCAGCAACTGTTTATTCGGCAGCTACCATGAGCCAGTTGGGGTTTCCCGGATGGTGCTAGTAGTAAAGAACCTGCCTGCCAGTGCAGGAAATCGGGTTTGATCCCTGGGTTGGGAAGATCCCCTGGAGGAGGGCAGGGTAACCCGCTCCAGTATTCTTGCCTGGAGAATCCCATGGACAGAGAAGCCTGGCAGGCTGCAGTCCTTTGGGTCACATAGAGTCAGGCGTGTCTGAAGCGATTTAGCAGGCATGCGGACATGTGCCAGCTGCCGAACTAGGACCGGGTGAACCCTCAACACACCAGTGCGCAGAGCAGTCTCTCACCCTCGGAAAGCTGACATCCCAGTGGAGGAAACAGACAGTTATCAAGAAAACCAGCAAAGAGGATAAACTGAGCTGGTGTTGAGCCCTGAGTAGTGAAACCACATGGCTTCTTCAGGAAAGTAGGCAGTTCCATGAACCCGGAGCCCTGAGCAGATGTCAAAGGCTTCGGAGGCAGGTGGGTCACTCCTAACTCTGTTCTTGTTTACGAACAGGAGACTGAGGTCCCAGAAGGTGAGGGCAGGTGTCCAGCCCTGCAGGGCCAGGCAGTGGCCACTCTCAACAAGGCCTTCAGCTCCTAGGGTTCCACGGCCTAACCCCCATCGTGCCCCGGGGTCAGCAGCCAGGCTGCCCCTAGAGGAACACATTGCATTTTCTGCACAAGGCTTGTGTTTCCTGTTGGCACACTGGCTGGAAAGTTGTAGAAAGTGCTCTGACAGCACCTGAGCAGCGTCTTGCTTTGAGTACTAAAACCATCTCGGATTAGATAATCCACATGATGATTTTTACGGGCAATCCCCTCACTGGGAAACTTCTGCTTTTAGACAGGCTATTTCTGCCTTCAGTTTTGATAAGATAATATCTCAGTTAATCCATTTCTCTGTTGGGCTCTGCGGAAACTTGTCCCTTAATCTTCATTATCTCTCACCATGTGCTTTTGTTGGGACTTCACTGGACCAGATTCACCCCCAAGGGTCGCCTTATAGTTCTAAGAAGAGCAGATAACAATCAGGAAAACTCAGAGCTTTGCCTGTCTAGGGCCCAGGCTGGCTGTCAGTCATCTGAAGGTTTAGCCACTGCACTCCCAGGTTCCCAGGCATAGGAACACCCCTTATTCTGGTACATCCTCTCTCTGGGGAGATCTGTGCCTCCTTTTGGAACTCTCTTGGCAACAGGAAAGAATAAAAATCTAATTATTAGTCTGCCAAATGGGGCACTTATATCAGAAAGAGTTTTAACAGTAATTAGAGTGGTCTCAGACTGAGACTTCAAACAGAGTTCAACCTGCAGGTCATCTGCAACCTTGTATCCGGGTAGAAGAAGTAGTGATGTGAAGTCGCTCAGTCATGTCCGATTCTTTGCGACCCCATGGACTGTATGTAGCCTACCACGCCCCTCCGTCCATGGGATTTTTCCAGGCAAGAATACTGGAGTGGGTTGCCATTTCCTTCTCCAGGAGATCTTCCCAACCCAGGGAATGAATCCAGGTCTCCCGTGCTGTAGGCAGATGCTTTACTGTCTGAGCCACCAGGGAAGTCCCCAGGTAGAAGGAAAATCAGTTCACCTACCATGGCTGGGGGGCCCTTCTTGCTGGTGGAGACAGTTCTCCAACAGGAATCAGGGGACCTAGGATTGTGTCACTGGGCAAGTTGTGTCACCCTTTCTGGGTCTTGATTTTTTCCATAAAAAATGGCACATTTGGCTTGGTCTCAGGGATTCCCTGGTGGCTCAGTTGGTAAAGCCTCTACCTGCAATGTGGGAGATCCGGGTTCGATCCCTGGGTCAGGAAGATCCCCTGGAGAAGGAAATGGCAACCCACTCTAGTACTCTTGCCTAGAAAATTCCACGGACAGAGGAGCCTGGTGGGCTACAGTCCATGAGGTCGCAAAGAGTCGGACACGACTGAGTGAATTCACTTTGGCTTCATCTCTAAGTTTCCTGAAGCAGTTTGTCATTCCTTTCTCCAGTGGACCACACGTTGCCAGAACTCTCCACCATGACCCATCCGTCTTGGGTGACCCTACATGGCATGGCTCATAGTTTCACTGAGTTATACATGGCTGTGATCCGTGTGATCAGTTTGGTTAGTTTTCTATGATCATGGTTTTCAACCCATTTGCCCTTTGATAGATGAGAATAAGAGGCTTGTAGAAGTTTCCTGATGGGAGGGACTGGCTGTGGGGAAAACTGGGTTTTCTTCTGATGGGTGGGGCCAAGCTCAGTAAATCTTTAATCCAATTTCTGCTGATGGGTGGGGCTGTGTTTCCTCTCTGCTCAGTTCAGTTCAGTTCAGTCACTCAGTCATGTCCGACTCTTTGCGACCCCATGGACTGCAGCACGCCA
>SJYV01003435.1:0-10762 GCA_006410875.1 Neotragus pygmaeus
AGACTTTGATGCTGGGAGGGATTGGGGGCAGGAGAAGAAGGGGACGACCGAGGATGAGATGGCTGGATGGCATCACTGACTCGATGGACGCGAGTCTGAGTGAACTCCAGGATTTGGTGATGGACAGGGAGGCCTGGCATGCTGTGATTCATGGGGTTGCAAAGAGTAGGACACGATTGAGTGACTGAATTGAACTGAATTAAGACTTTCAAAATACTCCAAACTCTCTGTGCTGTTTATGGTTGAGAGGTAGTAAACAATCATGTGTGTAGTGGCAGGAGTGTGGATAATCCTGTCTCACAAGCTAGTCTGCCAGCAGAGAGGTTTGACCTGAGACACCCTTGTCACGCCCAGGAGATTTAATATCTGGAGTCCTAAGTTAACTCCTTTACAGTGCGAGGTGGTGGGAGATAGCCCCCCATAAAGTCAGAGGTGTAGGTGAGAGCATAAAGCAGTAAAGTAGGCAGAGTCTGGTTTTGGGGGTAGATGCTCGGGAACAGGGGGTCTCCTGAGGTTTGATATAGCCTTTGCATATGCTGAGCCCCCTTCCTCATGACCTTTGCCACGGGCGGAGTTCCTCACGCTGGCTCCCGGCAATATGTCTCTTCGCATATTTAAGTTAACATCTAAACCATTTCTTCATCAACTTAAATTGTTGCAAAGGATATCATCTCTGGTGAATCAGATATAGGAAATTTTAAAAATGTAATTCTAATATGACTTCTTCACTGTTTTCAGGACAATCTACTACCACAGCAATTTGATATCTACCATAATTCATTTTAATATACACCTACAAGCTCAGCTTTAGTAGGGAAAAATTATTTCATTTACTCCTTAAACTGGTATTTCCACTCTACTTTCTTCACATAATTTTATGTTAATGTGATACATTTTATGCCTAAAATCCTTTCATTGATCATCCATAATTATCTGCAGCAAAAATATCTATATAACTTGAATGCAATTTTGTACATTTCAATTTGAAGGTAATGTTTAATTCCTGTAGCCAAATAGCTCTAGATATTAAAGGAATAATTCTAAACTGATTTATCACTATAGATACTATTAATATGTGATTTTTCACACAGGATTTTATTAATATTAAATATAAAAAGTAAAATTTTATTGGAAAAAAGTTTCCATCAGACTTACGAAATTAAGATGCATCTATTTCCTAAAATAGATGGCAATCCTCACCAACCTTACTCTCATTTTACAATTTTGCTGTTACATTTGCTGTACACACTATGAAACATTTTTCATGAACATGAACAAGGAAATGAAAGGAACTTTATCATAGCAATGTCCGTTACCAAGTGCCCTCTGACAGGGTGGTCTGTCATCAAGATGATTTTTAATGATCTAATTTCTGATGGCTCAGTTAGGTCTTCCCTCAATTTTCATGAAAGCAAAGTATTAGAAATCATCTGAGTTGTAAAAAGACTTAATACTAAATCAACACTCTTTTACTTTCTCAAAAAAACACATTTTATCTGGCACCTGGGAGATGTGTGGGCCCTGGAGAAATTCATCATAGAAAGCAGAGAGAGACAGAGGCAGATCTCACCTTTATGGAGAGGTCTTTGTAGAAAGCAAGACCCTCTGCCCACCTGGGACCACTCACTGCCCCTCAGCTCTCGGCAGAGCAAACTTTGGAAAGGGTACACTGGCAGGCTGTGGATCTTCAATTTTTTTTTTTTAATCCACATATTGATGTACCCTTAGCAAGCATTCACATACCGCCAAGCATGTGGGTCCAGTTGTGAAGGCCCTCCACCCGCAGACTGTCTGGGAGCTGATTCCCACTGACCTGGGAGCTGAGTCTCTGCAGAGCTGGCAACCCTGGACAGCGGAGGATTCCTTGACCTCTCCAGCTGTCATTCTCCAAACTGGGTTGGGGCAGGGGTGGGGAGGGGATTTGTGTGCTTTGAAATGTGAGTGATTCTCAGTGAAGATGGAATCTAAGTTGAAAAACATTTGGGAAAATCTCCCTTTTATTTCCCACTCTTAGAGATTTGCAATCATACCAGAATATTAAAGGCTAAAGAAAACTGTTTAACTTTCTTTAGTGCAGAATTTTGAAACCAGTTTGCTGCCCCACCCCAATCTTTTCTCCCAAAGAACACACAGTTATATAGAAAGAGACTTTAAGTCATCTGCTCTGATTCCCCAGAGCGCCAGACTGAGTCTCCTCTGAAATCTGTGGTCTGACCTGTTCATGACAGCTACAGGCCTCCCTAGTTTCCAGGGGACCTGAGATTGGTTGGTTTTCAAGGGTTGTTAACCTGCTAGGACAGTGTTACCCTCTGCCCCAGTCTTCCGACTGATGTTACCCATTTTTAGATGGACGTTCTGGTACAGCAGGAAGGTTTCTGTGCTACTGATGTAGGGGCAGCGCCCACTGCAGCCGTGAACTTGAAGCCTGATGATCAGCTCTCAAATAACCAGCAGTGGAGGGTCAGTTTGGTGCCTCCCTAGCTGTCTTTCTGTGCCCCATGGTCCATGATGGTGTGGGCCAAGTCGAGAGAGGAGTTTAAGTAGATGCAGAGTACAATTAAAATCAAACATAATGAGTGGAATGTGTGTGTGAGAAAGAGACTGTGTCTCATCATATGACTGTCTTTATTACATCCAGAGCCACGTGGATTACAATCATCTGGTTTGAATTGTTCATCTTTTCATTGCCAAGCACGAAGAGTTCGCTACATTACCATGATGAAGATAAGAATACACAGTTCAAGTACCTGCTGGGGAGAGACGTCCCTGACGCAGTTCACTACATGGGAAAGAGGGCTGGGTCACCTGGGTCCCAGTTTGGAACTTCGCAGGCATTTGATCTAAGACACCACCACTGACAATACACAAGGACAAGTCCCTGCTATCCTTTCCTCCAGGAAGACTCCAGGACTTAAAGTTAGAAATCAGTCAATATGTAATGCACCAGTGCTGAACATTTTGGTTAGCACGGAGATCCAATCAGACTCTCCACTCTGACAGCAGCTCAGAACTCAAACAAATCCATTGTACCTGCTGGGAACAAGGTTCAAGAGTGAGCTGGTGGAGCATCTCTGTTCTTGGAACACAAGAACCGTGAAACGTTTCTGCCTGTACCTTCTTTCTGCACACCATCTTCACTCTACACAGAACAAGACAGCTGATGAGAACCAGAGGCCAACCACATGGATGACTGGTCCAGCCTCAAATGGAACTGGATTGGCCCTTGGGAAGCCTCGGCTCTCACCTGTGAAGCTGCAAAATAACCAATGCTTTAAAAAAAAAAAAAAAAGCTTCTGCTAACCGAGGAAAACAGAATTCAAAATAGCTGGAAGGAATGAGATAAAGCATTGAAACCAGTCTTTGATCTGAAAACCACTGGGGATTTCCTGGGAAATCATCCTCCCAAACTCCCTTTTATGGGAAGACAAGGGGAGCAGAAATCAAGCGGTTGGCCTACAGGTGAAGGGGGAGAGCTCTCAGCACTTCAGGTCATGGGCTCTAGATGTCAAGGTTCAGAGAAACCTGCAGGGAAGTGCTGGGGAATAAACACCACACAGCGAGTCTGTGAGCAGGATACTCTACATGCTCAATGAAACCTCCTGGACAAATTTGGCTTAAATATTTTCTTTTTAATGCTTTGTAGGAGGGCTGGTAAGAAGAGCTGGGTCAGGAAAACAAAGTAACGAGTTTCACATTTCTTCCGTGTAATGAGATAGGCAAAATACAACCTCAAATAATAATATGTCTAAGTGTAAATCTTAAGGAATACAGCTTTCTTTGTTAAACAAGCAGAGTCGGACACGACAGAAGTGACTAGGCAGTAGCAGCAGCAGCAACTTTTAACTACACTAATCTTCCTCCTTTGGTTTCAAATCGTCCTCATCCTCTTCTTGAGATGCTCATTGTCTATGCCCTTCATGTGTCTTATGATCATAATTTTAACTCTTTAAAGCAGCTGGATGATATAAATATGGATCTGTGAAAAGCATACAATAAATATGTCATGTCAAGCTTTCCTACCACTTACCAAGTTATTAATTTTAAAAAAATGGTACAATTGATGCAAGAACACTGAAAAAACAAGATGATGTTGCTAAATTGGGACCTTCTGGCTTCTCATCCTTTATAACTCCTCTGAAGGTTGTTAACAAGATTATTCTTTCAGTCCCTTTGCCACTCTGCCATCTTTACTGTAGGTTTATGGATGTTCATAACATCCTTGCCTAACAACTATTCTAGGAAGCGAATTCTGTTCATTCATCTCAAATATCCTGTTGATTCCCATCAGTCAGGGCCCAGCCCTCCTGACCTAGTCTTCTCTCCTGACCACACTAGCTCACTTCCATGCAACTTCCTCCTAAATTCCTGCCACACTCTCTTTGATATCACTGAAAATTCAAAACTTACCACCTGACATTGTCATTCACACACACACATATATATAAAATATATATATTATATATATAATATAAACATATAATATGTAAAATATAGTAAGATACATGTAAAATATAATAGAGAAATTATAAAGAGTCCTTGAAATAAAGAATTCCACTGAAGTGGTTCCAGATGACTTGGTGTGTTTCTTCTTGTCCTCTACTTGTATGACAGTCACTTGAAATTCAAGTATTATTAGAACTGCAAGAAAGAGAGGACTAGGATCTTGCCTCCTGGAGCTCCTGTGTCAGTACTTTTATCCGACTTCCCTGGTCTCATGTCCCCTTGAGCTCTCCTTTGTCTCTTTCTCTCTCTTTCATCACCGATTTTTTTATTCTTTTTATAGGTTTTTCTACAATATTTTCTCTTTACCTTTTTTTAAAAGTATGTTTCATCACTTCCATTCTTTACTGTTTAATCTTTCTCAGAAGCACAAGTACACACACACGCACACACACAAGTTCCCATACAAGCTCTGTGTTTAGGTGCTGTTTGGTTGGGCTGTCTCTGTGTTTGACTCACGTTTTCATATTCCATAATATTACCACATGCCAGGAGAGGCAACCATTCTCCTGTCTTCTTCTCCTTTTGACCCACATTACACTAAAATGAAGCAAAAGGAAGGGATGCAGACAGACCACTGAGTGCTTTCAGATGCTGGCCTTTTAGAATTACATCTCACATTTTCCAAAGCATCAGAGCCCTGGCCAGTCATTTGGCACCTTCTGCAGGACACAAAGAGCCACAGGCTGGGAAAATCAGATCTGATTTAATGAATCTGGTTGAATCTGATTGAATCTGATTTAGGTGGCCACCACATACCTAGACCACTCTGAATAAACCGTTTCCTGCCGTCAAAAATAACTAGACTAACCAAAGCAATCTACAGATTCGATGCAGTTTGTATCAAATTACAAATGGTGTTTCTCGTAGAACTAGAACAACAAACTTTACAGTGTGTATGGAAATACAAAACACCCTGAAGAGCCAAAACATTTTTGAGAAAGAAGAGCAGGAGCTGACAGGATCAGGCTCCCTGACTTCAGAGTATACCACAAGCTACAGTAATCAAAACACTGGTACTGGCACAAAAACTGAAATATATTGCATAGATCAATGGAACAGGATAGGAAGTCCAGAGAGAAACCCACGCACCTGTGGTCAATTAATCTAGGACAAAGGAGGCAAGGCTGTACAATGGAGAAAAGACAGCCTCCTCAATAAGCCGTGATGAGAAAACTGGACCACTACATGTATAAGAATGAAATCAGAACACTCCCTAACACCATCCACAAAAATAAACTCAAAATGGATTAAAGACCAAAATGCAAGGATAGACATTATAAAACTCTTAAAGGAGAACACAGGCAGAACACTCTCTGCCACAAATTATAGCGATATCTTTTTTGACCCACCTCTTAAGTGCAATGACAATAAAAACAAAAATAAGCACACGGGACCTCATTAAACTTACAAGCTTTTGTACAGCACAGGATATCATAAACAAGAGAGAAGACAACCCACAGAATGCAGGACGATATTTGCAAATGATGCAACTGACAGGAGATTAATCTGCAAAATATTCAAGCTTTCCAGGAGTCATGTACACATGTGTGAGTTGGACCATAGAGAAGGCTGAGTGCTGAAGAACGGATGCTTTCAAACTGTGGTGCTGGAGAAGACTCTTGAGAGTCCCTTGGACAGCAAGGAGAACAAACCAATCAATCTTAAAAGAAATCAACCCTGAATATTCGTTGGAAAGACTGATGCTGAAGCTCCAATACTTCAGCCACTTGATGCAAAGAATCAACTTATTGTAAAAGACCCTGATGCTGCAAAAGACTGAGGGCCAGAATGAAAGTGGTGACAGAGGATGAGATGATTAGAAGGCATTTTTGACTCAACAGACGTGAGTTTAAGCAAACTCTGGGAGATGGTGAAGGACAGGGAAGCAAGGCGTGTTGCAGTCCGTGGGGTCACAGAGAGTTGGACACGACTGAGCAATGAAACAATAACATGCAGAGGTTCACAAAGAAATGTGACTGTAAGGGGTGACTACAACTGGGGG
The DNA here is from genome assembly GCA_006410875.1 of Neotragus pygmaeus. Taxonomy (NCBI): domain Eukaryota; kingdom Metazoa; phylum Chordata; class Mammalia; order Artiodactyla; family Bovidae; genus Neotragus; species Neotragus pygmaeus. The sequence continues at coordinate 6,506 of SJYV01003435.1, forward strand.
TTGACATCAGTCAGTTCAGTTCAGTAGCTCAGTCGTGTCCGACTCTTGGCGACCATATGGACTGCGGCACGCCAGGCTTCCCTGTCCATCACCAACTCCCGGAACTTATTCAAACTCATGTCCATCGAGTCAGTGATGCCATCTAACCATCTCATCTCTGTCATCCCCTTTTTCTCCTGCCTTCCATCTTTCCCAGCATCAGGGAAAGATTGCATCATTTCTTAGATGCAGGTCAGGTGATCTAGTATTCCCATCTCTTTAAGAATTTTCCAGAGTTTTTCTGTGATCCACACAGTCAAATGCTTTGGTGTAGTCAATAAAGCAGAAGTAGATGTTTTTCAGTTTCACATACTATTGAAACCTGGCATGAGTTAGTCAGTTCTTCAAATCAGATGGCCAAAGTATTGGAGTTTCAGCTTCAGCATCAGTCCTTCCAATGAATATTCAGGACTGATTTCCTTTAGGATTGATTTGTTGGATCTCTTTGCAGTCCAAGGAACTCTCAAGAGTCTTCTCCAACACCACCTTTCAAAAGCATCAATACTTTGGTGCTCAGTTTTCATTTTAGTCCAACTCTCACATACATACATGACCACTGGAAAAACCATAGCTTTGATCAGACAGACCTTTGTCGGCTAAGTAATGTCTCTGCTTTCTAATATGCTATTGAGGTTGGTCATATATTTTTCTTCCAAGGAGCAAGCATCTTTTAATTTCAAGGCTGCAGTCACCATCTGCAGAGATTTTGGAGCCCAGAAAAATAAAGTCTCTTCCTGTTTCCATTGTTTCTCCATCTATGTACAGTGAAGTGATGGGACCAGATGCCATGATCTTAGATTTCTGAATGTTGAGTTTTAAGCCAACTTTTTCACTCTCCTCTTTCACTTTCATTAAGAGGCTCTTTAGTTTTTCTTCACTTTCTGCCATAAGGGTGGTGTCATCTGCATATCTGGGATTACTGATAGCTTCCCAGCAATCTTGATTCCAGCTTGTGCTTCATCCAGCCCAGCATTTTGCATAATGTAAGTTAAATAAGCAGAGTGACAATATAAAGCCTTGACATACTCCTTTCCCGATTTGGAACCAGTCTGTTGTTTCATGTCCAGTTATTGCTTCTTGACCTGCATACAGATTTCTTCAATGCAGGTCAGGTGATCTGGTATTCCCATCTCTTTAAGAATTTTCCAGAGTTTGTTGTGATCCACACAGTCAAATGCTTTGGTGTAGTCGATAAAGCAGAAGTAGATGTTTTTCCGGAACTCTAGCTTTTTCGATGATCTACTGAATGTTGGCAATTTGACCTCTAGTTCCTCTGCTTTTTCTAAATCCAGCTTGAACATCTGGAAGTTCAAGGTTCACATACTGTTGAAACCTGGCTTAGAGAATTTTGAGCATTACTTTGCTAGCGTGTGAGGTGAGTTCAATTTTGCGGTAGTTCGAACATGTTTTGCCATTGCCTTTCTTTGCAATTGGAATGAAAACGGACCTTTTCCAGTCCTGTGGCCACTGCTGAGTTTTCCAAATTTGCTGACATGTTGAGTGCATCACTGTAATAGCATCATCTTTTAGGATTTGAAATAGCTCAACCGGAACTTTATCACCTCCACTAGGTTTTTTTCATAGTGATGCTTCCTAAGGCCGCGACTTCACATTCCAGGATGTCTGGCTCTAAAGGAGTGATCACACCTTTGTGGTTATCTGAGTCATGAAGACCTTTTTTCTACAGTTCTTCTGTGTATTCTTGCCACCTCTTTTTCATATCTTCTGCTTCTGTTAGGCCCATACCATTTCTGTTCTTTATTGCACCCATCTTTGCACGAAATGTACCCTTGGTATCTCTAATTCTCTTGAAGACATCTCTAGTTTTTCCCATTCTATTGCTTTCCTCTATTTCTTTGTATTGACTACTGAGGAAGACTTTCTTACCTCTCCTTGCTATTCTTTGGAACTCGGTATTGAGGCGGGTATATCTTTCCTTTTTTCATTTGCCTTTCACTTCGCTTCTTTTCTCAGCTATTTGTAAGCCCTCCTCAGACAACCATTTTGACTTTTTGCATTTCTTTTTCTTGGGGATGTTCTTGATCACTGCCTCCTGTACAATATCATGAACCTCCGTCCATAGTTCTTCAGGCACTCTATCGGATCTAATCACTTACACCTATTTGTCACTTCTACTGTATAATCATAAGGGATTTGATTTAGGTCCTACCTGAATGGCTGCAAAGAATGTAATCAATCTGATTTCAGTATTGACCATCTGGTGATGTCCATGTATAGAGTCTTGTCTTGTGTAAGTGGAAGAGGGTGTTTGCTATGACCAGTGCGTTCCCTTGGCAAAACTCTGTTAGCCTTTGCCCTGCTTCGTTTTGGACTCCAAGGCCAAATTTGCCTGTTACTCCAGGTATCTCGTGACTTCCTACTTTTTCATTCCAGTTCCCTACAATGAAAAGGACATCTTTTTTGGGTGTTAGTTCCAGAAGGTCTTGTAGTTCTTCATAGAATGTTCAACATCAGCTTCTTCAGCATTAATGGAATTCCTGGGAGTTGATATACTACTTAATAAATGATAGGGAGTAGGAGAAAAAGGCATCTTCTAAATAACAGGTCACTTGGGCGTGGCACTTATGGGAGAACAAATAACATTTAGGAAGGATAAATGGTACCTTAGGAGGATATATGGGAGTTAGGGGAGTTTTGTGATAATGTCTATTTGTCTGGTGCTTTCTCCAAAAAAAAAAAAAAAAAAAAGTCTTCCAAGACTTTTTCCAAAAATCAAAGCAAAAATAGATAGATTGGTAGATAGGTAAAGATAAGGTGAAAAGTCTTAGGCAAATCCTATTTATCCAGAGGAAATTTCTCTAATTTTAACACTGTCTCCAAAAGTCAATCAAAAGTCAACTAAAACTGACTCAAATACATTCCTTTCTATAGTTGAATAACACACAGCTTCTTTATCCAGTCATCGGTTGCTGGACATCTAGGTTACTGCCATGTCCTAGCTACTGCAGGTAGTGCTGCAGTGAGCACTGCGGTACATGTGTCTTTTTGGAATTTGCTGTATGATGCAGGGAACCCAAATTTGGTGCTTCGTGACAACCTAGAGGGGTCAAATGGGGAGGGAGGTGGGAGGGAGGTTCAGGAGAGAGGGGCCATACACATACCTATGGCAAATTCAAGTCAATGTTTGGCAGAAACCATCAGTCAGGAACAGTGGCGGTCAGGAGATACCCCTCATCTAAGGTAAGGAGCAGCGGCTGTGCTTTGCTGGAGCAGCCATGAAGAGATACCCCACACCCAAGGTAAGAGAAAACCAAGTAAGATGGTAGGTGTTGCAAGAGGGCATCAGAGGGCAGACACACTGAAACCATACTCACAGAAAACTAGTCAATCTAATCACACTAGGACCACAGCCTTGTCTAACTCAATGAAACCAAGCCATGCCTGCGGGGCAACCCAAGACGGGCGGGTCATGGTGGAGAGGTCTGACAGAACGTGGTCCACTGGAGAAGGGAATGGCAAGCCACTTCAGTATTCTTGCCTTGAGAACCTCATGAACAGTATGAAAAGGCAATATGATAGGATACCAAAAGAGGAACTCCCAGGTCATTAGGTGCCCAATATGCTACTGGAGATCAGAGGAGAAGTAACTACAGAAAGAATGAAGTGATGGAGCCAGAGCAAAAACAATACCCAGTTGTGGTTGTGACTGGTGATAGAAGCAAGATCCGATGCTGTAAAGAGCAATATTGCATAGGAACCTGGAAAATCAGGTCCATGAATCAAGGCAAACTGGAAGTGGTAAAACAAGAGATGGCAAGGGTGAACGTCGACATTCTAGGAATCAGCGAACTAAAATGGACTGGAATGGGTGAATTTAACTCAGATGACCATTATATCTACTACTGTGGGCAGGAATCCCTCTGAAGAAATGGAGAGGCCATCATGGTCAACAAAAGAGTCCAAAATGCAGTACTTGGATGCAATCTCAAAAACGACAGAATGATCTCTGTTCGTCTCCAAGGCAAACCATTCAATATCACAGTTATCCAAGTCTATGCCCCAACCAGTAATGCTGAAGAAGCTGAAAAGTTTTATGCAGACCTACAAGACCTTTTAGAACTAACACCCAAAAAAAGATGTCCTTTTCATTATAGGGGACTGGAATGCAAAAGTAGGAAGTCAAGAAACACCTGGAGTAACAGGCAAATTTGGCCTTGGAATGTGGAATGAAGCAGGGCAAAGACTAATAGAGTTTTG
>SJYV01003437.1:0-12029 GCA_006410875.1 Neotragus pygmaeus
TTTAATGTGTGGGTTGAGAAGATTCCCTGGAGGAGGGCATGACAACTTACTCCAGTATTCTTGCCTGGGAAAGTCCATGGATAGAGGAGCCTGGCAAACTACAGTCCACAGGGTCGCAAAGAGCTGGACATGACTGAAGTGACTTAGCATGCATGCACACATCCGTAAGGTTAAAAAAGCAGTAACACAAATTTTAATAAGTTAAAAAAGACTAAGAAGAAGTAAAAGAAGTTTACCCTCAAGTACCGGGTGAAAAGTGTGATCCAAAATTCAAAATGTGACAAAGGAAACTCTAGAATTAAGAAAAACAGGGCACACAGGGCTGGAATAATCCCAGGAAAAAGGAGATCACTGGTCACATCTAACGCAGCTGAAAATGCAGTTTTCAGTCTCTAGGAATCAGCCCTGACAGGGGGGTTGGGGCAGTGGCACATGCTGTTGGGGGTGAAGGTCATCTCTCTGGGCCTGAAGCCCTCTGCAAACTTTTGTCTTTCATGGATTTGTCGTCACTGAGAACCTGATTCACCAGGAGCTAGAGAATCAATAGACTTGGGCTTGCTTGATTTCACATCATAAGAAACTCATCCATCAGTTATCACATTATGTCCACATCCACAGAAATGCATCAATTATAGTACTTTATTGCCTCTGTGAGGAGGTGAGTCAAAATAGCACTTAAGAATCTGGAAACGTCCAGCCTTCAAATTCTTTCATAGACTCATATAACAGGTAATTGAGAGAGCTTGTCCATCATTTCTGAGTGGTATTTTCCTTTTAAACATTATTTTCTTTAGCTCTTTAAAGTTGTGACCTTTAAATTTTTTCAAGATTCACATCTTTGTATACTTTAAGTTGGTGCTTCTGTGAAATTTCCACTGGAATTTTTCAAAATAAGTGCAATGTAAATCTGACAGGGCAGAGTCAATGAAACCAGGAACAGAGGGAGGGATCAATTAGGAGGATTCTGACCCATTCTTCATTCATTTTTATTTAGGAAATATGTATGGGCCATCTATCAATCAAGGACCAGACATTGTTCTAGTTACTGGTGAGAAAAAAAAGAGCAGGACACACAGGGCCCTGGTCCTCAAGTCACAAGAAACAAAAACAAATACATGAATAAAGGAATCCAGGGGATAATAAGGGCTATAAAAGAAAACAAACCAGGAGTTGAGATATAAAACATGATGGGAGACTTATTTTAGATAGAGTGATCAGGATGGGCTCTTTGAAGCTGTGACATTTAGACTGAAGTCTAAAAATGAGGAGACAGGCAAGAGTGGGTGGAAGAACATCCTGAGAGTGGGAATAGCATATGCAAAGGCCATAAGCTGGGAAAGAACTTGGCTTGGGAGAATGGCTTGCAGGGGTGTGGGAGAGGAAACAAAGAGCTGTGTAGCAGTTCAGGCGAGAGATACCAGTGATTAGATAGAGCAGTTGCAGCAGAGATTTAGGGCAGAGGTTAGAGTTGAGACATATGTTGAGGACAGAACTAACATTTCTTGCTGTGAGTTGGCATGAGAGATTTAAGAAACAAGACTTCTTCCTGCTTTCTGATCTGAGTCATGGGAGGATGGTGGTGTTATTTACTGTGTTGAGGAATAGGTTTGGGGGAAAAAAATTAAGACTTCCATTTTGGACATGTAAGTTTGAGGTATCTGCGTAATATGTGAAGCTCTAAGACAGTTACCACTTGTGTCTGAACTCAGACAAATGCTTTGATCTGAAGAAATAACTTTGGGAGTCCTCAGGACAAATTCAATATGGCTATCGAACCCATGGGAATTGATGATTCCCTCAAATACATGCACCTAGGGTAGGGTCTCTTGTGTGTGAAGGGAGGAAACTTCCTTTCATGGGACTTATTCTTAATGAGTCCCTTCATTTTCAAAATCTCAGCGGTTTTTACAGAGTCCTTCCATACCCACTGGATCTTCCAAAACTCTCTTCTGGACCACGTCAGGCCTCTGACTCATGTCAGATGATCAAACTAAGACACAGGGAGGTTAAGTAAGTTATGCTTGGTTTTGCAGTTCTCGAACTCTTAAAACTCTTCATTTTACCACACTGACTAATGGAAATGGTATTCAGTTCCAGAAGCACTGTTTTATTTATCCTTATCGAGGTTATTTGGGGAAAGTGGAAGAAAAGCAGAAGTAGAGAAATTTGAAAGCAGTACCTTTCTGCCATGTTGCAACCAGCGGTGGGGCCACAGCAGAAACCATTATTCCTATCACCCATTATTCCCAGCACCATGTTGGACCACCAGCCCACTAATATTCCCATTAAAATTCCACAAGAGGTCAAAGTTCTCTGTTTGTTTGTTACTTTGTTTCACAAATACCTTCTAATGAAGAAAAGATAACCAGTAGCATTGAGGCAATTGTTGGTGACCTTCACCCAATTACCTCAAATTCTCTAACTTCTTGCTTTGTATTTCTTCTTCAGTGTTTATTTCCTACTGGGTTCTTGTCTCCTCTCTCTAACTTCCTTGTTTCCCTGTAATTTTTTACACATGCTTAGCCCTATTGCTGTTGGACAATTTCTGAATTTTCTTCTTTTGTTAAGACAGGGAGCATCTTTTGTTAAGACAGGAGTTTTGTTCATCTTTTTTTTCAAACCACTTTCAAAATGCAGAGCTAAATGTTCTATTTTACATGCACAACATTTGTCATTTTATTATTTTTACCTTATTATCTGTCTTCTGTCATTTTATTTTGGAAACCCTTGTGTTGCTCAGGCACTAAGTTGTGTCTGACTCTACAATCTCATGAACTGCAGCACATCAGGCTCCTCTGTCCATCACTATCTCCCAGAGTTTGCTCAAATTTGTATCAGTTGAGCTGGTAATGCTATCTAACCATTTCATCTTCTGCCACTCCCTTTCCCTTTGCCTTCAATCTTTCCCAGCATCAGGGTCTTTTCCAGTGAGTTGGCTCGTCACATCAGGTGGCTAAAGTATTGGAGCTTCAGCTTCAGCATCAATCCTTCCAATGAATATCCAGGGTTGACTTCCTTTAGGATTGACTGGTTTGATCTCCTTGCTGTCCAAGAGACTCTCAAGTGTCTTCTCCAGCATCCCAGTTGTAAAGCACCAGTTTTTCCCTGCTTAGCCTTCCTTATGGTCCAACCCTCACATCCGTACATAACTACTGGAAGTATCATCGCTTTGACTATACAGGACCTTTGTCAGCAAAGTAATGTCTCTGCTTTTTAATATGCTGTTGAGGTTTGTTATAGCTTTCCTTCCAAGAAGCAACTGTTTTAATTTCATGGCTGCAGTCACCATCTGCAATGATTTTGGAGCCCAAGAAAATAAAATCTGCCACTGTTTCCACTTTTCCCTTATCTATTTGCCGTTAAGTGATGGGACTGGATGCCATGATCTTAGTTTTATGAATATTTTCAAGCCAGCTTTTTCACTTTCCTCTTTCACCCTCATCAAGAGACTCTTTAGTTCCTCCTCACTTTCTGCCATTAAAGTGGTATCATCTGCATATCTGAGGTTGTTATTTCTCCTGGCAATCTGACTGCAGCTTGTGATTCATTCAGCCCAGTGTTTTGCATGATGTACTCTGCATATTAGTTAAATAAACAGGGTATCAATATACAGCCTGTTGTACTCCTTTCCCAATTTGGAACCAGTTCGTTGTTCCATGTCCAGTTCTAACTGTTGCTTCTTGTCCTGCATANTGTTTTGTCTCTTCTTGGTCTCCTGAATTTCCATGTGAACTTTAGGATTAGCTTATCAGTTTCTACAAAGAAGTTAGCTGGAGTTTTGATAAAGATTACAGTGAATCCATAGATCAATTTGGTGATGACTGCCATCTTACTTATATTAAGTCTTCCAATCCATAAACACAGAATGTCTTCTAAGTATGATATTAACACTGGATTTTTCATAAATGCCCTTTATTAGTGAGGAAGTTCTCTTCTATTTCTAGTTTGCTGAGTGTAAATGTCACAAAGAGGTGCTGGATTTTGTCCAATGCTTTTCCTGCACTTACTTAGATGATAATGTGATTTTTGTTCTTTATTGATGAGATGTATTATATTAACTCATTTCAAATTTTAAACTAAACTTGCATTCCTGGAGTAGATCCCACTTAGGCACAGTGTGGAATCCTTTCTATACACTGCAGGATTCAGTTTGCAAGTATTTTGTTGAGGACATATGCATTGATATTCATAAAAGGTTTTGGTCGATAGTTTTCTTATAAAGTCTTTGGTTTTGCTATCAAGGTTAACATTACTATCAAAGAATAAGTTGGGCATGCAAAATGTTTTCATGCATTATCTTACAACCTTCCCATCAAACTTGTAAGATGGGCACTTGAATTTGCTTCATTTATCAGATGAGGAAACAGAGGTCCAAGAATTCTAACTTGCCCACTGTAACATATCCACTGAAGTAGCAGAGCCAGGATCTAAACCCAGACAGACCTCATTACCTTACTCCTGACGCTATGCTCTTAATCACCACAAGGAACTTACTCCTTTCAGCTAACTGACAAGCCTTCATACAAATCAGACACTAACTAGATTAGAGGCAAGTTAAATCTACACTAACCAGATTTTGCCACAAAGATCTTATAACCCACCCTAACTTAACATCTTCTGAACTCCACAGAGATAGTTTACTTGGTTCATTGTTCCACTGAAGTGAGTCACTGGGAATCGACAATGTCACCTTAAAATAATCAAAGGNACACACACACACACATATACAATGGAATACTATTCAGCCATAAAAAAGAGTAAAACAAGGCCATTTGCAGCGGCCCAGATGGATTTCGAGATTATCATTCTGAGTGAAGTTAAGGGAGACTAAGACCAGTGCCATATAATACCCCTTACGCGTAGAATCTAAAAAAGGCTACAAATGAAGTTTTTCGCAAAACGTGAGTAGACTCACAGGCATAGAAAACAAACTATGGTTACCGAAGGGGAAAGTGGGGAGGGGCAAGGATAGATTAGGGATTTGGAAGTCATGGATGTACACTATTATATGTATAATGCCAAGGACCTACTGTATATATCATAGGGAACTATATCCAATAATGGGAAAGAATATGAAAAAGAAATATATATATATATACACACACACAGAGAGAAAATTATATAACTGAATCACTTTGCTGTGTACCTGAGACTTAACGCAGCATCGTAAATCAACTACATTTCAATTTGTAAAAATTTTGAGTTTTGTTACTTTCCAGTTGAGAAGAAAGTATATACAAAGTACAGCATCTAGCAAGGAAATATGAATAACTAAGAAAACCATCAAATTCCTCCACCCACTTTGGGTCTAAATAAGAACAACACAAGTGTGACCCCCTGGTACTTACACCACAAGCTTCATCAGTAAAAGCCAGGGGAAGCGGCTTCACCAGACCTTTCTCTGACTGCACCACTCCACATCATGGTGGAAGGTGCTTCCAGACTTGCGGTGAGACAGGCCTTCAGTTCACCTTCCCCTGGAAGGAGCTGATTTCTGCAGTTCTGAGCCGGAGGCAGCCCTCCTGTTAAATTTCATTCTGTTTTTATAGGCCTTTTGCATGCAGTGTTAAGCACACTGCCGTACCATCTAATTAAAAGACTCTTATCAATTTGCAGGATAGTTGCTTATGGGGGAAAAATTATAATATACACGCGACACCGAGGTAAACATCAATCACCCATTGAGAATGTTAACATTTGATCCTGTGCTTCCTGAAGAATGTGTAGAGAAGTACTCACTTTGAGAACCATCCCTGTTAACGTTTTAGGACTGAATTGCACGGGACCTTTCTGAGAAAGGGACACAGGAGGAGGCGATGCCAAGGGGAGGTCTTTCCAGCACTCTGATTCAGCCATGACTTCTGTCCTTTGGCCTCGTTTCTGTGGGTGCCACTGGCAGAGGCAGAAAGAACACATGTGGTTCCTTTTAAAAATGAAAGAATCAGTCAAGCCTGGGACAGCGGTTAATAGAGGCTTGTAATGGATGTCAGTTTCCCATGGTGGAGTGGCCTTGCTGAATGTAACATCCTAGGATGAGAGGCCAGCTTTCCTGGACAAACAACACTTATTTAACAGCAAGATGGGCTCCTGAGATCCATGGATGTGCCTTTTTGGGGGGAGGGTGAGCGTGAAGCCAAGGTTGCACATGTTCCTGACCCCTCCTCCCCAGAGTGATGTCTTTTTCTAATGCTGTGGGGCAGGAACACCTTCTGTCATGTTTCTCTGCCCCAAACCTACAATTGTCCCGTGTCTACAACTGGTTGCAGTTTGTCAGGCTGGTCTGGTTCAAATATCTATTTTTAAAAATCACCCCCAAAGGAAATTAAAATCAGAAATATCATGTTCTTTGGTGTAGTCACATTAGTCTGACCACTGGGAACACGGGGAAAAGAAGCTTCCAGGCCAAACAGGAGGAAGAGCGGAGGCACTGTCTCCACCTGGATGTAAAAGCCAGACAGAATNTGATTTATGAGACTACTTGTAATTCTATAAGAGTATAACTCTTATTACTTGACTTGTCGAGAGAGCATGTATCTAATTAATACAAGCATTGAGCCTGTTTATTGGCTTTGTTTATGAATGAAATTAACCTACCAGTTCTTATCTACTCTTATTTTTACAGGTAGTCTTGTGGTAAAGTGTCTAAATCTACACTGAAAGTCTGTTATTAATATTAAAATGATCAAGCTTGGCCCATGGATCTCTGTTAAATCAAAAGAAGACAATAAATGATGCACAGGTCTGATTTTTCAAAAGACACAGTCAAAGACATTTAAATAATAAGGAGGCTACGTTTTCTGATACAAAGGACATCATTTCCTAGCTACATACAATTTCTGAAGCATTTAGTCACTTAATATCTCAGAATGCCAGTTACCTCATGTGAAAAACAGAGATAAGAATAATGCCTCCCAAATAAGTTGTCAGGAGAGTCAATCTAAAGGCTCTACTGAAAGTGTTCCTTGAATAGTAGGGTACTGTGATAATTTTTCATGGTCAAGTTATAGTAACACATGAATAAAATTCTCAAGAACAAACTTGATATTTGATTGCAACTTCTGTTGCTTGATAAAAAATATTAATAGCCACAATTCTCAGGGGTTGCTAATATACTCCAAAGTCAGATTGCAGATATTATGTGCCTTCTGGCTGCAGTATACTTATTCTTGGCAAATATTCTTGCCAAAAAATAGCACTTGACTCTCATCAAGTGTCTAGATATAGTGACTGATGTACAGGAGATCTTTACAAAGCTGGAGGGCCATCAGTAAATTCTAGACTAAGAGAAACCCTCTAGGACAAATGACCTGGTTTCTTTAATAAAGAAACTTCAAGGAATAAAATAAAGAGAGGGAAAAAAAAGATGGAGGAGGAAACTGGAGGTTTAAAGCAATTTAAGAGGTACACAAATCAATTGAAAATGTATGGCATAGCACCCAGTTTATTCAATAAATCCTTTTTAGGAGTTAAAAAGAGACAGGGAGAGCCCAGCATTTAAGGCAGACTTCATCAAAATCTGAAAATATTTGTTACTCAAAAGACATCTTAAGGGAAGGAAAAGACATCAGCAAAACACATGTAATAAAGACTTTTATCTAGAATATAAANAACTTTTTTTTGCAGTGTTGTGTTAGTTTCAGGCATACAACAACGTGAATCAGTTGTACCTGTCCATATATTCACCCTTTTTTAGGTTCTTTTCCCATATAGGCCATTACAGAGTACTGAGTAGAGTCCCCTGTGCTATAAGTAGGTCTTTATTAGTAGGACTGTTCTTAATACCTTAAAATTTTTGTTCATAGAGCATTTTACTTGACAGAGGGGTCGAATGAGGAAAACTAGAGGTCCACCTTGTTTCATAGCCATTGCCCCCTAAAGATGAGCAATAAATAAAAACAAAGCATTTTAGAAGTTAAAACAGAAGTCCATGAAGATACATGTTTTGATTCCCTCAAATTTCCAGGAAAGCATTGTGTATGTAGTACAAGAGACCCTGTATCACAACTTCAACTTCAGTGTTCAATAAAATCTGGTTGAGAATCCCCAGTACCAGGCCCGCAGTTCTCTGGCATATGGGGCTAGGTGCTGGGGGAGGTGTTGCCAGGTACAGCCTCTGCCCTCTGCCTCCAGGGGAGCAGGGGAGCAAGGACACAGCAGTTGGAACACCAGGTGTTAAAGGCTCTTCAAGAGGTATGCACCGGGTGCTGAGGAGGCATGGTGGGTGAATGGAATCAGACAAACAGACTAAAAGATAGTGGGGTGGGGAGAAACATATTTTTAAAAATTCATCCAGTATGGAAAGGAAATGAAAACCTGAACTAGTCTGGAAGTTCTTATAAGAAAAGCCTCTGAAATTTTTTGAGGAATCGCAGCAGACGCAGAAATGCTTTTGTTATTCTCCAAGTTGGCAATGCTGAGCAGATCTTGTGCCGTATGCGTTGGGGAAGGGAAGGAAGAGTGCAAATAGAATTCTCCTGAACAGAAGAGTCAGGGCTAAGCAGACAGCTCTGGGATAACAAAGGAGAGTGCTTCGTCACAGAGAGCGTGGGCTTCCTGGGAAGAATCAGGCTCTCGGTCCCACCGTCTTCCAGTGTCCCTGTCCCCCATGTTAATGAAACCCCAGTTTATCTCTAATTTAGCACTATTTTTCACTGACCCCTAGTTTCCTTTTACTTTTTAATCCTCATTTAGGGTTTAACTGGTAGTACAAGCTTCTGGTCTTACACCGAGAATTCCTCCCAGCCTGTGTACAGATGGACCCCAGATGGGCCTGGGGTAAATGGGTTATGGCAGAAGCTTTCCTTGCTCCATAAACCCTCTTATCTGCCCTCCTGACAAGTAGAAGCTGCCAACATGGGTAGGAGCCTCACTCACCAGGTGAGCTGTGGGAAACCTGTAACATTCTTCACAGCTCTGTGCACACGTGCTCCGTCATATCCGACTCCGCGACCGCATGGACTGTAGCCCTCCAGGCTCCTCTGTCCATGGGATTCTGCAGGCAAGAATACTGGAGTGGGTTGCCATGCCCTCCTCCAGGGGATCTTCTCGACCCAGGGATTGAATCCTAGCCTCTTACATCTCCTGCATTGGCAGGCTGATACTTTACCANCTCTGTCCATGGGATTCTGCAGGCAAGAATACTGGAGTGGGTTGCCATGCCCTCCTCCAGGGGATCTTCTCGACCCAGGGATTGAATCCTAGCCTCTTACATCTCCTGCATTGGCAGGCTGATACTTTACCACTAATGCCTGGGATTAATTTTTAGGTATTTCATCCCTCTTCCCGGTGGGTGTGTGAAACAATCTCAGGTAATTCAGGGTCTTTTCCTGCCCTTCCTCTGACTCTGTGCCTCTGTTTCAGGGGACACTCCTGGTGCCAGAGTGTCCCATTCAGCCTTGAGTCTCCATCCCGGTAGGTCCCACCAGAGAGGATGCTCTGTCCTGGGCTACTCACCAAGGCCCAGGGCACGTTCTGCAGCTCCCCTCCTCAAAGCTAGAGGAGCCCTGAGAAGGCTGGCCCAGGCTCATCTGCCCAGGCCTCCCACCAGTTTCAGCTAAAGTCCACAGTGAGACCCAGGGCTTGAGCTGGGAGACGTTGCTGCCTCCTCTGGCCATACTTCTGCCCACAGACTCAGAATCCCCCAATCTATATAGAGTATCTCTCTGCCTCTCCTGAGATTTCCTCTCCGGGATTGACATCAATGTCTAGATCTCTTTCTTCCCTCTTCAGAGTCTTGTCCACAGTTTGGGAGAATCAGACTCTTCCAAAGCTGTTATTTATACCCAGAGTTCTTTCTCTTCTCCTCTGGGAGTGAACATCCTTGTTCTGTGGCATCACAATCACTCAGAGATGATGAAAATTACTACTCCATCTTCTTAAATGGTATGTCATGGAGGGGAGAGGTGGTCGAGATTGCAGGAAACGTAAGGGAACAACACGTCAGTGAATATGTCACAGGATCATGTCAACACAGTTGACCTACCCCTATTCCTCCCCCTGGTTTGGCCCTTTCTGTGTGTCTAATCCTTTAGTGGCAGGTACCTCACTAGACGGTAGGATAATCCTTTTAGTGGCCGGCAGGTTTCTCTTTACCAAAGCCTTGCAATCGGATTCTGCCCTGGGGTCCCGCTCACGGGATCTCTTCACTGATCCCTGATGATCCTGGCTGCCCAGGCTGCAGGTGAGCAGCATGAAAAGAATCCCCCCTCCGCCCTCCCCCCGGCCTGAGGAGAAAGGCTTTGGCTGATGCTGGGAAGGGTAAGGCTGCAGGGCCCCCCAGAAGCCAGCGGGCGCTTTCTTGCGGTCCGTCCTGTTCTCTGACAAGTTTCCCCTCAGGGATTCGCTACCAGTTCCTCCCCACTCTGGGGGTGGGATTGGCTACTGGTATCACGCCTGACTGTGGATTCCTTGTTGCTGATGGGGCCTCTCACCAGGAGTGGTGGCCTGTCTAGAACAATGGGTCTGGCATTCTGAGCTCATATGTTTGACAAAAGCTCCTGACATGATTTCAGCACACGCCCAAGGGGAAAACTCTGCTAGGAGCGATTGTTAAGCCATTTACCAAATATAAAATTAATTAGAAGTAGAGGTAAAATCTGTCACAGGCAGTGGGCTATTAATTCTCAGCTTTCTGTCAGCCTGAGTTTCCGTTCTTTCACAGATACCTACCTTTTCCCCTTCCTCTCTTCCTCTCCCTGTCATTTTCTCCCTCTTTTTCTTTTTCCAAATCTCAAACATTTATTGAGCTTCTGTTACGTGCCGGGCAGTGTGCTGGTAACCAGACATACAAGGGTAAACCAGACCCAGACTCTGGTCTCAAGGAGCTCACAGACAAGTGAATAGGTTTGTTTGTTTGTTTGTTTGTTTGTTTTTGCTGTGTAACGAATTACTCCAAAATGTAGTGGCTTTAAAACCACACATTATCTCACAGTTTCTCAGGAATCCAGGGGTGACTTAGCTGGGTCCTGTGGCTCCAGGCCTGTCACCAGCTGACAGGGGTTGGCCTGGGCAGCGGTCATCTCAAGCCTTAGCTGGGGAAAGATCCACTTCTGAACTCACTCACAAGCTCCTTCGTAGGACAGCTCCTTGCTGGCTGTTGGTTGAGGCCTTTCTCAGTTCCTTGCCATGCAGTCCTCTCTGTGGAAGAGCTCATGACAGAAAGGCTGGCTTCCCTCAGAGAGAGCAAGTAAGAGAGTGAGAGAGAGCAAGCAAGAGATGGTAGAAGGAAGCCAGGGTCTTTGGGCAAGCCAGTCTTGAAGATGGCATTCCATCACTCATTGTATTCTATTTGTTAGAAGCTAGTCACTGAGTCCAGCCCACACCCTAAGGGAGGGGGTTACATGAGGGTGTGAATACTGGAGGGAAAGGGTTGTTGGGGTTGCAGGCTATCTACGATGAAGGTGTTGCCATAATGTCTTTAAAAACATTTGAGCCTCAAATCACTTGACCCAAACACAGTGAGTTAAAAACATTAATTACCCTTTTCTTAAGATGCAGTGAAAAAGGCTTAAGTGAGGAAACTTAGTTCAGTTCAGTTCAGTTCAGTTCAGTCGCTCAGTCATGTCCGACTCTTTGCGACCCCAGGAATCGCAGCACGCCAGGCCTCCCTGTTCATCACCATCTCTCGGAGTTCACTCAGACTCGCGTCCATCGAGTCCGTGATGCCATCCAGCCATCTCATCCTCAGTCGTCCCCTTCTCCTCCTGCCCCCAATCCTTCCCAGCATCCGTCTTTTCCAGTGAGTCAACTCTTCGCATGATGTGACCAAAGTACTGGAGTTTCAGCTGAATCAGCATCATTCCTTCCAAAGAAATCCCAGGGTTGATCTCCTTCAGAATGGACTAGTTGGATCTCCTTGCAGTCCAAGGGACTCTCAAGAGTCTTCTCCAACAGCACAGTTCAAAAGCATCAATTCTTCGGTGCTCAGCCTTCTTCACAGTCCAATTCTCACATCCATACATGACCACAGGAAAAACCATAGCCTTGACTAGATGGACCTTAGTTGGCAAAGTAATGTCTCTGCTTTTGAA
>SJYV01003447.1:0-27687 GCA_006410875.1 Neotragus pygmaeus
CATTCTCTTGGCAAAACTCTATGAGCCTTTGCCCTGCTTCATTCTGCACTCCATGGCCAACTTTGCCTGTTACTCCGGGTATTTCTTGACTACCTACTTTTGCATTCCAGTCCCCTATAATGAAAAGGACATCTTTTGGGGGAATTAGTTCCAGAAGGCCTTGTAGGTCTTCACAGAACCATTCAACTTCAACTTTTTCAGCATTACTGATTGGGGCATAGATTTGGATTACCGTGATACTGAATGGTTTGCCTTGGAAATGAACAGAGATCATTCTGTCATTTTTGAGATCACATCCAAGAAGTGCATTTGACTATGATGGCTACTCCATTTCTTCTAAGGGATTCTTGCTCACAATAGTAGATGTAACGGTCATCTGAGTTGAATTCACGAATTCCAGTCCATAATTTTAGTTTGCTGATTCCTAAAATGTCAATGTTCACTCTGGCTATCTCCTGTTTGACCACTTCCAATTTGCCTTGATTCATGGATTTAACATTCCAGGTTCCTATGCAAAATTGCTCTTTACAGCATCGGACTTTACTTCCATTACCAGTTACATCCACAACTGTGTGTTGTTTTTGCTTTGGCTCTGTCTCTGCATTCTTTCTGGAGTTAGTTCTCCATTGATCTCCAGTAGCATATTGGGCACCTACCGACCTGGAGAGTTCATCTTTCAGTGTCCTACCTTTTGGGCTTTTCGTACTGTTCATGGGGTTCTCAAGGCAAGAATACTGAAGTGGTTTGCCATTTCCTTCTCCAGTGGTCCCATCACTTCATGGCAAACAGAGGGGGAAACAATGGGAACAGTGACAGACTTTATTTTCTTGGGCTCTAAAATCACTGCAGATGGTGACTACAGCCATGAAATTAAAAGACACTTTTTCCTCGGAAGAAAAGCTATGACCTACCTAGACAGCATATTAAAAAGCAGAGACATTACTTTGCCAATAAAGGTCCATCTAGTCAAAGCTATGGTTTTTCCAGTAGTCATGTATGGATATGAGAGTTGGACTATAAACAAAGCTGAGCACCAAAGAATTGATGCATTTGAATTGGGGTGCTAGAGAAGACTCTTGAGAGTCCCTTGGACTGCAAGGATATCAAACCAGTCAATCCTAAAGGAAATCAGTTCTGAATATTCATTGGAAGGACTGAGGCTGAAGCTGAAGCTCCAATACCTTGGACACCTGATGCGAAGAACTGACTCATTTCCCTGATGCTGGGAAAGACTGAAGGCAGGAGAAGGGGATGACAGAGGATGAGATGCCTGGATGGCATCACTGACTTGATGGACATGAGTTTAAGCAAGCTCCAGGAGTTGGTGATGGACAGGGAGGCCTGGCATGCTGCAGTCCATGGAATTGCAGGGAGTCGGATGTGACGCAGCGACTGCACTGAACTGACACACGTGATCACATAAACAGCTAGAAGCGCCATCACAGAGTGAGCACCTGTGGAGTCCCCATTCATCCTGGGAAAGGGGACACCAAGAGCACCTTTGAAGCCCTCTATGCCCCGCACCCCCACCCCCCGCAACCTGACTGCATTACTGCATAAGACCACCACTGTGGAACTGGGATCCATCACTCCCATGCTCTTATTCAGAGCTTTCATGCTGTGTGTTTACACACGGAAGTTCCTAAGACACAGATCCAAACTGGTGAATGGGCACCTGAAGGATCTGCCCTCAAGCTTCCTGATCCGGGTATTCAGTTCCTTCTGTGTCCTGCTGTTCACCAGCCCAGGAGGGTTGTTTTGTGATCATCCAACTCACATGGAGCTGAACCCCAAAGCCAATGTATGATTATTTCACAGTGAATGAATCATCGCACAAACCAGAAGGTTCATGTAGGACAACCGGCACTCTGCCCCCACTGGCCGATGTAGGTGGACAGCACGTTCTAGTTCAAAAGCTGCTCAGCAAGCACGGGGCAACTTCTGAGGAAACCTCAGTAAGCCTCAGCGCCAGCCACACCAAGGGCATCAGAGCCCTCAGGGAATCGCTACCCCCACCTCCCGCAAAGCCCGGTTCAGGCCAACGGTTAGGTTCCCACAGTCACGCAGCAGCCTGCCGGCCTCGCCTCCGCCACACGCTCTTCCTTCTGAAATGGAGACAGTTCTGTCCTCTTCTGGCCTGGGAGCCACTCTTCTGTCTCTTTAAGGAGACTGTCCTCCGAAGAGCTTATCTATTACGTGTTTAACTCTATTTCCCTCCTTTCCAGCTTCCAGGGAGGGAAGTGGGGACACTTCTTGTTGCCTCTATGTGGCAACTTAACTTCCTCAAACAGAAATCTAGCAGTTAGCTTAAGAGAAAAACCTCTGATTTGCAAGAAGCCAGCAATGGTTTTCTGGACAATCACTTCACCAATAGGTCTTAGCCAAGTTTCTTAGGCTCCTTGGCAGGCACTTTCCCCCATACACAAAACAAAAAACATCAGGGAAAAAGTGTTCTTTGTGAGCAAACTCAAGAAAGCTGTGATGTCTGACAAGGCTTTCTTTATGAGCTGCTTTTGGTGTGTCAAAGCTGAACCTTCAGTAGAAACTGCTAGCACATCAAGTAACCAACAGATCTGAACTACTTAGAAATGTTTAAGACGACTCAAATAAGATATAAACTCATTAAATTCATAAGAAATGTTTCACTATTCTTCTTTACTAGCAAAGAACCACAGTTTAATAAACCACCGTTTAACTGAAACCAAAGTTTCAATATTTATACAACTTTTTAATGATCTCAAAGTTAAACCAAGGCATCTTCTTCTGGAACAATTTCCTTGAGGCAAATTGGAGTAGGAAAGGTCTACTAGGCTTGAAGGAAGTTGCAGGGGCCTGAGACTACCATTAGGGATGATCTTAAGGACAGAGAGAAGGCAGATTACCTACAGAAAAACAATTAGACCTCCAGCAGAAGTCTCAGCAGTCAAAAGACAATGGTATAGTACTTTTGAAGTGCTAAGACAAAATAACCATACATAGTGAGGTAGGGATCAAGTTTCACTTCCATCCCTATATTCATGTCCAACTGCTGACATCATTTACCAGAAAATCTCTGTATTATCACTTTGTGTTCATATACACGCAGATTTTCTGGCTTCTCTAGTCTGTTTCAATGACCTCTTTATTTTTTATTTTTGTAGTAATACCACACTGTCTTAATCACCAAAGCTTTATAAGTCTTACTACTCAGCAACAACTGTAAGAGTTATTATTTCCATCAGGACACGGGAGGCATTAGATACACACACCTCTGGCTGACATGGTGATTTAAAAGCTCTCATTTCTGCATCACTTTAAAAAATACAACCGGCATCAGTCAATGAGCCGCTCACAACGTCCCCTCACACGCCCAGGGCTCCCCTGCCTTCCCCTGGGACCCTCTACCAGGAAGCTCCTTCTCGTGAGCTGTTCACTCTCGAGCTCTGTGTTCACCTGTCACCTGCTCAGTCAGCAGCCACGCCTGCTGGCAACTCCCCTCTCCCCCTTCCCCAGCACTGCTCCCCACCCAGCCAAGTGGCCCTCTTGCATTCATCTTTTGCTCTCCGCGTTAGAGCTGGTGTGCTCTCCACTGCATTTCCAAGTCCTAAAATGGGCCAGGCACACGGTAAATACTCAATAAATACTTACTGAACAAATTCACCAGGAGACCAGGATGGAAAAGTTGCAGAAATGAAAACTCGCACAGTTAGGCTTAACGCAAAGACAGTTTTGAAGGCAAATCTATGAAATTTCAACAACGTGCTAGGTGCTAAGCCAAGATCATACATTTAATTTCAACGCAAAAAACCAGAAACACAGGTCAGCTTATCTTTCTGACTTTCTGGTCTCTTCTTATGTGTGTCACACCCATATATTTAACAACAGGTTTATAACACTTCTGTACTTATTAGCTCCTCACAGCATTTCCTCCATGCTTTTGCATTTAGCAAGGAAGCATTTCCTGTGAATCCATATGCCCTCTCCCACTAACTTGTGTAAGAAAAAAGGTTTCTAAAAGCATTATTCTTGAAAACACCTCAGACTTTATCATATAAAAGATCTGCTTTCTTCTTTTGGAAAATACCTTCATTTAAAAACATAATCTTTCACCCATGCATGCCACACACGGATTTATTAGAGGGAAAGCTAATTTTTGTCCTTTTATACAGCTGTGAAGTTCTCATGGCAAGTACACTGGGATGTTTTGCCATTCTCTCTACCAGTGAGGCAGAAAGTGAAAAAGAACTAAGGAGCTTCTTGAAGAGGGTGCAGGAGGAGAGTGAACGAGCCGGCGTACAACTAAGCATTAAAATCCTAAGACCATGGCATCTGGCCCGTCACTCCCTGGCAAGCAGAGGGGGAAAAGGTGAAAGCAGGGACACACCTCCCCCTCTTGGGCTCTAAAATCACTTTGCGTGGCGACTGCAGCCACGAAATCAGAAGACGTTTGCTTCTTGCCAGGAGACCGATGACAAACCTAGACAGCGTGCTGAAAAGCAGAGACATTACGCTGCCGACAAAGGCCCTACAGTCAAGGCTGTGGTCTTCCCAGTGGTCACACACAGTTGTGAGAACTGGACCGGAAAGAAGGCGGAGTGCCCCAGAAATGATGCCTTTGAACTGTGGTGCTGGAGAAGACTCCTGAGAATCCCGGGGAATGCAAGGAGACCCAACCAGTCAATCTTAAGGGAAGTCAACCCTGAATACTCAATGGAAGGATTGATGCTGAAGTTGAAACTCCAGTAATTTGGTCATCTGATACAATCGGCTGATTCATTGGAAAATTCCCTGCTGCTGAGAAAGATTGAGGGCAGAAGGAGAAGAGGGCGTCAGAGGATGAGGTGCCTGGATGGCATCTTTGATGCAATGGACATGAACTTGGGCAGACTTCTGGAGATGGTGAGGGATACAGAGGTCTGGTTGCTGCAGTCTATGGGGTCACAAAGAGTCAGACACAACTGGGCAACTGAACGACAACAGCGAAACGAGTTTGTGTTTATCTTCCCATCACGTCTCAGACATTCCCTAAACCAAAGTGGTTGAGGGGCTTCCCTCACGGTCCAGTGGTTAAGGCTGTGCACTTTCACTGGAGGAGGGCATGGGCTGAACCCTAGTTGGGAAACTAAGATCCCATGTGCCTCAGTGTGGCCAAAATTTTAAAAAACAAGCAAACAAACAAAAACCTAGCTGATGCACCTCCCAACTGTCACTAGGAAATTCCAAAGAAATTCTTAATTGATCTGTATCCATTGTCCTCTAAATCCAGACTTTTGTGGAAGCCCTGCCTTCTCACATAGGAAGAAAGCAAAATGGTTAGGCAACCAGCTATGTGGCTTGGGGCAGGAATCTTACAGTTTCTTTATCTGTAAAATACAGTGATTGTACCAAATGACTCTAAGACTCCCAGCTCTGAAACCGAAAATTACAGGAACAATGACATATTTAATTCATCCTCAGCTCACTGACAGTCAAAGCTCAAAACAAATCTTTGTTGTTGTGTTTATACAAGTAACAGATGAATATATACTTACTGTCCAAATTCTAATAAGTCTACAATATTTAAAATAAAAAATAATAAAGTTAAAAAAAAAAGAAAGATATTTCCCTTCTCCTTCCTGCCCCCATTCTCAGTCCCCTCTATCGTCACAATGAATAGCTGGGAGGTGCTCCTCCAGATCCTTTCCTATGTGTTTTACATACAGATATTTAACTTTGTTTTCAAACCCTAACATTCTAAATCCAAATTCTCTGTTCTCTCCAAAACGAGAAGTTTTATTTTCTACTTCCTTTGTGATTCTCCACAACATGCTTATATTCTATACCCAAAGGGTATTCAAAAACACATTTGATCCTCAGAGTTGCTAAGTGAGGATTTGGGTCCAGTAAAATATGCTTTCTTATGGCGCTGTGCATAGAGCTTCCCAGGGTCCCCTTCTACCTTCCTGGGTCGGGTCATCTGCACCAGAGTCCCCCAGTTATGCTCGTCCCTGCAGAGGCTGTCCTCACATGGTGCACCCCTTCAGAGTTCATGGGGCTATTCTGATAAACAGAAAACTAGTTTCAGTAAAACTAGGAAACTGGCATCAGATGCAATTTGTACTTTCACTCTGGGGAGTACTAAACCCTTGCTTCCTTAAGTTTTTTTTCAGTTTGGAGGCAGAAATTTTAAAAATAGTTATAGAGATGCCTCGTTTTATTGTGCTTCACGGATACAGTGTTATTTTACAAATTGAAGGTCTATGGTTTTTATGTAAAGTCTGCTCCAATTTAAATTTATTGAGGAGTGTTTTACGACCAAGAACACAGTCTGTCCTGGTGACTGTTCCATGTTCACTTGTAAAGAATGTGCTCTGAGCTACGTTGGGTGGAGTGCTCTGTAAACATCACTTAGATCACAAAGGTGGATGGGCCTGCTCGGGTCTGCTACGCGCCTGCGGATTTTCTGTCTGCGACTATTACTGACAGTGGGGTGTCGACCTCTCCAGCTAGAGCTGCAGGTTTTCCTCTCCTTCTCTCAGCTGTGTCAGCTGTCGCTTCGCTTGTCGTGAAGCCCTGTTGTTACGGAGCACACCGCACTATGGACCACGGCAGGGCCGCTGCGCCGTCTCACTGGGCTGGCGCTCCTGTCATTAAATGCTGTCTCCCTGGCGACTGCCTTGCTCAGAGGACTGCTCTGATGTTAGCACAGCCGCTCAGCATTCTTTCTTTAATACTTTCACTTGCTCACGTTTGGCTGTGCTGGGTCTCTGTTGCTGCGTGGGCTTTTCCCCAGCCTCAGCGGGTGGGGGCCACTCTGCGGTTGCGGAGCAAGGGCTTTTTGTGACAGTGGTCCTCCTGTTGCGGAGCATGGGCCCTAGGGCATGGGGGCTTCAGGAGCTGCGGTGGCACTGAGGGCTCGAGGGCGCAGGCTCAGGAGCTGCCGCACAGGCTTAGTTACTCTGCGGCACGTGCAATCTTCCCGGGCCAGGGATCACACCTGTGTCTCCTGCATTGGCAGGTGGATTCTTTACCACTGAGCCACCAGGGAAGCCCTCAGCGTTCTTTTGATAATCATTTACCTGGTACATCCTTTTACTTTTTATCTATTTACATGTGATTATATTTGAATGAGTTTCTTATAAACAACAAATAGTTGTTTATGAGTTTTTTTCCCAACCCAATAATGTTTTTTAATTGATGTGTATGGATCATTTTCATTTAATATAATTATCGGCATGTTTTGATTTAAGTCTATGATTTTATTCGTTTTTTGTTTGTTACTCCTGTTTTCCTTCTTCTGTTTAACCTTTCTTGTTTTCCTGAGAATTGTCTCAATATATTTAACATTCTATTTTGGTATGTCTATAGTAATTTCTTACTATACCATGCTGTACAGGGGTTTTAAGTGGCTGCTCTAAGGATTACCATATCAAATGTGGGAGATACACAAATACATATATGAGCATACATATACACACACAACTTTTCAAAATCTATTTAGACTCAGCATTTAACCTCTTCAAGTAGAATGAAGAAACTCTACTACCCTATAGGGCCCTTACTCTCCCCTCTTACATTATAATTCTTTGATATATTACTCCATGTGTATAAACTGAAAACTCAGTCAGACAATGATATAACTTTTTTTTGTCAAATATATTTTTTAAAAACTCAAGAGGAGGAAAATAGCCTCCTAGTATATTTACTATTATTCTTCCTTCTTTACTGATGTTCCAAGTTTCCTTCTGGTATCAGTTATCATTTGTCTAAAGAACTTCCTGAAGCAAAGCCTCCTAGTATATTTACTATTATTCTTCCTTCTTTACTGATGTTCCAAGTTTCCTTCTGGTATCAGTTATCATTTGTCTAAAGAACTTCCTGAAGCAATTATTTAGAGCCGGTGTGCTGGTAATGAATCCCCTTAGTTTTCCTTCATCCGAGAACATTTTTATTTTACCTTCTTTCCTAATATATATTTTTGCTGGATAAAAATTCTGAGCTGACAATTCTTTTCTTCTAACACTTTATACATGCTGTACCAACATCTAGCCTCCGTAGTTTCTGATGAGAGATTTCCCATCATTCAAGTAATTGTCCCCTACAAGTAATGTGTCATTTTCTCTGTCTGCTTTTAAGATTACTCTCTGTCTTGAGTTTTTAGATGTTTGATTAGGATGTGTCTAGGCATGGCTTTCTTTGGTCTATCCTGTGCAGGGGGCGGTCACTGCTGGAGTCATTAAGTTTTCCTTGTTCAGTGCTAAACTATTTGACAGATTTCAGATTAATTCATAACCACTGAACAGCAAGAAAATCAAACCAGTCAATCCTAAAGGAAATTAACCCTGAATATTCAGTGGAAGGACTGACGGTGAAGTTGAAGCTCCAATACTTTGCCCACCTGATGCAAAGAACCGACTCATTGGAAAAGACTCTGATGCTGGGAAAGTCTGAGGTTAGGAGAAGGGGGGTGACAGAGGATGAGCTGGTTGGATGGCATCACCAACTCGATGGACAGGAGTTTGAGCAAGCTCTGGGAGACAGTGGAGGACAGGGAAGCCTGGCGTGCTGCAGTCCATGAGGTCGCAGTCGGACATGACTGAGCAGCTGAACAAAAACAACAATTCATAGCCACAGTTTTAAAAGATTAATTAGGTAACGGTCTTATATGTTTGGGGAATTAGATCAGTCAAACCCATGCCCTGTTAATCAAGAAAAGAAATAGCAATACTTTAAATTTTCATACAAAAAATACAAATATAAACTCCAGAGCCAATCTGCCCAAGTTCAGACCATGGTGTCACCACTTCTGACTATCTCGCAAGTCACTCAACCTCTCTGAGCCTCAGCTGTCTCCCTGATAAAAGGGAGATGCCAAAACGACATAGAGTTGTTTTGTCTACCTCACAGAGTTCTGTGGGGATAAAATGAGTTAATATACGTAAAAGGTTGAGAATAATGCCTGGCACACAGTGAATACTATATGGATGCTAACCGTTTGTGTTATTTTAATTGAGGACAGAGGCTTAAGAAAAACCAACTTTTTATATAAATTAAACTTTAGTAAGTTGATACTGATTAAAATATAGATATTTGTAAATACTTCTCTTAAATACAAAAGCCTTGTCCACTAACTGCAGTGAAGAGCCCCACATGGCAGGAGCCACAGCTCAGTCACCCCTGAGTCTCTCACAAAACCCACGTTCTTACAAATCACGGATACTAACAGGACAGGTGAGTATGGTGATGCTGACTCCCCAACATCTACAACACACGGAGATGCCTGAGTCAGCAACCCAGAAGAGACGTCGGTCAGGACCCCAACAGCAGGGCGCTACAGAAGTGTCCTCATTTAGGATGCACGCGCTCTGGCACCTAGCCAACACTGATGCTGATCCATTTTTCTTAGTAAGTTAAAACATTGCATTTTTAGTTGCACTCTACCTGAAAGATGGCTGTAAGGTACTCTTTGGGTAGGACACTCGGGCCATACTTCAGCAACTCAGGAGAAACCTCCCATCCTGGGACTCACAGGCGTGTTACACACCAGCCAGGGCCCCGCACGCTCAGTGGGAGACAAGCGGCACCCACCTCGAAGTTGTACTTCTTCATCTGGTCGTGCTGCCGGCAGTACAGGTAGAGCATGCCGATGCTGCTGCCCACGGCGATGTAGTCCCCGTTGGTGTCGAGGGCCGTGAGGTAGACCACCAGCGAGCGGAACCCCTTCTGAATCTTCGTGGGGATGGCATTGAGCAGGTAGTACAGAGGGCAGAACTCTCTGAAGGTAACCGGCTCCGACACAGACGCCATGGCCAAGGTCTCCACTGCTGATCATCAGGCAGGACGAGGGATTTTAACCGGCATCTGGGGAAACCTGGGGCTGAAGAACAAGGCATGATAACGCTTTCGATGTCTAGTCACGCAAAGGCAAGTCAGATTTCACAGCGGGAACAAGGAGGTTTCAGATGGATATAAACTACAGTCAGAGCCTAATTACACAGGAAAAGCAAACTAAGTGCCATTAGGACTACTTGTGGGGACTTCCCTGGTGGGCACTGGGCGCGAGTCTGCTGCTGGCGCAGGGGACGCGGGTCCGATCCCTTCCCTGGTGGGCACTGGGCGCGAGTCTGCTGCTGGCGCAGGGGACGCGGGTCCGATCCCTTCCCTGGTGGGCACTGGGCGCGAGTCTGCTGCTGGTGCAGGGGACGTGGGTCTGATCCCTTCTTCTGGGAGGTTCAGGGGTGCGTGCCCATGCACCGTGAGGGCTGAGTGCACTCGGGAGCCCTCAGGCCACAACTTCCGAGCCTGCCCTCTAGAGTCCGTGCTCCACAGTAGGAGAAACTTTGGTGATGGGAGGCCCGTGCACCCCACTAGAGCGAGTCCCTGCTCACTGCAAGCAGAGGAAGCGTGCACAGCAACAAAGACCCACACAGCCACAAATAAGCGAATGAGCAAAATCACAACCCAAACTCACTGCACTATTTTCTGCCCCGTTATTTATACCATGATAAACGGTGGGAAGAATATTAAAGATAGCTCTGAATCTCAAGCAGCTTATGATCTAGTCAGGGACACAAAAGAACCTGAAAGACACAAAACCAGATATGACTGGTGCTAACCTGTGGGTCTCAATGAGAAGGAGAGAGCTAGCATGGACTAGAGTGTGGAGAAAGCTTCTCTGAAAACCTTCGAAACTCTGAAGCCCACCAGGAAGCACAGAACATGGAAAAGAGGAATTCCCTGACAGCCCGGTGGTTAGGGCTCTATGCTTCCACTGCCGGGGCCACAGGTTCGATCCCTGGTAGGTAAACTAAGATCCCACATGCCCTGCAGCCAAAACGATGATAACAGTAGTGTGTACAAGACAGAAAAGACACTGCGCCAGGAGAGCAGCAGGCCAGTCCCCACGGAGGATGCCATCTGCAGGAGGAGGAACGCCACAGCCTCCCCAGCCACACAGCACCTCCCCTGTGCCACCCTGACGCCCACGCCTCTCGGAAATGTGGACTCAAAGCTTCCCTTGGGCTTCTCCAGGGACTCAGTGGTAAGAAATCTGCCTGTCAGTGCAGGAGGCATGGGTTCAATCCCTGATCTGGGAAGACCCCACCTGCCACGGAGCAACTAAGCCCGACCGCCACAACTGCTGAGCCTGTGCTCTCGAGCCCAGGGTCCGCCACTGCTGAGCCCACGCGCCCTAGAGTCAGCACTCTGGCAGCAAGAGAAGCCACGGCAGTGAGAAGCCTGCACACCACAGAGAGAGAGCTGTCCCTGCTTGCTGCAACTAGAGAAAAGCCCGTCCAGCAGCAAGACCCAGCACAGCCATAGACAGACAATTTTTTTAGAAAAAGCTTCCCTCAATAAAGATGCTCAATCATCACACAGTGTGTTATAATTTATGAAGCGCTCACTCATCCACTAAATCCTTACCCTACAAACTTTTATATGAGCTACCAATGGCCAAAGGACCACAAGACTTGTCCAAGGCCACGTGGACAAAACCTGAATCTATGCCTTTTCGCCCTTCAAGTGAAAGTTGCTCACTTGTGTCTGTCTCTTTGCGACCCCATGGACTACACAGTCCATGGAATTCTCCAGCCAGAACACTAGAGTGGGTTGCGTTTCCCTTCTGCAGGGGATCTTCCCAACCCAGGAATCGAACCCAGGTCTCCCACATTGCAAGCGGATTCTTTACCAGCTGAGCCACAAGGGAAGCCCAAGCACACTGGAGCGGGTAGCCTATCCCTTCTCCAGAGGAACTTCCTGACCCAGGAATCGAACTGGGACCTCCAGCACTGCAGGCAGATTCTTTGCCAGCTGAGCAGTCCTGAGCCCTTTCCAAAGGGCTCTCCATCACACCCCACCACTGCTGCACTTTCTCCACACACTCTCCTCCTCTCCTGTTGATGGCCTTCTCTGCCTGACCCCCCACTGGTGTAAGCCCCCAAAAAAGCAGAGCCCACTCCTCTACCTCACTCACCCTTCTAGCCCCTGGCACCTAGAAAAGGTTCAGGCACATCAGAGGCAACAAGTATTTATTGAATAAATGAATGAGTTATGAAAAAGGAAAACTGGCAAGGGAGGAATGAGTGCAAGAATGGAAACGAAGCAAAATCTCATTTTTTCTCCAGTATGGCCCCAGTTCAACGCTGGAATAAAAATCCTCTAGATCTGTAGGGCATTTTCAAATCCCTATTTCATTTGATAGTCACAACAGACAAGACGTACAGTGAAGTAGGCAAGGTAACTTACAAGCGCTGTTCCTGTAAGTAAACAATAACGTCCCTCTGTGATGATGAAGGGCTTCCCTGGTAGCTCAGCTGGTTAAGAATCTGCCTACCATGCAGGAGGCCCTGGTTCGATTCCTGGATTGGGAAGTTTACCTAGAGCAGGGATTGGCTACCCATTCCAGTATTCTTCAGCTTCCCTAGTGGCTCAGATGGTGAAGAACCTGCTTGCAATGCAGGAGACGTGGGTTCGATTCCTGGATTGGGAAGATCTGCTGGAGGAGGGCATGGCAACCCACTCCAGTACTCTTGCCTGGAGACTTCCCATGGACAGAGAGGCCGGGCAGGCTGCAGTCCACGGGTGGGAGTCGGAAGCAGCCAGGCGACTGCGCAGAAGCACAAGAGATGGTTAAGAACACCGATCTGCCCTTCTTCAGCAGAAGCTGACGCTCTCTGGGAGGTCCAGAAATGTGCCCAGGGTCAAACAGCTTCAACAGCTTTGCTGCTGTTCAGGCAAAAGGCTACCACAACAGAAACTTCGACAATGAATGTCGATCCTGTCCACACAGCAGCGAGTTCGTAAACTGACAACTCTGTAAGGGCAATGCTGTCCTGGCTAAGCAATGCACGTGCTCCCCAATCCTCGATTTGTGTAAGAACTCCAGAGAGTTGGGCAAGACCCACATGACCCCAAAGTCAAGTGAGAATGAAGTGGTCATCAGGCGGACTCTAGAGAGAACAGCCACGGTCAGTCACCTTGGGAAAGCACGCAGACCACTACACATGAGCACGAAAGCCAAACAGTGCAAACAGCAAGAGCGTAACAGCAGCAGAGTGCTCAGCGGAGACTATCTCAGCACACGAACTCACTGAACCCTCACCAAAAGCCTCGGGAGGTAAGGCAGCCCCGAGCACTGTCACCGCCACTCGACCGGCGAGAAATGTTGGCCTCGTGTCCACAGTCTCCGCTCCGTCTCCAAGGGCAGGGCAGCACAGGAGCAGGAAAAGCTGGGCTTCCTTCATGCGTGTACGCACGCGGACGCGCCCTAGTTTACATGGCACTTTTAAAGTAAAAGTTTATTTTTTTACAAGTTACAAATGTTCTCTATCAGGACTTCTCTGGTGGTCCAGTGGTTAAGATTCCACCGTGCAATGCAGAGGACATGGGTTTGATCCCTGTTTGGGGAGCGAGGATCCCACAGGCCACAGGACAACTAAGCCCACGCCACAATCAGAGAAGCCCCCGCGCCGCAATGAAGGCCCAGCACAGCCCCAACAAGAAATAAGTAAAAACTAAATGTTTACCCTCAAAAACTGTGGAAATATAGGAAAATACAAAGAATGAAATAAATGCCACTCATAAGCCCATCAGAGAGATGCTACGTTATAAATGCTTAATAAATCATGAGCATTTGCCACGTCATTAGATACTCCCCTAGAATAAGACTTTTAATGACTATACTTAAAAAAACTATGGAGAACACAGTAGACTCAAAAACTGAAATTTTCCTGGTGTTTTAATTTCTGCTCCAGCCAATGAGGTCTCCAAGGAAGCAGGCAGAAGTACTGAGCACTTCTCAAATGTCAGCGAATATTATTTCCTCCTTTAAAGCCTTTTCCCTCAAAGTAGCTCTGTCAAATTATGACATTTAGATTTCAAAAACTCATTCACTTGAATTGACACCATTTGCTGAGCACTCCACAATCTCCGCACAGAAGGGGCTTGGAGACTGCAGTCTGGTCAGAAGGGGGCAGAGGATTTGCCTCACAGCTCACCGGCAGGGCAGGCACACTATTCAGACGTACACAGCCTGTTGGCTGGAGGAGGCTTAGGAGATGTGAGAGGATACTACAGAAGGTCAGGGTCCCGGGACCAGCTCCTTGGCACAATGAGTGATCATACAACCAAAAGCCACTTCAAGCGTGTGAGAAGGGACTACAGGACTCACCTGCCAAGCACCATTAAGAACGACCGTCATTCCATAGCAGGCAACAGGCAGCAGATTGAAATTATCTAAGCTGAAATCCCAGCACCCATCCGATCTCTCTCCCTCCCTCCCTGCTACAGCAACCCCTCCCCGTGTTCCACCAGCCCTGTCTCCCAGCTGCCTCCCGTTGGCCCCTCCTCAGCTCTGTGGCCGTGCCGAGCTGAAGCCAGCACCCTCTCACCTGGACCCCCGTGCGGTCCTTCAGCAGCTGCTCTCCTGCTTCCACGGCTGCCCCGGGAGTCGACGCTCACACAGAGCAGGCACAGCGAGCTCTCCGACTTCATCAAAATTAAAAACTTTTGTGCTCCAAAGGCATCAAAGAAAAACTAACAAGATGGACTTCCCTGGTGGTACAGTGGAGAAGAATCTACCTGCCAAGGCAGGGGACATGGGTTCCATTCCTGGTCTGGAAGATTCCGCCAAGCCAACTACCGAGCCTGCGTGCTACAACTACTGAAGCTCATGTGCCTAGAGCCACGCTCCGCACAGGAGAAGCCACGGCAATGAGAGGCCCCGCAACGGAGAGCAGCCCCTGCTCACCACAGTGGCCAGGAGCCTGCGCGCAGCAGCGAAGGCCCAGCACAGCCAAAACTAAAGACAGAAGAAGGAAGAGGGGCTTCTCTGGTGGCCCAGTGGTTAAGACTCCGCACCCCCAACACAGGGGCACAAGTCTGATCCCTGGTCGGAGAACTAAGACCCTCTATGCTGCACAGTGCAGCAAAAAATAATAATAATAATAAGAGAGAGAGAGAAAAGACAACCAACATACTGGGAAAACATCATTTATCTGACAAAGGACTTATATCCACAATACATGAAAAATTCTTAAAACTCAATAATTAAAAGATCATTTTCAAGCGAGCAACTGAATAATGGGATCTGAATAGACATTTATCCACAGAAGACATACAAATGGCCGATAAGCACAAGAAAAGATGCTCAACATCATTAATTATCAGGGAAAATGCAAAACAAAACCACAGTGACATTATCACTTCACATCCACGAGGATGGCTATAATCAAGAGACAGATAAGTATTAACAAAGGTGCAGAGAACTGGAAGCCTCATACACTGCTGTCTAGACGCTCAGTCGTGTCTGACCCTGTGGCCCCACAGCTTGTAGCCTGCCAAATTCCTCTGTCCATGGGATTTTCCAGGCAAGAATACTGGAGCAGGTTATCACTTCCTACTTCAGAGGACCCTCCTGACCCAGGAATCAAACCCACATCTCTTGTGTCTCCCGCACCGGCAGGTGGGCTCTTGACCACTAGCACTATCTGGGAAGCCCCATGCACTGCTGCATGGGAGGCAGTCACTGCGGAAAAGTCTGGCAGTTCCTCAAAAGGTTAAACACAGAATTACCATATGACCCAGCAATTCTATTCCTAATTATATACCCAAGAGAAATAAAAACATATGTCTACACAAAACTTAAATAATTTCAAAATATTACCATTCATAAAACGAAAGTAAAACAACCCAACTGTCCATCAACTGATGAACAGATATACAAAATATGGTATATCCATACAACAGAATATATTGTTCAACAATAAAAAAGAATGAAGCACTGATACACACTATAATATGATAAGCCTTGAAAACATTATGCCTAGTGAAAGAAGCCAGACACAGAAGACCATGCACTGGATGATTCCACCAAGATGAAATACGCAAATGGCCTGAGTAAGCCCATCTACAGACAGAAAGTAGACCAGTGACTGCCTAGAGCTGGGAGGAAAAAAGGCTGAGGGTGGGGATGGTTGCTAAAGGGTTTGGAGTGTCTTTTTAGGGTAAAATGTCTTAAATTTGATTGTAGTGGTGGCTGTATAACTCTATGAATATCCCAAAAAACACCGAATTGGACATTTTAAACGGGTAATATACATGGATGTGAATTCCCAATGGAGCTTTTACCAAAAAAACAAGAAGTATCAGCTCTCCAACACTCACTCAAGACAAAAAGCTTCAATAAACCAAAAATAGAAGGGAACTTCCTCAACCTGATAAGGAATATCTACCAAAAAATTTAACAACTAACATCATACTTAATGGTGAGAAACTCAAAGTTCACCCAACTAAGACCAGGTACAAAGCAAGGATGTCCCCCTTTCACCACTCCTTTTCCATATCATACTGGAAGTTCTAGCTAATACAATAAGACAAGGAAATGTAAGACTGAAAAGGAAGAAATAAAATTATCTCTGCAGATGACATGTTCATTTGTGTAGAAAATCCAAAATAATAATAATAGTAAGACTCCTGAAACTAATAGGCAATTATAGCAAGGTTGCAGAATACAAGAGTAACAAAAGTCGACCACTTTCCTGTATAGGAGCTATGAACAAGTGGAATTTTAAATTAAAAACACAGTATCATTTTCATTTGCATCCCCCCAAATAAAATACTTAAGTATAAATCTAACAAAATATGTAAAGAGCTATACAAGGAAAACTACAAAAGTCACAGGAATGAAATCAAAGAACTAAATAAATGGAGAAGTATCCCATGTTCATAGTTAAGTAAATTCAATATTGTCAAGATGTCAGTTCTTCCCAACTTGATTTACAGATTCAGTGTAATGCCAGTAAGTTATTTTGTGGATATCAACAAAATAATCCTGAAGTTTTATA
The DNA here is from genome assembly GCA_006410875.1 of Neotragus pygmaeus. Classification (NCBI taxonomy): domain Eukaryota; kingdom Metazoa; phylum Chordata; class Mammalia; order Artiodactyla; family Bovidae; genus Neotragus; species Neotragus pygmaeus. The sequence continues at coordinate 16,803 of SJYV01003447.1, forward strand.
GAGTCAGAAGACCCAGAACAGCCAACACAATATTGATGGGAAAAAAAAATAAAGTTTGAGGACTGATATAATCTGACTGCAAAACTTACTATAAAGCACCGATTATCAAGATAGTGTGGTACTGGCGAAAGAACAAATCAATCTACAGAAGAGAAAGTGCAGATACAGACTCACAGAAACAAAGCCAACACACATCTCTGCCAAAGGAGCAAAGGCAATACAATGGAGCAAAGACAGCCTTTTCAACAAATGATGCCGGAACAACTGGACATCCACAGGGAAAAAAGTGAATCTAGACTCTGAATTTACACTCTTCACAAAAATTAACTCAAAATGGATCACAGACCCAAGTGTAAAACAGAAAAACTATAAAACTTCCAGAAGGCAATATAGGAGAAAACCTAGATGACTTTGGATATGGTGATGACATTTTAGATAACATTACCAAAGGCACTATCCATGAAAGAAGTAACTGATAAGCTAGACTTCATTAAAATGAAAAACTTCGGCTCTACAAAAGACTATGCAAATGAAGAAGATAAGTCACAGATTGGGAGAAACATATTTGCAAAATACCTACCTGATTAAGGGCTGCTATCCAAAATATACCAAGAACTTTTAAAACTCAAGAACCCAATTAAAATATGGGCAAGAGATCTTAATAAAACATCTTACCAAAGAATATATACAGATATCAAGTAAGTCTATGAAAAGATGCTCCACATCATATATCATCGGGAGAATGCAAATTAAAACAAGATACCACTGTAAACTTAGCAGAATGGCCAAAATCTCTAACACTGACAACACCAAATGCTGTTGAGAATATGGGGCAACAGGAACTCTCATTCATTGCTGGTGGGGATAAAAAATGGTACATCCACTTAGGAAGACAATATGAAGGTTTCTTATAAAGCTAAACATAATCTTATCATATGATCCAGCAATGCAGTCCTTGGTACTTATCTAAAGGAGTTCAAAACTTACACACAAAACCTTTACCAGGGCATTTATAGCACCTTCAATCATAACTGTAAAAATCTGGATGCAATGAGGATGTTCTTTAGTAAGTGAATGAATAAGCAGACTCTGGTACATCCAGACACTGGAATATTATTCAGCACTAAAAATAAATGGGTTATTAAATCATGAAAAGACATGGAGAACTTGAAGTGCACATTACTAAATGAAAGCAGGCAATCTGAAAAGGTTTCATGCTGTATAATTCCAACCTTCTGGAAAAGGCAAACTATGAAGACAGTAAAAAGATCAGGGGTTGCCAAGGTTTGGGTGGGGAGGGAAGGGATACATAGGCAGAGCACAGAGGATTTTTAGGGCAGTAAAAGTACTGACACCATAATGATGGATGCATGCCATCATACATTTGTCCAGACCTATGGAATGCACACCACCAACCCTAAGGAAAACTACGGACTGTGGGTGATAATGCTGTATCTATGCTGGTTCACCAACTGTAACAAACGTCCCACTGTGGTGGGGGATGGTGCTAATAAGGAAGGCGATACATGTGACACCTGGGTTCGATCCCTGGGTTGGGAAGATCCCCTGGAGAAAGGAAAGGCTACCCACTGCAGCATTCTGGCTTGAAGAATTCCATGGACTGTATAGTCCATGGGGTCACAAAGAGTCGGACACAACTGAACGACTTTCACTTTCACTTTCACAGAGTATAAGGAAATATCTGCAGCTTCCCCTCAGTTTTGCTGTAAACCTAAAATAGCTCCAAAAGTGTTGTGTTTCATTTTGTTTTTAAAGTTCTTTGAAAGAGAAATGGTGGCTCTCATGTCACTCACCCTATTCAAAATTCTTTGGTGGGGCTTCCTAGTGCTTTGAGTCAGCCAAATACCTTTCTGTGGCCAACAAGGCCCTGTGTGGCCCGACCCCTTCCTAGCTCCCCCATCACACGTCCACCTCTCCCCACTCAGCCTCTAAGCTCTGTCTCTACCACCCATTTATTCCCTCCTTGGGCTTCAGAACTGACTATCCTCCCTGCTCCCCACCACCGTGCAGCTCACTCCACATATCTGGCTTCAGAAAGACATCCCCTGACCAGATCACTGACAGTGTCCCTCAGTGCCTGCATCCCTCAACTGCTCATCTTGTCTTTCATAATTCTCATCACACTTTTAATTACTTTATTTGATAAACAGTTTAATGATCTCACTGATGAGACTGAAAGCAACACAAATTCCCTCCTGTTTACCAGTGAAAAGCCTAGTACCTAACAACACCTTTGGCATGGAGTAGATGTTCAAAACCAATCTGTTTGTTGAATGAAAAAATTTTTTAAGTTAACTTCAGGTCTTACTGCAAAAGAATATTCTCAATCCAATCTTTAAAATCAATAATGCTTCCCTGGTCATGGATATTTCCATTAAACATATAAAAATCACAACACTCTTCCTCAAGACAGGATAATTCCCTACTCCATTATAACCACTACCCACACATCTGGAAGGTGGTAGCTGACTTCATACTGACTGACAGCACCCAAATACCTGATTGGTAGTTTTTAAAAATCATCCACTTGGCACAATGGTCTAAATTATCCACTTAGTACAATGGTTGGAAGTTGCCAAAGCACCCTGACAAATCTAATGGTTTAAGGATTCTCTCCAAAATCTCTGTGAAGTGGTAATTAGTCTCCCTGTTGTACAGTCTATTATTAAACTCTGGCTACAACATCCACTATTCTTTTAAGTATTAAAATCTTATCAGTTCAGTTACGTCACTCTTTGCAACCCCATGGACTGCAGCATGCCAGGCTTCCCTGTCCATCACCAACTCTCAGAGCTTAGTCAAACTCATGTGCATACAGTCGGTGATGCCATCCAACCATCTCATCCTCTGTCATCCCCTTCTTCTCCTGCCTTCAATCTTTCCCAGCATCAGGGTCTTTTCAAATGAGTCAGTTCTTCCCATCAGGTGGCGAAAGTATTGGAGCTTCAGCATCAGTCCTTCCAATAAATATTCAGGACTGATTTCCTTTAGGATAGACTGGTTGGATCTCCTTGCAGTCCAAGGGACTCTCAAGAGTCTTCTCCAACACCCTAGTTCAAAGGCATCAGTTCATTGGTGCTCACCTTCCTTTATGGTCCAACTCTCACATCCATACATGATTACTGGAAAAACGATAGCTCTGAATAGATGGACCTTTGTTGGCAAACTAATGTCTCTGCTTTTTAGTATGCTGTCTGGGTTGGTCACAGCTTTTCTTCTAAGGAGCAAGCGCCTTTTAATTTCATGGCTGCAGTCACCATCTGCAGTGATTTTGGAGCCCCCAAAATAAAGTCTCTCACTTGTTTCCATTTCTTCCCCCTCTATTTGCCATGAAGTGATGGGACCAGATGCCATGATCTTAGTTTTCTGAATATTTAATTTTAAGCCAGCTTTTTTACTCTCTTCTTTCTCTTTCATCAAGAGGCTCTTTAGTCCTTCTTTGCTTTCTACCATAAGGGTGGTGTCATCTGCATATGTGAGGTTATTGATATTTCTTCCAGCAATCTTGATTCCAGCTTGTGCTTCATCCAGCCCAGCATTTCATATGATGTACTCTGCATATAAGTTAAATAAGCGGGGTGACAATATACAGCCTTGAGGTACTCCTTTCTCAATTTGGAACCTGTCTATTGTTCCGTGTCTGGTTCTACCTGTTGCTTCTTGACCTGCATACAGATTTCTCAGGAGGCAGATAAGGTGGTCTGGTAGTCCTATCTCTTGAATAACTTTCCATAGTTTGTTAAGATCTACACAGTCAAAGGCTTTGACGTAGTCAATAAAAAGAAATAGATGTTTTTCTGGAACTCTCCTGTTTTTTCAATGATCCAGCAGATGTTGACAATTTGATCTCTGGATCCTCTGCCTTTTCTAAACCCAGGTTTAACATCTGGAAGTTCATGGTTCACATACGCTAGTATGTGAGATGAATGTGATTGTGTGGTAGTTTGAACATTCTTTGGCATTGCCTTTCTTTGGGATTGGAATGAAAACTGACCTTTTCAGTCCTAGATTGGCTGAGTTTTCCAAATTTGTTGGCATATTGAGTGCAGCACTTTAACAGCATTATCTTTTAGGATTTGAAATAGCTCAGCTGGAATTCCATCACCTCCACTAGCTTTGTTCCTGGTGATACTTCCTATGGCCCACTTGATTTCGCATAAAATATTATGGCTGAACATAATAAGATGGAGGCAGTCATTTATCTTTCAGATGAAATTCGGTCACTTCCCTGATCCCAAGCCTACTGGTTAGCCAGTGCTCAGAGGCTGAAGTCTGATCAGAGCATCAAGTTGAGCATTTCAACAAGGCAGCCTGTATCTAGCTTCATCTCAGGCCACTCTTCCTTCCACATACCCCACACTGCAGCCACAGTAGCTTGCCACCACAGCCCCGAACACCCACGGTTTTTGCAAAGTCCCTTTCGTTCCTTCCCCATCCCCCACACATATCTTGTAAGAACACGCTGCCCACAGGAAGCCTTCAGACTCCCTCTGACACTTCGCTGGTGTCTCTCCGCCTTCACAGAACGCTATGAGCGCAGTTACCACATGCTTTGCTCTCTATCCTCCTCAGTGGCTTCCTGCCAGTCTTCATCTACATCCTGCTGTCTCCAAAAGACCACCAGGGAGTGTGGTACAATCAACACATTATCTGTTGAATTAATCTGTCTCTAAACACTGCCAGAATTCCTGAGGTATGGCAGAACAACATATAAAACCACTCCACATCACTTACATCCATCATTATGCAAAAATTCAATGGTCCCTTTATGTCTGGGTCCAAAGAATACATTCATTTAAAACTGACACACGCTTCAAACAACAGCTCACTTCTGCCTCAGCAGTTCACAAAGCCATCAACTACTCCCTTGGATTCTACCACGCTCTTAGGCTCTTCTGTATCTAGACATCTCTCCAGGCCTGACTCCAAATTTGTTTCTGTTATGAGTAACTGTTTTCCAATTCATTCTCCATTTTTCTAAGTTCAGTCAGCCACTCTGCCTGATTCCTTTTTCCTTCCCTTTTCCCCACTAAGTTCCAGGAGCCATTTTGTCCAAACTACACAGAAGCTAAGATAAAATGAGGCATTCCCCAAACTTAAAGTCTAATTTCTCTTAGAGAAAATGGAAAACNAAAATTTATTAGGTAATTTTAATCTCTTGTAACATTTCTGCATCACAATAATATTGGTGGTGGTTTATTCATTGATGTATATAATATACATAATCTATAATAATATAAAATATAATATATATTTAGTTTATATATAATGTATATTATATATAATATATAGATTATATTATAAATTATAATTTATTGGTAATTTTGTGTTTTATTCATATTTTATCTTTTATTTACTATAAATAGATCTAATTTACTGTGTTTAATCTATAATTTTATTATAGACTATACACCATATAGACTAGATTAAATATTAAGAATGTATATAATATTCTATATTTAATCTTTGTAATCATTTTGCCATACTGCATTAGTAATGAATTCATAATACAGTATTTGAAACACTGTTATTTTTAAAAAACATGGTAGAAAACATTTTTAGAGTTTCATCAATTGCTGATATTCCATTTTTTGATGTTGCAGTATCTTTGGTCAACATAATGGATGTAGCGGTCCTGCTTCAATGCATCAAGGAATGCATATGCTTTGTCACATATATTACTTACAAGGGAATATTTATTTCTTAGTGCTGTTGCAACATATTGCCTGTCGACTAGAGATTGTTCCTACATGAAATGGATAAAATATTTATTGGTGGAAAAATATGTATAAACAAATACAAAATGGATTTTACCATTCCTTTTGTTCAGATAGTTCATCATTTTAAGAATGAAAAAGGTGCCTCAAGTTCTGCATAATTTTACTCTTACATTGTTTTCTAACTCTAGCTTTTATAACAGCCCATTTGTTCTCTGTGTTCCAGGGCCTTCTGTCTGTCATGACCATATTCTTACTTCTGCTCCCGTGGGCTTTTGCACATACTACTTAATTCTCTCTTCTTCAAGTCTGCCCCTGATGAACACAGGCAACAATTTTCATCTTTCTATCATCAAATTATTTCTTCAAGGAAGCTTTGGATGACTCTTTTATTATGTCAAATTTCTTTACTGTATGTTTAAGATATCATGTGTTGCTCTTTCTAGCATTAATCAAAGTTGTAAATATGTGTGACTTATGATTAATATCTTTCTCTACTACTAACTTTTAAGCTCCATGACAGCATAGACCTTGTCTACTTTGACTCACCATTTCATTCTCAGCATTTAGAATTATTATTCAATCAATATCTGTAAGTGAATGAATCAGTCCAAGAATAAACAATAAATATACGAGATAGGATAATTCTTATTTTACAAATGAGAAAACTCATTTAGAGAAGTGTATTATTTTCCATAAAATCATATGATTAGTAATGACACATTTGACTCCAGGTTTATCTGATTTCAAATGTGCACCTTTCCAGACAAAAAGAGATAGGCAGTAATGATAACCATAGAAATGCATACGAGACAGAAAAAGCAGTTCGGTCATCTATAATACTTAGAAAATACATCTGAACTCTTCTTTATATATAGGTTTCATTTCTTAGAGAATTGAAACAACTAATCTACAACAAGTCGGCCAAGTGGAAATTGCCTGTTTTAAGATATTGTCAACTTTGGAATACAAAGTACAGGACAAATAATACATTTTTCGAAGCAAAACAATAATCTCAATTTTTTTCCTATTGGTGCTGCTGCTGCTAAGTCACATCAGTTGTGGCCAACTCTGTGCGACCCCATGGACGGCAGCACAGCAACCTTCCCTGTCCATCACCAACTCCTGGAGCTTGCTCAAACTCATGTCCATTGAGTAGCTAGATTAGATGAATCCAACCCTCTCATCCTCTGTCATCCCCTTCTCCTCCTAGCTTCAATTCTTCCCAGCATCAGGGTCTTTTCCAATGAGTTGGCTCTTTGCATCAGGTGGCCAAAGTATTGGAGCTTGCACTTCAGCATCAGTCCTTCCAGTGAATATTCAGGACTGATCTCCTTTAGGATGGACAGTCCANAATTCTTCCCAGCATCAGGGTCTTTTCCAATGAGTTGGCTCTTTGCATCAGGTGGCCAAAGTATTGGAGCTTGCACTTCAGCATCAGTCCTTCCAGTGAATATTCAGGACTGATCTCCTTTAGGATGGACAGTCCAAGGGACTCTCAAGAGTGTTCTCCAGCACCACAGTTCAAAAGCATCAATTCTTTGGCTCTCAGTCTTCTGTATAGTCCAACTCTCCCATCCATACATGACTATGGGAAAAACCATAGCCTTGACTAGATGGACCTTTGTCAGCAAATTAAATTTTAGGAGCTATGAATTAAATTATCAATGGAACTAAATTGTTCCTACTTAGCAATGTAAATTCTTTGACAGATCACTTAATTTCATTCGTTATCTAAATAGCTTTTTTTCAGGTCTAGCGGTATCAATCAGCCAGCCATTCTTTCTCCCAGGCATCCCTTGGCTATCTGTTGTCCTTATAATCAGATTGTAAAAAGGTCTTATGTGCTTCTGTGTCTTCTACATTTCTAACTTTATTCTAATTTTCTAATTTTTAAAATTCTCAGAGTTCATGCTTGTAGAATATGAAAAATTATTCTCATACTTGTTCTTTGATACCATTCAGTTAGAACACAGTGAAAGCATAGAATATACATTTTTCCTACTGAATTTAGTGTATTTGTGGTAGCACAACAGTAAGCCTTATCCTATTTTTCATTCATGGTTTTTTCACTTTGTGCCAAGCTCTTTCCTCGGTTGAACTTACTCTTCTTGGTGTCTATCCTTCTAAGTCTACACACCATGTTCCACATATTTAACAAATCCCTTTTCCCACTGACACTGTGACTTACATTATTCACAGCCTTGCTACTAAAAATACTACTTCCTCTGCCTTATTTCTGTCAGTTATTAAATTGAAATAGTTTCCATTTCAACTGTACCACCGAAGATAAAATAAACTAAGAATATTGAAGCACTTCAAAAGATATCAATTCATCTAATCTAGCTACTAAAACTACTGATTATTCTCAGGGAGTTATTTTCTCAATAAAACTTAACAAATTAAGTGCAGACTTATACTCTGTGTCTCTACTTTGAGACTACAAATGTCTTTGAAATACTGAACTAAGTCGAATATAATTAGAAAGTCAGACTTCTCTTCAAACACCCAAAAGATATTTCAGCTTCAGTTATAGGCATCTCTGACTGATTTCTTTTTAAAGTTTGTGTTTGTGTTTGTGTGTGTGTGTGTGTGTGTGAAATATAATTGATTTATAATGTGTCAGGTATATAGCAAACTGATTCAGTAGTGTATAAATATGTTATTGTTCAGTTTTCTAGTCATGTCTGACTCTTTGCAACCCCATGGACTGCAGTACACCAGGCCTCCCTCTCCCAGAATGTGTTCAATTTCATTTGCATTGCATCATTGATATCATCCAGCCACCTTATCCTCTGACACTCTCTTCTCCTTCTGCCTTCAATCTTTTCCAGCACTGGGCACTTTTCCAATGAATTGGCTATTTGAATCAGGTAACCAAAATACTGGGGCTTCAGCTTCATCAGTCCTTCTAATCAATATTCAGGGTTGATTTCCCTGTAGATTGACTGGTTTGACCTCCTTGCTGTCCAAGGGACTCAGGAGTCTTCTCCAACACCACTGTGCGAAGGCATCAATTCTTTGGTGTTCTGCTTTCTTTACAGTCTTGTGACAAACCTAGAGGATGCGTTGCAAAGCAAAGATACTACTCTGCCAACAAAGGTCCATATAATCAAAGCTATGGTCTTCCCAGTGGTCAGCTACAGTTGTGAGAGCTGGACAGTATGTATATAGATGTATATATGTTTATATATGTTATTATAAGACAAAACATAGCTGCCTGAGCTGAATGGTAGGTCCTTGCTGTTTATATAGCAGCGTGAGTCATTAATCCTAAAGTGATAATTTATCCCTCTGCCACTTTCCACTTTGATAACCTTAAAATATTTTTTCTACATTTGTGAGTCTGTTTATGTTTTGTAAGGAAGTTCATTTGCATTTTCTTTTGATTTCACATATAAATGATTAGCCTTTGATACTTCATTTTGTATGATAACCTCTAGGTCCACCCATGTTGCTGCAAATGGCATTGTTTCAGTATTTTTCATGGCTGACTTCTTAAAGTCTACTGCTGTCCATCTTCATATTCCACCTAGAGTGTTCTCTGTGAAAAACAGACCTGAACTTCTCCTGGCCCATATTCAAAACATTTGAATAATTTATTGTTGCTCCGAGGTCAGGGGCGGAGGCTGAGAGGAGCAACCCCACATCCAAGGTCAGGAGGGGCAGCTGTGAAGAGATACCCCTCGTCCAAGGTAAGAGAAACCCAAGTAAGATGGTAGATATTGCGAGAGGCCATCAGAGGCCAGACACACTGAAACCATAATCACAGAAAGCTAGTCAATCTAATCACAGGGACCACAGCCTTGTCTAACTCAATTAAACTAAGCCATGTCATGTGGGGCCACCCAAGATGGGTGGGTCATGGTGAAGAGGTCTGACAGAATGTGGTCTACTGGAGAAGGGAATGTCAAACCACTTCAGTATTCTTGCCTTGAGAACCCCATGAACAGTATGAAAAGGCAAAATGATAGGATATTGAAAGAGGAACTCCCCAGATCGTTAGGTGCCCAATATGCTACTGGAGACCAGTGGAGAAAAAACTCCAGAAAGAATGAAGGGATGAAGCCAAAGAAAAAACAATACCCAGTTGTGGATGTGACTGGTGATGGAAGCAAGATCCAATGCTGTAAAGAGCAATATTGCATAGGAACCTGGAATGTTAGGTCCATAAATCAAGGCAAATTTGAAGTGGTCAAACAGGAGATGGCAATAGTGAACGTCGACATTCTAGGAATCAGCAAATTAAAATGGACTGGAATAGGGGAATTTCAATGACCATTATATCTACTACTGTGGGCAGGAATCCCTTAGAGGAAATGCAGTAGCCATCATGGTCAACAAGAGGCCAAAATGCAGTACTTGAATGCAATCTCAAAAATGACAGAATGGTCTCTGTTTGTTTCCAAGGCAAACAATTCAATATCACAGAAATCCAAGTCTATGCCCCAACCAGTAACGCTGAAGAAACTGAAGTTGAACAGTTCTATGAAGACCTACAAAGCCTTTTAGAACTAAAACCCCCAAAAGATGTCCTTTTCATTATAGGGGACTGAAATGCAAAAGTAGTAAGTTAAGAAACATCTGGAGTAACAAGCAAATTTGACCTTGGAATACATTGGAATGGAGCAGGGCAAAGGCTAATAGAGTTTTGCCAAGAAAATGCACAGGTCATAACAAACACCCTCTTCCAACAACACAAGAGAAGACTTTACACATGGACATCACCAGATGGTCAACACTGAAATCAGATTGATTAGATTCTTTGCAGCCAAAGATGGAGAAGCTCTATATAGTCAACAAAAACAAGACTGGTAGCTGACCATGGTTCAGATGATGAGCTCCTTATTGCCAAATTCAGACTGAAATTGAAGAAAGTAGGGAAAACCATTAGACCATTCAGGTATGACCTAAATATAAATCCTTATGATTATACAGTGGAAGTGAGAAATATATTTAAGGGACTATATCTGATAGATAGAGTGCCTGGTGAACTATGGATGAAAGTTCGTGACATTGTACACGAGACAGGGATCAAGACCATCCCCATGGAAAAGAAATGCAGAAAAGCAAAATGGCTGTCTGGGGAGGCCTTACAAATACCTGTGAAAAGAAGAAAAGCAAAAAAAAAAAAAAAAACAAACAAA
>SJYV01003452.1:0-59350 GCA_006410875.1 Neotragus pygmaeus
GAAGGGCACCCCAGGCAGCCCCGCCATGTGAGCCCGCGTCTGGACGGCCGCTGTTTTCCGGAGGGGCGCCAGAACAGCATGGTTTCTGTTTTTATAAAATTCCTCTGGGAGTGTTCAGGAGCCGTCACCAAGAAGGTCGCTCTCATTCCCTGGACCGATGTCTGTTGGGCAGTGATCTTGCGGGAGGAGGAGTCCCTCTGGTCAACTGAGGAAAGAGTCCTGCTAGTCTCTCATCTTCATCTTGAATTTCCCAGCAAAAGGAGAGTAAATTAAGAACGGACTTTGAGCCGTATGTTTGTAGGGAACATAGGTTTGATAGCAGATCTCTTCCTGTAAGCACTTTCTCAGTTCTGTGTTTGGTTATTGATCTTACAGACTGAACAGAGCTAAGCATCACCAGGGTTGATCCTTGTTTTTTTACTGCAAAGAAGTAGAGATGGAGAAGGAGAGACCTCTGACACGGCAGGTCGGTTGAGTCGGTCACAGAAGATTGGAACGTGGAGTTGGAATTCGCTGCCGTTTGTGTCCTCCACAGCCGCCTTCTCAGACTCGGATGTGCTCGGGCATCGTTTGGGAACAGTGTTAAGATGCAGATTCCGATGCCGTAGGTCTGGGCCTCAGAGTCGGCTTTCCTAACAGACACCCAGGGGGTGCTGATGCGGCCTTTGTTCAGGGGCCACGTTTTGAGTCGTCGGGGTCTATAGGACAGTGGGGCGTGTGCAGATCTCCTTTTTGGGATGAGTTTTCCAACCAGGAGTGGAACCGAGGCCACAGCAGTGAAAGCACCAAACCCTAGCCACTAGACCCCCCGGGAGCCCCGCAGCCCCCGCCTGGACTGACAGCAGCCGCCTGGGTCGCTCTGTACCAGGCACGGAGCGCAGAGCAGCGTCGGGCGTGGCGGTGGTGTCTGCCAGCGCGCGGGGCTGCAGGTGACGCCGTTCTTGCCCGCTGACGCGCACGCCCCGGCCCGTCCCGCTGCGGCATGCAGACCCCTGCTCAGACGGCGGCGCCCGTCGGCGTGCGCTCCGCGGCCTGTGTGCCCGCAGCGGCGCCCTGAATGCCAGCTCGCTGCTGTCACGCGCCTTCTGCGGGGAAGAGGGGGGCGGGCCCCAGTCTTGCTTTCCCGGGCGTGTGGTTGCCTCCAGGCGCCCGTCCTCCTGAAACGCGGGTCACTGTCCTGGGGGGCGACACCCCCGGTCCGTGGGGGCTTCTGGGAAGAACGAGCCTCCGCCGGCCTGCCCTGTGGCCCCCACGCCCGGCGGCCCGGCGGCGGCTGCTGCTGGCTTTCTGTCCCCCAGCCTCGCCTCCCTCGCTGTTTTCTAGGGTGTGAGACCAGATAACTAAGTCTTTTAGGATTATGTCTAAAATGGCATCTCAGTTAGGGATTTCTGTGTTTGTAAGCAGGGATCATCTCTCCCAATAAAAAATTTAAAAATTAATTGTAATATTTGCCTTGCTTTCAGGGTGTTGTTTGTAAGAAACTAATACAGTTTTTGAAAACTGAAGGGCAACATTGGTTTCTTAACTGTTGACGTGGGAGAATAGTCTTAACAAATCGATACTGAGTGTGGGCATGGGTGAGGACGAGAAAAACATCTTTAAGTGAAAATAAAATGTTGTTTCATTTGAAATGAAGTTTACACATTCACATGTGTGGTTTTCTTGGAAAAGTAAATCCAGAGAGCACGTCAGAGTCTGTAGTAAGGCTGCTCTGATGATGGGTTTTACAGACTGCTTTTACTAATTTCCTAGGACTACACTGTAAATGACTTGCATTAGTTAGGTTCTGTCCTGTTCACACTGGGACGCTACACAGAAGTTACACTGACTGAGAGCTTTTGCTGTGTGGCTCGCAGGTCAGCGCTGGTGAGACGCGGGGCCTCTGGCCGCCTGGCCCCACATGCTCCGGGAAGGCGGGGGTCCTGACCATCCCCGCCCCAATGGGTCCGTGTGACCCCAGGAACCACAACAGAAAGGAGAAAACGGCATCACAAGGAGAGGCTCCTGTCGCTTCCTGCAGCGTTTGCTGAAGCTGTCTTTGTTTTCTCTCTGCTTCTGTTTGCGTGCTGGGTCCCTGGTGCTGCGCGACGCGCCAGGGCGCGGGGCGCGGGGCGCGGGCTCCGTGCGGTGCAGTGCCTCGGCTGGGCCGTGGGCTCCGTCGTCGTGGCCTCGGGCTTGGTTGCTCCGCAGCTTGTGGGGTCTTCCTGAATCANGCTTCTGTTTGCGTGCTGGGTCCCTGGTGCTGCGCGACGCGCCGGGGCGCGGGGCGCGGGCTCCGTGCGGTGCAGTGCCTCGGCTGGGCCGTGGGCTCCGTCGTCGTGGCCTCGGGCTTGGTTGCTCCGCAGCTTGTGGGGTCTTCCTGAATCAGGGATTGAACCCATGTCTCCTGCACCGACAGGTGGATTCTTCACCACCAAGCTACCAGGGAAGCCCTGAAGCTGTATGTATTTTGACCAGAGAGGAAAAAACAGAATTTAGGTCACAGTTCTTTCCTTTGGCCTTAGTAAGAGTTTATTACACTCCTGTGTCCCCTGGCCACGCTGCATGCCTGCAGGGCCTTGGTGCCTCGATCAGAGATCGAAACTGGGCCCTTGGCAGTGATGTTGAGGGATCCTGACCACTGGACCGCCAGGGAATCACCGTGCGCTTTTGTTTAGAAAAGTGTTTGTGTTGCAGTAAACCTGAATTGAACAGAGTCTGGAAGGCAGAGTCTCAGCCACTTGCGGAGACTGCAGTCACCGCAGGGACGTGTGCTGGGGGTGTTCCCATCTTCCCTTAATCCCTTAAATCCAACCTCCCGTCTCCCAGTTCAGAGCTTCCCATCCCTCCTAAGGCCTTGGACTGATTCGTGCACTTGAATTGGTGTTTAAAACTGGAGTTACATTTCTTACTGTACAACCGAAAGTATCTTCTGTTACAGGGAGGGGACAGGAGGCTGGTGAAGGCAAACCAGTCGGTCATTTTATGGAGGAAGAGGGTGGGATGTTGGAACACACTTCCCCAGAACAGTCTCACTTTCTGAGAGCTGGAAGCTTCTGCCCTTAGATTTTGCCCTGAGTCTAACCACCTTCTAGGCCAGGAGGATCCTAACTTTTTCCAGTGAGAATTACAAAGAAGGGAAAAGGCAAAAGTATTGCAGGTCCCTTACAATAATCTTTGTTCTGTGATCAAGAAGATGCGTATGACAGAAAGCTGGGTGACTTCACGCAGTAACAGGCAGCATTCCTTGGTCATTCCAGTAGATTCTCAGATGCTTCACGGTAGTTTCCAAGCCCGCTGGCTGAGGACCCACAGGCCACGGATCTGTGTTGCTGAGTCTTTTCCAAAGCTCTTGTTTATGCTTCATGATTTCAACTACTTTTGATCCTACCTCACTTAGACTGTTTTTCTTATAACCTACCTTCATTCTTCATTTTCTCAGTATAGAGACGGTGTTAATGAAACAATTCTCTTCCCGCGTACGTCCAGTTTATGTTACATACTTGTAACTCTCTCTCTCTCTCATGTTTGTTTATTGATTAGGTTGCACCAGTCTTAGCTGCAGCATGTGGGATCTAGTTTCCTGACCAGGGATTGAACCCAGGTCCCCTGCATTGAGAGACTGGAGTCTTAGCCACTGGAAGGGAAGCCCTCAAACTCTCTCTCTCCATACATTTTCCTGAACTTTCAGAAAAGTTTACACCCGAAGTGAAAGCTGCTTACAAACAGGCAGCAGTCTAGATTTGAATTTCTAGCTGTATCACAGGTGACAAGCTGTGAACTGTTGACACTTAGGTTCTGGACGGTTGTCCTCCCAGTAACCTGTACAGGGGGCCCAGATGCAAAGCACCTGCTCTGAGGTCGCCAGAAGAGCTTTTTAAGTATGTGGAGTCTTGGTTTCCCATCTGGATGGGCTAAGCTCAGTAGTAGCCCTGGCGTGAAGGTCAGGAATCGGTCATTTTTACAGTTTCACAGATGATTTTGGCGATGAAATTTAGAAGCCACCAATTTTCTCTCCAGTCGTAAGGCCTGCCTCTGGTGGCATGCTGTTAGACCACCGTGCTTCTGTCTTCTTTCTGTATTAAGGGCCCCCCGGATTGGGCCTTTGCCGGCGTTTCCCCACCAGGGTGGGACTGCTAAC
The DNA here is from genome assembly GCA_006410875.1 of Neotragus pygmaeus. NCBI lineage: Eukaryota > Metazoa > Chordata > Mammalia > Artiodactyla > Bovidae > Neotragus > Neotragus pygmaeus. The sequence goes on from SJYV01003452.1 coordinate 4,121, forward strand.
TTTGCCGTTATTTTTGTCTCGGTCTCTTAGCACCACTAAGCTGACTGTGAGGAAAGCAGTATGGCTCCAAACGCCCCTGGAGAAGGAAATTCCCGCTCCAGGGTTCTTGCTTGGGAAATCCCTTGGACGGAGGAGCTTGGCGGGCTGCAGTCCATGGAGTCACCGCGAGTAGGATGCGACTGAGTGAACAACAGTTGGTGCAGTTGTGTTTTGGACGGAAGAAGGGGTTTAGAGCGAATGCCAGGCTTTCGCCTTAGGTATTGTGGCCGCCTCTGTGCCGGTGTCCTTCCATCTGCTTAGGGGTCCCAGCTGCGCCAGCCTGATCTGTAGACTTTCTGCAAACCTGCAGGCAGGGCGGCAGACTCGATGCTGAGGACCAGGGCCCATCTCAGGAGATGAAGCAGCAGTCAGTCGTATCCCTCTGCACGTCTCCAGAGAGCGCTGGCCAAGGGCACGCCTTGCATCCCAGCTTGTGATAGCTGTGGTCAGACGTCTTGCAGAGTCGTAAGTTGTCTTTCTTTAAACTCAAAGATGGTGTCTGCATATATGTGTGACTTAATCTTAGAGATGGTGTTAAACAGTGACTCTTTTCCATGCATGTCCATCGTAAAACAGGTTTTTAATAGTTCTTGGGACTATCCATCCCAAGGAGGTATGAAGGGGCCATCCTGTGTGAGCCAGTGGTTATACTCAGGTGACTACTAACAGAGGTGACTGCTGCCGTTTAAGGAGCAATCCCTGTGGACTCGGTGCTCTGCAGAGGTGGCCACCAGCACCTCCTTCCCGATGGTGTTTAGTTCTCAGAATATTGCCGTGATAAGCTGAGGTCACACAGCTCGTCAGCGCTCAGTCCAGGGTCTGGGCGCTCTCTGCCTCTTGACCAGCTGGGCCCTGGCCCTCCCCACGGTCCCTGTCTTTGCCCGTGTTTTCTCCTTCCTTTCCAGCCGCGCCGTGCTTTCTTCCCTGGCTTCTCCCTTTCCTTTTCCCTAACTTAGCTTGTTCCCCTAGCTTCTCTTGCTGTTGCTCCTTATCCAAACTCCAGACTGAAAGACTCTCCAGTGGGTTTGGGGAAAGTATGGGGCCACAAGGGCTTTCACTTTTCCTTTTCTTCTCATCTCCCTTCCTCTCTTCATCTCTTTCTCTTAAAAGGAATTGAGCCCCGCCTCTAACCCGTTAGCAGAGGCAAGATGAAGACCTGCCTTTCTTGTCTTGTTTGTTATGGGAACCTCTGCCTTCAGCATCTGCCTGGTGCCTGGGCTGTCAGCACGCGGGAGAACTAGATCTCTTGTTTAAAAGAGATTTGCCTGCTCTGTAGAAAGTCTGCAAGTCTCCAAGGGAAGATCTTCTCCTGTGTTTGGCTCACACACTTTACTGTCCTCAAAGCAGCAGTCAATAGTTAGGTTTGGGAATCTGAAATGAAAACATGCCAGTTAACAGCTCCACAGCAGCTCCCATGTCATCCCCTTGCTGTGGGAAGGTCTTTCTCCGTTAGGAACCAAGACTGATTGCCAAACTTTTCTCTTTTCTAAATACTAGAATGTTACACTTGCTGTTTGGACAGGGGTGTTAAGTTTCGGAGGTCTTGGTTACGTGTTTTATTAATGTGCCTGAATCCAGAAATGCTGATCCGACAGGGCCGTGGACTGCGTGTAACCAGCAGTGATCTGGTGTGTAGAGAGCCGCTTTTGGAATTGGGTTCACGCTGAGACGAAACCGAGTGACTTGTAACTGGGTCGTTGCATCCCCCGCCCGCCCATACATGGTTGACGCTGTTCCGAGGACTGCGATCTATGGGACTCATCTGTTTAAGATTATGGAGAAACGGGACGAGCCCCCGTCAGAGGGTCAGAAATGACGCTTTCACCAGAGGCGCCGCGGCTCTGCAGGGCTCTGTGTGCTGAGAGGGGTTTCCCTCTTCTAAGCGTGGTTTGCGTTGCCTGCGCTGCACCCAGGAGAGGGTTTCTGGCTCCTTCCTAGCCGGCCGGTGTCGGGCCCGGCGCCCCTCCGGTGTTCCCGGGCGGAGGCCTGTTGGAGGCCCGCGCGAGGCCCGCGCCCGCGGGTCTGGAGGACGGGGGCCTGTGCTCTGCGGAGCGCGCCCAGGTCACCGGGGAGGCCGGGAGCGCCCACGTCCCCGGGGAGGCTGAGAGCGCCCCACGTCCCCGGGGAGGCCGGGAGCGCCCACGTTGGTTGCCGGGGAGGCGGGGAGCGCCCACGTTGGTTGCCGGGGAGGCCGGGAGCGCCCAGGTCACCGGGGAGGGCGAGAGCGCCCCACGTACCCGGGGAGGCCGGGAGCGCCCACGTTGGTTACCNACCCACTGAGAGGGCTGGTGGGCTGGCAGAGGCCGAGGCTCAGCATAAAGGGTTGCATTATCTGAGGTCTTCAAAACTAAATGTAAATAGCTGGCATCATGGACTTTAGTAGTACACACCTACATGTCGATCAAAAAGGCCAGCGAGAACCAGGCACCCCTCAACAGACACATGTATAGATCACAACAAACTAGGCTCCCAGCAGTGAACTCACCACAACAATGAAGAAAACACTAACCAGACTGTCATAGGAGACAAGTACAGAGTAATACAATCTAAGAGAAAACAAAAGACTGAGCATTTACAACAAACAGAATCAAGAGGAAATGACTTAATTCAGAAGAGGTTAAAAAATTATTAACTGGCAAGATTATATTTTTAATAACCAGTTACTTGGCAGAGCAAGTTCACAAGGAAATTGAAATCCATTATAGGTAGAAGCTGTACTTTTTGTAAACAGTAAAGAGTAAAACTACCCTCTTGCTATATCTACCACTTAAAGTGAGACCACAGTAAGAATAAAGAACTTGATTTCTAATTAACATGATATAATATGCATATTTATACAATTTTAATAGCATTGCCTCAATTCTTCAGTCTCAGAAAATTAGAGAATAGTATCTTTCATTCTAGAATAATTTCATTGGGGAAAAAAAAACCCTTTTTTGCTGTTACATGCAGAGCTTGGAAAGATGATTAAGTGTGTTTGCACATATATACAAACAAGTGGCAACTATGAAGCAATATATATAATCATGACATGATCTTATACATAGAAAACCTAGACTCTACCAAAGAATATTAGAATATATTTAGTGAAGTTGCAGGATACAAAATCAATATACAGAAATCTGTTGTTTCTATACACTAATAATAAACCTATCAGAAAAATTAAGGAAGTATTCCTATTTATAATTTCATTCAAAAGAATAAAATACCCTGGAAGAAAATTTAACCAAGGAAGTGAAACACCTGTACACTGAAAACTATAAGATATTGATAAAAAATTGAAGATGACAGGAAGAAATTGAAAAATGTGTTGTGCTCATGAACTGGAAAAATTAATACTGTTAAAATGTCCATAATACCTAAGACAATATACATATTTAAAGAAAACACAACCACAATGCCAATGGCATTTTTTCACAGGAAAGAACAAACAACCCTAAATTTGGAGGGAACCACAAAAGACCCCAAAGCCAAAAGCAATACAGAGAAAGAAGAAACAGAACTGGAGGCATCATGCTCCCTGGTTTCAAACTATATTACAAAGATACATTAATCAAAATAGTATGATACTGGCAGAAAAACAGATCAATGGAACAGAATAGAGAGCCCAGAAATAAGCTGACACACACATGGTCAATTAATTTATGGCAAACAAATCAAGAATACACAATGGAGAAAAGTCTCTCCAATAAGTGATGTTGGGCAAACTGGACAGACAAATGCAAAAGTGTGGAATCATATACCATACACAAAAGCTAATTCAAAATGGATTAAGGACTTGAATTTTAAGTCCTAAAACTATAAAACTCCCAGAAAAAATATAGGTGGTAAGCTCCTTGATATTAGTCTTGGTGAAAATTTTTTGCACTTTTCACAAAAATCAAAGGCAATAAAAGCAAAACTCAACAAATGAGACTACATGAAACTAAAGTTTTTGCAGAGCAAAGAAAACCATCCACCAAGTGAAATGCCAACCTACTAAGTGGGAGAAAATATTTGCGAGTCATATATCTGGTAAGGGGTTAATACTCAAACTAAAGGGCTTTCCTGGTGGCTCACACCATAAAGAACCTGCCTGCAATGCACAAGATCTGGGTTCTATCCCTGGGTCAGGAAGATCCCCTCGGGGAGGGCATGGCAACCCGTTCCAGTATTCAGGCCTGGAGAATTCCATGGACAGAGGAGCCTGGTGGGCTCTAGTCCATGGGGTCACAAAGAGTTGGACACAACTAAGCAACTAACACTCTGGGGCTTCCCTGGTGGCTCAAAAGGAGGAGACCCAGGTTCAACCCCTGTCTGAGTCAGGAAGATCCAACTCAAGCCAAAAAAAAAAAAAATCTGATTTAAAATTGGGCAGAAGACCTGAATGGTCATTTTCTCAAAAATGATATACAGAGGGCCAAGCTACATAAAAAGATGCTCAACACTAATCAATAAGGAAATGCAAACCAAAACCATGAGACCTGTTAGAATGGCTGTATCAAAAAGTCAAGAAATAAATGATGGAAAAAATGTGAAGAAAAGGGAACACTTGAGTGCANAGCTACATAAAAAGATGCTCAACACTAATCAATAAGGAAATGCAAACCAAAACCATGAGACCTGTTAGAATGGCTGTATCAAAAAGTCAAGAAATAAATGATGGAAAAGATGTGAAGAAAAGGGAACACTTGAGTGCACGACTGGTGGGATATAAACTGGTACGGTCACAATCAAAAACAGCATGAAGTTCCCTCAAAAAATTAAAAATAGAACTACCATATGATCTAGCATTTCCACTTCTGGAATTTATCCAAAGAAAATGAAAACAGTGGCTTGAAAAGATATGTGCACCTCTGTTCACATATATGCAGCATTATTTACAATAGCCAAGATATGGAAACCACACCTAACTGCCCATTGGTAGATGAATGTATAAAGAAAATGTGGTGCACACACACACTTCAGCTATATAAAGAAGGAAATCTTGCCATTTGTAACAATATGAATGGACTTTGAGGGCATTAGGCTAAATGAAATAAGTCACACAAAGAAACAAATGCAATATGATCTCACCTATATAAGGAATTCTTAAAATACAGATGAAACAAGCTCATAGATACAGAGACAAGATTGGTGGTTGCCAGAGGTTAAAGGGGTGGGTGGGACAGGTGAGGGGTATCAAAAGGTACAAGTTTCCACTTATAAGATAAGTAATGGGAATGGAATGTACAACATGACAACTAGAATTAACAACACTATATTGCATATTTCAAAGTTGTTAAAAGTGTAACTCTTACAAGGTCTCATCACAAGAAAAAAAATTCTGGTGATGGATGACAGCTAGAATTATTGTGATGATTATTTGCAATACATACAAATATCAAATCATTATGTTTTATACCTGAAGCTAATATAATGTGGAATGTCAGTTATATATAAATTATTAAAAATGCTAAAATAACATACTTAATCTGCATATTTGGAGTGGTAGTGATGGTAATATGCTAAGTACCAAAAAATTAATCATATAAATCACAATTGAAATTGGCATTTACATTGATACATCCATATCATTCCTTGTTTTAATCTCTTCATTAATTAAATATGTCTTCATTTCAAAACTATTTAAAGAGAGGCAAGAAAAAAATGGAACATTTGTAATAATGAGCAATTATATTCAAAAACTATTTTTAAATAATTTTGGAATTATATTCTACAGTTTAGCCTGAACCAGAAAGGTTAACTCATGTGTGCTTTTGCAAGCATGGGGGAAGGTGTAAGAACTAGTTCACAGATAGTAAATCAAAATTATTTTTATAACTATCTACTTCCCTGAAGCTATTAAAACTTCATTGGGGGTTTTTCATAATAAGGTTCAAATAACTCATGTTCTTTCTAGGTTGTGGTTTCAGTTAATTATAAAAGGAAGAAAAAATGTAAGACTGCTAAAAAGTCAATGCCAATGAAAAATGAATGGTCAGATACTCAGTTTTACATATTTCAAATGATGGACAGGTGATTGAATTTGCAATAACATTCATACATTCAAAGCCACAAATGCAAAATGCAAGCATTTTTGGTATCTACCAAGATTGAGGAGTCATATAAGTTTTTTAAATAACAGGGTAAATCATCTTTAATTATTTTCAAAGACTTTCCACAACAAATCTTCAAATTTTGAATGATCAAAAGCTCCCTAAGAGATATTATATTATCATTGGCTTGATTATGTACCATAACAAATGAGTATATCATGCATATATTACTACTTAAATATATACACATTATAAAACACATTTTAATATCTTTTAATTCTAACAAGAGAAAGTTTTAGACTGCCTTTGTCAAAATGGGATTAAATACTTTCATTATAATTACTCTTTATGGTTTTCTCTGCTTTATTTTGGTCATCCATGCCCACAGACAGTGCCTGAAAATTATCATGACCCTTAAATATTCCTGGTAGCTTGGATCTTCCTTATAGCTCAGACGGTAAAGAATCTGCCTGCAATGCAGGAGACCCTGGTTCGATCCCTGGGTCAGAAAGATCCTCTGGAGAAGGAATGGCAGTCCACTCCCGTATTCTTGCCTCTAGAATTCCATGGTTAGAGGAGCCCAGCAGGCCACAGTCCATGGGGTCGCAAACAGCTGGACACGACTGAGTGACTAACATATTCCATCTCAAAATCCACTTACCCATACATCTTAAATCATAGCCTTCTCTCCTCAATCCTGCTCATCCAGCTGAGTCAACTAAGGCTATTCTCTGACTTCACTGGAACCTCAAGTTCCTTGAATCCTAGTTTTCTCTGAATCCACTCTCCTCTTTCCTCTACATGCTAACCCACAATCAAGCACGAGTTCAGGCCACGGCACTCTCGTTGTCTCAATTTATGCTTTCTAAGAGAACACATTCTTGCTCATAGCTTCAATTACCATATGTCTATTTCCAGCCTAAATCTCTATTCTGTTTCTCAGCCCAGTGCATTCCAATCCAGTATTACAAAATCAAGCTCATTTGCTTCACCCATAAACCTAGTTCTTTTTCAGTGTTCTCTTAATGAATAAGTTTCATCTCTTTGGTTGTACAAGCAAGAAATCTAGAAGGCACTTGGAAACTATCAACAGATCCTGTTCATTTTATATGGTGTTTATCTTTCAAATTTACCCATTTCTCTCCATCCAAGGTTTAGACTTGTGCAAACCTAAGCTTTTAATGACCTACCTGCATAAGTCAAAACCCAATAGGTGCTCAAAGCACTGTGTGTATATTTCACACCATTTATAAATCTTTCAATTTTACATTTCATAGTGTGATTATTTGAACAGTGTGTAATTTTCCCCTAGACTTCCACAGTCCAATTAGAAAGCCAATATCTTGCACATGTAGCTGTTTAAACTTAAATTAATTAAAATCAAATAAAATTAAGAATTCAACCCCAAGAAGACATACAGATGGCCAACAGCATATGAAGAGATGCTCAATAACATTATACAATAGGGAAATGCAAATCAAAACCACAATGAAATACCATATCACACATATTAGAAAGACTATTATCAAACAGAAAACAAATAACAAGTGTTGACAGGATGATGGGGAAAAAGGGAAGCCTCATCCTGCTGGTGGGAACTTAAATTGGTGAAACTATAATGGAAAACAATATGTAGGTTCCTCAAAAAAATAAAAACTATAACTACCATGTGATCCAGCAATTCTACTCCTGGGTATTTATCCAAAGTGAAAGGACTATTTCAGAAAGATATATGCACCCCTGTATTCAATGCAGTAATGTTTATAATACTCAAGGTATGGAAGCAACCTAAGTGCCCATCTGTTATTAGTGGATAAAGAAGATGTGACACACACACACACATATGCATGTGTATATGTATGTATAATAGAATATATTGTATGCTATTGTATTCTATTTAGCATATATGTATTTTATTTTGTTTTTATTTTTTTAAAGATGCCCCACTTGCATGCTCTGTATCCGTACTGAAAATCAAGATTAAGTGAGCTTTTGCCCTTCTGTTCCATGGGAGTTTTCTGTCCTCCCTGAGCTTGCCTTAGTCTATTTTGTATAACAGAATGTTTTCTATTATACATACACACACATAATACATACATACATACATACACACACATAGTGGAATATTACTTAGCCATAAAAAAGGAAACCTTTCCTTTTACAACAACATGGACGGACCTAGAAAGTATTACACTAAGTGAAATAAGCCAGAAAGGAAAATACTATATGATTTCATTTATGTAAAATCTGAAAAGCTAATCAAGTGAACAAATATAACCAAACAGAAACAGTCATCAATAAAAAACAAACAAACAGGCCATTCCCAGAGAGTAGGGGTTGGGAAGGAGAAAACAGGAGCTTAAGGGGCATAAACTTTCAGTTTTACAACAAATTAGTCACAGATATAAAATGTACAGATTGGGGAAAATAGTCAATAATTATGTAATGTCTTTGGCAACAGAGGACAACTAGACTTATCATGGTGATCTTTTTTGTGATGGATAGATGCATCAAATCACTATGTTGTACACCAGGAACTAATAGAGCACTGTAGGTCAATTATACTTCTAAAACAAACTCATAGAAAAGGAGATCACACCTGTGGTTAACAGCAGAGAGGAGGAGCGGGGGATGAAGGCAGTTCAGTTCAGTTCAGTTGCTCAGTCACGTCCGACTCTTTGTGACCCCGAGGACTGCGGCATGCCAGGCCTCCCTGTCCATCACCAACTCCCGGAGTTTACCCAAACTCATGTCCGTTGACTCAGTGATGCAGTCAAACATCTCATCCCTCTGTTGTCCCCTTCTTCTCCCACCTTCAATCTTTCCCAGCATCAGGGTCTTTTCCAATGAGTTAGTTCTTAATAGCAAGTGGCCAAAGTATTAGCGTTTCAGCTTCAGCATCAGTCATTCCAGTGAATATTCAGGATCTGGTTGGATCTCCTTGCAGTCCAAGGGACTCTCAAGAGCCTTCTCCAACACCACAGATAAAAAGTATCAATTTTTCAGCACTCAGCTTTCTTTATAGGCCAATTCTCACATCCATACATATAGGACTGCTGGAAAAACCAAAGCTTTGACTAGATGTATCTTTGTTGGCAAAGTAGTGTTTTTTAATATGCTGCCTAGTTTGGTCATAGCTTTCCAAGGAGCAGGTGTCTTTCAATTTGGCTGCAGCCACCATCTGCAGTGATTTTAGAGCCCAAGCCCAAGATGTATATGAAAGTTAAGACTAATCTTGAGAGTTCTCATCACAAATAAACAAACAAAAAACACTTTTTCCTTATTTCTTTAATGTTTTATGACATGATTGATATTCACTAAACTTATTGAGATAATCATTTCATGATATATGTAAGTCATATCATTAGGTTGTAAAACTTGAACTTATATAGTGTTGTGTGTCAATTATATTTCAATAACATTGAAGTGATAAAAAAAAAANACGTTGGTTGCCGGGGAGGCCGGGAGCGCCCACGTTGGTTGCCGGGGAGCGCCCACGTTGGTTGCCAGGAGCGGGCGCGGTGGCGGGCCCTCCGGGCGCCGGTGCCCTCTCACCGCGGTGTGTTGTCCGCAGCGCTGGCCCCAAAGGCGACAACATCTACGAGTGGAGGTCCACCATCCTCGGGCCCCCGGGCTCCGTGTACGAGGGCGGCGTGTTCTTCCTCGATATCACCTTCACACCGGAGTACCCCTTCAAGCCCCCAAAGGTAAGGTGCTCCCCCGGTTGACGCTGAAGTGCAGATATTCCTGTGAAAGACAAATCTGGCTTTTAAAGTGGGGGTTTTAACTGCAAAAAGCAGATCCTGAAAATCTCTTAAGTACATTTGAACATACATAAAACATGGCTTTGGGTTGACTGCCTCTTCTGGCAAAGACCGTTTCTAAGGAAGTGTGTTTCCATGAGGCTTAAAATTCTGCACATCTCCCCATAGGTAATCTCCTGTTTCCCACTCATCAGGAAAAGTTTCTGACCAATGAAAACAGTGTCACAGTTAGCCTGGCCCCAGGGCCGGATGACATGCGGATCCCCGAAGGGCTTCCTGTTAGAGCAAGGCCGCTGGAGACGGCCTACCGGCGAGCCTCGGCTCCCTCGAGCCCTGCGGACCGCGGCGGGCTCTCCTCCAGGGTGGGCTGCCGGTCACTGTCCGCTGGGAGGCTCGGGGCCTCTCCAAAGGCAGAAGCAGAGCCGCCTCTGGGCGGGGAGCGCTGCCGGGTAAAGGTGCGGTTGCAGCCGCGAGGGCGAAGGTTACAGGTTATGCTCACTGGGGATGATGCGTGTATTTCACAGTGAAAGCTAGAGACCAGAGAAAACCGCCCGGGCTCCCGCGGAAGCCGCCCGGGCCCCTGCGGCCGACGCTGCTGCGTCTGCTGCTGCGGTCCTGGTGCGTTTCTGGCTCCACCCCCGGAAGCTGTGAAAGCGAACTCTGTGATGTAGGCCGGCAAGACGGCTGCAGGATCTGATGTAAAGGCCAGAAATGAGCAGAAACAAGCCGCTTCTGCGGATTCATTTTTCAGCCTTTTGGGTGTGTGATTAGTGTTTGCTAAACAGTTTGTACGACCTTTGAATTAGGTGCTGAAGTTTGCTTTGAGGCCATGTAGTTCTACCAGCTAACACAAGAGGTCAGCAAACGACTAAAACTCCAAAACGTTAGGAAAATATTTACATTAAAACTGCTAAAGATGAATTCAAGAAACATACAGGGAACTATATCCAGCTTCCTGGGGCAAAACATAATGGAAAAGACTATTTTTTAAAAAAGACTGTTTATATGTGTGTTATGTGTGTAATTGAGTCACTGCTGAAAAACAGAAATTAACACACATTGTAAATCAACTATAGTTCAGTTTAAGAGGAAAAAAAGGAAAAATTGAAGTTACCGTGCTTTTTGTTGGTGATTATTTTTTAAAGGAGATTGAAAATACCTGAGATTGTATCTGTGAATACTTTCTAATCTCAATTTTATTAAATAGTCTCTTAACATTTACTGGCTTTGTTAAACTGTTATTCTCTTTTTTTTAAAAACCAATATCTATTTCTTTAAAAGGTTTAATTAGAGCCATTTAATTGAAAAGGTTTTTTAGTAAATAGTTTCATTGTTTGCTGTTTAAATTTCACTTAACACTACCTTATTTTTTAGGTTACATTTCGGACAAGAATCTATCACTGTAATATTAACAGTCAAGGAGTTATTTGCTTGGACATTTTGAAAGATAATTGGAGCCCAGCACTAACCATTTCTAAAGTCCTTCTTTCTATCTGCTCACTTCTCACAGACTGTAATCCTGGTAAGCTTATGGCTGTTTACCTTGGTTTATTCCTTCTCACCTGGGAAATGGTGGTTTTTTCCATTTAAACTAAGATTTTCTAAAGTTCAGATTTTATTTTTGTACAAGCTTTCAAGGGAGAAAAACTTAATCGTTTTTTCAAAGAAATTTCTAGTCAGCAGTTGTCTACTAGTTGAAAAACGCAGCCGCATCAGCATTAGCTGATGTCCTCTAAATAGGGTGTTTTAGTCTGCAGAAATCACTTCAGGCTGCCTCAGGTGTTCACATCGTCGGCCATTCCCTCCTTTATTTTTCTCTGTTCTGCTCTTGCGTGTTTCCCACACGGTTCTCCTAAAACGACACTCTTGGCCTCCGGCCTGCCCTCTGCCTGCAGGCCCGCTCTGCAGCTGCCCCTGACGGAGCAGAGGCTCCCTGCTGTATGCTTAGAGACGGCCAGACTGTGGTGCCTTCTGAGCCTTCATTTCCTCTTACTACATTTTTTTCTAGATAAGCCAAATACAAATTTAATTACCAAAGATTCTGTTTAGGTTTCAGAGAAGCATTGCTCAACTGAAAGCGCAGGCTTCCACCTGGCAGCTGTGGCCCTTTCTGGGTACAGTGGAGAGGCCAATAGTTTGATGCTGCAGTAGCCTTGAGGGCCTCACTGTGTTCAGTGTCAAGACCAGGTGCCACCGAGCAGAGGTGGTTAGGGCCGTCAGGTGGTTAGGGCCGCGAGCCTCCCGCACCCGCCACGGAGGAGGAACCCTGCGGTGGGGGGGGCCAGGTCTGGAAGGGAAGGCGTCCAGATGGTGGAGGGCTGTGGTGGCCGCCACCTGGCCACATTCTCCCAGGCTGCCGCTGACCTGCTGGCTGAGACTGGACGTCCACTCCTTCCCTCAGAGTCACGTGCCTCCTTCTCTTCCAGCCGACCCCCTGGTGGGGAGCATCGCCACTCAGTATATGGCCAACAGAGCCGAGCACGACAGGATGGCCCGACAGTGGACCAAGCGATACGCCACATGAGCCGGGCGCGGCTGCGCTGCTCGTCCGTCACGGGGAGAGCTGCCCGTGGCTCTGAAGGGGTGGAGGGGGGCTGGTCAAGAGTAGGGTATTTCTATAACAGATATTATTCAGTCTTATTTCCTAAGATTTTGTTGTAACTTAAGGTATCTTGCTACAGTAGACAGAATTGGTAATAGCAACTTCTAAACCTGCCATTAGTTCTGCAGTATTAGCTGAGATGCAGTTCAGAGAAGAATAGACATTTGCGTTCAGTTGCTTGTAGACTGTAAATTTAAAACAGCTTAATTTCGTACAGGTTACACATGGACATTTATGTAAAGTCCTTCCAAGACTACACACTTTTTGTTTTGAAAAATTGAAATTTGTTTTCCCTCCTTGAAAGGGAACATTGATACTTAACAGCTTTTAGAGACTGTCATCTCATATATAAAATGGACACATGGCGATAAGACACCAATATAGAAAATGAGTAGTTATGTATTTTATTTTATATGCCAATCTACTTTATTGTGGAGAGAGAGAGGTTTGAATCAGGACTTCTGAAAGCCTGTAGTAAAATACCTTAAGCTGTCAGCTGTCCGGCGTGGAGTAGGGTTGCTCAGTGAGTTGGTTCTATGTTGTGGACTACTTAAGTCTGCGTTTGTTACTGTGCTAATAAACAATATTAAAACAACCACCAACACTGCTGCATTCATGACTTTATTTTGCCTTTTTTGGTAGTTTTTCTTTTTGCTAGACCTTTACTATGAAAACAATTAGAGGTAATGCAGACTGAACACCTTGGCTTCATTTACCCAGCACCAACTGGTAAATTGGTGTTACCAATTCATCCAGCAGCCTTGCAGGATAAATACTGAGGTGCCTTAGAAAAGGTTAGATAATCTTAAGTCATTTTTCTTCCAAAGATAAGAGTTCTGCTACATCTTTTTAAAAGAATTTTCTAATTCGTAGATGCAGTGGTGGAATTAGATTGGTGCAAAAGTAACTGTGGTTTTGCAGTGTTGAACTTTGCCATTTGATACTGGAATACATTCTTAAATGTGGTTATGTTATATATATCATTTTAATGTGCATGTCTCAATTTACTTTTTTTTTTGCTAATGACTTATTACTTGCTAACAAAATGATGTTAGACACAAAATCAGTTTTCTTACTCGATCTCACAATGGGTTGTAAGCAGCAGAGATAGCTTGCAACATCGCCGGCACAGTTGGCCCAGGAGCTGCTCACACACAGCGCGGGGGCGGATCCAGAAGCCTTGCAAAGGGGACGAGGGGACCAGGGCCTTGAAGACGACGAGCACGGTGGGCGCTGAGCACAGCCAGCCGGGAGGACCTCAAGGCTGATGCGCTCAACAGCCGCACAAGAAATTGCCGAAGAACTCCCCGTCAGCCTTTCTGTGGTGACTTGGCACTTGAAACAAACTGGAAAGGGAAAAGGCTCTGTGAGCGGGTGCCTTATGAGCTGACTGCAAGCAAAAACTAACCATTTCTCAATCCAGTGCAACAGTGACGTGCAGCAAAAAGTGGATCTTACGCGACAACTGGTGATGACCAGCTTGGTGGTCGGACTGAGAAGCTGCAAGGCACTTCCAAAGCCAAACTTGCACCAAAAAAGGTCCTGGTCACTGTTTGGTGGTCTCCTGCCGGCCTGACCCACTACGGCTTTCTGAGTCCCGGTGAAACCACTCCATCTGAGAAGTACGCTCAGCAAATCGGTGAGATGCACTGAAAGCCGCAATGCCTGCAGCCGGCATTGGTCCTTGGAGAGGGCCCGGTTCTCTCCATCCAGCACTCACCGCACGTAGAACAAGTTGGCCTACACTCTTGCCTCATCCGCCATATTCACCTGAACTCTCGCCAGTCGACTACCACTTTAAGCATCTCGACAACTTTTTGCAGGGAAAGCTCTTTCACAACCAGCAGGAGGCAGAAAGTGCTTTCCCAGAGTTCATGGAATCCTGAAGCACAGATTTTTAGGCTCTGGGGAATAAACAGTTATTTTCTGTTGGCAAAATTGTGTTGATTGTACTGGTTCCTATTTTGATTAATAAAGATGTGTTTGAGAATAGTTACAATGATTTAAAANATTAGGTTCCTATCTATTGACATCAAAATGTTTCCACAACATAGGGCTGAGTGAACTGGACAATTTATAAAAATTCCCAAACAATGACTATACTGTGACAATGTATCATGTAGTGCTATGTGTGATGCTTTCTTTTTTTAAAAAAAGCAGGTTCTGAGGACCTCTGCCCACCGCCGCCACCTCATATGCCACTGGCCTTCAGGCCTCCACCGCCCCGGGCCCCAGCCCTGAGGAGCCATGCAGGTCCTCCCGATGACACGGGGTAAAAAAAAAAAAAAAAAAGCAGGTTCTGGTAGGATAAGGATCAGAATGATGTAGGTAGAATTATAGAGGATGCTTACCAAGATACTCTACAGTGAATATCTCTGGGTGTCGGGGTTTCAAGAGCTTTCAACCTTCTTTTTTATGCTTTTCTCTATTGGTTGATTTTGATTTTATATCAGAAAAAGTTTCATTGTAAGGAATAATTATATTCATTCTTCAAATGTTTAATCCTCATATCCTATGTATTTATTTAAATTTCTGATGTGATATTTAGTCTTAAAAATTTTGTAATATTGAAGCAGAGAACATGGCATATATGTCACTTTATGCTAATAGAAAATTAATTTATATACATTTAAAAATAACAGCTTTTATAAGCACAATAGGCAATTTAAATAATTCTAAAATTCTATTTAAGTACTGGATATTAAGGGTTTCCTCNAGATCTCGGTTCAATTCCTGGGTTGGGAATATCCTTTGGAGAAGGGATAGGCCACCTACTCCAGTATTCTTGGGCTTCCCTGATGGCTCAGTTGGTAAAGAATCTGCAGTGCGGGTTCTGGGTTCAGTCCCTGGGTTGGGACAATCCCCTGAAGAAGGGAACGACTACTCACTCACAAAGAGTCGTACACAACTGAGTGACTTTCACTTTCGCTTTGACCCAGGCACTAGAGCACAGGCCCAATAGCTGGAGTGCACAATGGGGTGCACTTGGTTGCTCCGCAGCAGGTGGGATCTTCCTGGATCAAGGATAGAGCCCTTGTCTCCCGCATTGGCAGGTGGATTCTGTACCACTGAGCCACCAGGGAAGCCTGTAATGACAGACATTTTCACTTACTTTGGCTATGACAAGTTACCTGCCCATGTTCCCTGGGGAATCTTTTTCTCTCTCTTTCTCTCTTTAACATACAGAAAGTTAACAGGCAAGCACTACTCTTTTCCCCCCCAAGAAGAGGGCTGAGTGGAAAGTCACACTGGCAAGTGGACTGTATTATTCCCAGATGAGATTCTGCAGTGTCAGAGCTGGCAAGGAATAGCACAACTCTTCAAAACAGTGACTGGAAGGAAGAACCTTGAAGACATTCTGCTAAGTGGAAGAAACCAGACACAAAAGGACAAATACTGTATGATTCCACTTACAGAAGAACTCTGGAACAGTCAAATTCATAGAGACAGAGCAGGGGTTGCCAGAGCTGCAGGCAGGGGAGAATGGGGAGCAAGGGGCAGAGTGGCTTTTGCAAGATGAGAAAGTTCTGGAGATGGATGGTGTTGATGGTTAACACAACAGTCTGAGTGTGCCACAGAACTGTTCACTTGAAAATGGTTTACACCAAAAAAAAAAAAAAAAAGGTTTACACTGTAAATTTCATGTTAAATTTTGAACTGTTAATTTTACGTTATTCTATGATGACTTCCTCTGTAATCAGGGGCCAGATTAGAGAAGAGGACTGATAGCTGCTGGGAGCATGGACTTAACAGGTTGGTTTGCTTAACAGGATGGTAGGAGATGGCAGGGAGGTGAGCCCCTCCCTCCCTGGCACATATTCCTGATCCAGTTTGCTTATTTCTCATATGTACAGTCATGGGATTTTTTTTTTTTTTCACTCTGGCCATACTGCCAGTCATGTGGGATTTAGTTTCCTCACCGGGGATCAAACCTGTGCCCTCTGTATTGGAAACGCAGTCTTAACCGCTGGGCCAACAAGGGAAGTCCCTCATGGAACATTTTAAGTCCCATGAGTGTCTCTCTCCTTCCTCTTCATCCTAAACTCACAGAATTCATTTCATAAACTATATGAAACCTTCTAAAAAATTCTAGTAGCTTCCCACTGCCTACACAATCACCCAGACTATTTTAATATTCTGGAGCCTCCACAGACATGTGCCAATGTACCTTTCCACAGCATAATTTCCTAATGTTCTTCTCCAGACCTGATGTTAGCTGCTTCTGAAACAAGTTATTTATTCTTCCAATGTCACGCTTTTGCTCATAATTTCCCCCTTAAATTAGAATGTCCTTCTTTCCTGACACCCAGATTTCAAAGATAAACCTAAGAATTGTAATAGTACAATGAACTTCCATCTGCCTATCACCCAGCTTCAACCAATGTCAACATCCTACTATTCTTATTTCATCTAGTACTTCACCTAGTTTACCTTCAACACATTAGCTACCAAACTTCGCTGACTTCCGAACTCTTTTTTAGGATACTCCAGAAAAACTTGCTTGGAAAAAGCTGCCCTAAATGCTATTGTCACTTTTAGCTCAAACCATCAAGCACTACAAGTACATAAATTATTCTCCATTGGACTAAAACTCTACCCACCATGTCACCTATTTAAGAGGGAAGCATTTGCAAAATCTGGTGTAGACTCAACTTTCCATCGGTGGTGTAGGTTGATGACTTCGCCGTCACCTTTGGCATCACCATCCTGTTTTCAGGGTTGATTTGTCACCTCATCAGAATTGTAGGCCTGATTTGTTGTTGTTGTTAAGGAGGGGAGAGGATTATCTCTAACATTTTTCTTTTCGGGGGGCTGTGCTGGGTTTCCGCTGCTGTGCATGGGCTTTCTCTGCTTGCGGGTAGTGGGGGCTACTCTCTGAGGTACACGGGTTTCTCACTGTGGCGGCTTCTTTTGTTGTAGAGCACAGGCTCCAGGACCCACAGGCTTCAGTAGCTGTGGCAGGTGGTCTCAGCAGTTGTGGCTATTGGACTTTAATGTGCTCGGTTGCTCAGTCATCTCTGACTCTTTACAACCCCATGGACTGTAGCCTGCCAGGTTCCTCTGTCTGTGGAATTTTCCAGGCAAGAATACTGGAGCAGGTTGCCATTTCCTATTCCAGGGGATCTTCCCTATCCAGGGATCGAACCCACTTTCTGCATTGGCAGGCAGATTCTTTACCGCCAGGGAAACCCTGAGGATTATCTTTTAATTTTGAAATAATTTCAACTTTGTAGAAAAGTTACAATAATAGAAAAAAATCCCATACACCTTTCACCCAGATTTATCAATGTGTTAACATTCGATTACACTTGCTCTATTATTCTTACACATATTTGCAGATATATATTTTCCACCTGAATTTACTTGAGAATAAATTGAGGACATCATGATACATTAAGAACAAGATACATCACAGATACATTAAGAACAAGTACTTTCATTATTATACAATGAACAAATACAGTGAACAAAGTCTGGAAATTAACATTGACATAATACTATTATCTTTTTTTTTTTTTTTTTCCTGCACTATGAGGCATACAGGATTTTAGTTTCCCCAGCAGGGATTGAACTTGCAACCACTGCACGGGAAACACAGAGTCTTAACCACTGAACTGCTAGCTAGATCTCAACATAATACCATCATCTAACATATAGACTCTACTCAAGTTTTGCCAATTGTCCCCATGTCCTATACAAGACAAACACACAGATCTTTTTCTGAACCAGTTTCCAATCCAGGATCATGTATTATACTTAGTGTAAACATCCTGAAGAAGAAAAATGAAAACATTTTTTGAATACATCATCTGTAGAGCCTGATTTTTTTTAAAAAATGGAGCCTGGCTGTAAACTAGATGACGAATTCTTCTATAAGCGGTGCTTCTGGGAGACCAAGGCTCTCATCTGCTTTCCACAGGTCCACGGGAAACTGAATGAATGCACAGGGATTCATTCGGTGGCACAGAGAAAAGGGAAGTGAATGGCCAGGCCTGATAAGGCCCCTGTGTGAAGCTCTGTGGCTCTTTTGCTTTTCCTGGCAGAGGTAGAAGAGATCCGAATCTAATCATGTCACTGCTGGACAAGTGGGAGAAGGCCCGCAGTGCTGGGTGGGCAGTCTCCAGAACAGCTCCATTCTTCTAACCACGGCATGTTCCGGATTTCTCTGCCATTGGAATTTTCAGTTCACCATCAGATTTACTTTAAAATGATGTAGGACAATGGTAAGACAAAAATACGGGCACTCAGCCTAAGAAATGAGGTCAAACTCGAAAGGAAGCAAGCAAGCGAGTACTTGAATTTAAAAACAGAATGCAGTCCTGGGTGTTCTAACTCGAAGGAATCTGATGCGACTACCCACCAGAAGTTGCTGCTATCAGCCAGCAATCTTTACCTCTGGAGGCAACACTATCAGTGAGCATCAAAAACCTGGCCTCCCTGATCCTCTCCTTTCTTGGTTTACCATCAAGAACCCAACAGGAATACCAAGCATCAAATGACACTTGCAAGGCTGTTAAACGTATCTAGAGAAAGAAGATGCAAATACTGTAAGAGGCATTTTCTACGGAGTGGTACAAATTTAAAATGGAAAAGAACTCAGAAGATCATTTTGTCCAGTGACCTTTCATAATTTAATTTTTGGCAGAGCAAAACTTTGCTGTGTATAATCTTCCAAAGAACTCCAATACATATAGCACATAAAGCAAAAATGCTGTGGCAGAGAGAACCTGAGATCCACGTGGGCCCATTAGTTCCACTAAAGACTGTGCAAATGTGAGTTGCTTAACTCCATTAAGAGGCACTGCTTACCTCCTGGTATTGATTTTCATTGTTATTAATAGGACAGTTTTCCAGCAGATGGCAGTAGAATCTTGAAGGAAAGTTAAAAATTTACACAAAGCCTCCATATGGTCAGCCCTATTCCCTCAACACCCTGAAGTCAGTGGCTAAGTTGTTCTGTCATTATGCACAAAAAACTGCCAGTTGTCAAGCACAGGTAGCGGGACGTGCAAGTGGCCATGAGATCCATGTGCCCTGACACACAGGGAGGCTCTGCCCTAAGGCACTGCTATGAAGCACAATTTGAAAACTACGCATCTGGTGACTGGTCCCAATTCTTGTGCTTCGCAGGTAGGGATACTGAGGTTCAGAGAGGGTGAATGACCTACTCAAGGTCATGGACATAACAGTGAACTGAGTCCAAGTCTCCCTACTCCTAGTATTCAGTCCATCGTGTCCACATCAAAAAATACTTCCCCATCTGCTGGATAAAACAGGGCGTTATTGGCATATAATTCCAAAAACAGAAAAAAAAGCAGTTTTCCCAAGGTGAAGGTCAAGAAAACCAAAAAAAAAAAAAGGGAAAAACATACTCCTCTATACCCAGACTCAGATACCACCATGCCCCGAATGATTTACACAGCCAGGTACACAAAAGTGATAATACAGAACCAACTGGATATAGCAACAGGCATTTTTTAAAAAGCAAGCTTTATTATTTATATTTTGGCACCATAGTCAGTAATTCACAGAATGGGCCGCTTCAAGCTGTTCAAGATTACCAGGGAACCCCCTCACAAACACACCCCCACATACAACATTTAGAACAGAGGAACAGATTCATGGCCGCCGCCTCTGCACAATGAAGGAGTCTTTTCATAGAGCAAATCTCCACTCTTATCTGAACAGCCAGACTCCGGATTTTTCTAGTGGCTTCAGTCAGGCAAATCTGTCGTCAACCATTGCTCAGAACATGTAAAGAATTATAAGGCCCTGATTCATTGCTTACAGATGCTCAGCTCAAGTACAATGCTGCAAGCCCCATCTCAGCCCATCTTAATTCAAACTGAAAAACAAAGTTTGGTTCGTGCATCCTGAGTCATCCAGGAACCAAATTCCAAAGTGAGAGGATAAATAGTTCTTCGTGGTTCAGTATAATATGTGTTAACAGTCCTAATCCCAGACACTAAGCCATCTCTGATGCAATTTGGGACTTAGTTCGTGCCTACATCAGGCATTTCTTCTGAATTTATAAATACTTCACAAGCTGACTAAGGCAAAACCACCATAACCCAGGCTTGCATGTGAAGATTTGGGCCTCAGCTATTAAGTGCTGCACAAGGGACCTCAAGTCTTTGTTCATTCCAGAAACTCTGAAAAGGGGCAGCATGCAGGAAGGGGTTGGGTGTAGGGGACTGAAAGTAGTGGGTCACTTCAGCTCAGAGNTACACAGCCAGGTACACAAAAGTGATAATACAGAACCAACTGGATATAGCAACAGGCATTTTTTAAAAAGCAAGCTTTATTATTTATATTTTGGCACCACAGTCAGTAATTCACAGAATGGGCCGCTTCAAGCTGTTCAAGATTACCAGGGAACCCCCTCACAAACACACCCCCACATACAACATTTAGAACAGAGGAACAGATTCATGGCCGCCGCCTCTGCACAATGAAGGAGTCTTTTCATAGAGCAAATCTCCACTCTTATCTGAACAGCCAGACTCCGGATTTTTCTAGTGGCTTCAGTCAGGCAAATCTGTCGTCATCCATTGCTCAGAACATGTAAAGAATTATAAGGCCCTGATTCATTGCTTACAGATGCTCAGCTCAAGTACAATGCTGCAAGCCCCATCTCAGCCCATCTTAATTCAAACTGAAAAACAAAGTTTGGTTCGTGCATCCTGAGTCATCCAGGAACCAAATTCCAAAGTGAGAGGATAAATAGTTCTTCGTGGTTCAGTATAATATGTGTTAACAGTCCTAATCCCAGACACTAAGCCATCTCTGATGCAATTTGGGACTTAGTTCGTGCCTACATCAGGCATTTCTTCTGAATTTATAAATACTTCACAAGCTGACTAAGGCAAAACCACCATAACCCAGGCTTGCATGTGAAGATTTGGGCCTCAGCTATTAAGTGCTGCACAAGGGACCTCAAGTCTTTGTTCATTCCAGAAACTCTGAAAAGGGGCAGCATGCAGGAAGGGGTTGGGTGTAGGGGACTGAAAGTAGTGGGTCACTTCAGCTCAGAGTGAAACAGTCAAGGTATTAACCTAATTTCTGAAAGACCTAAGAGACAAAGGAAATAAAGGGTAAGATCAAGTATTAATCTTTTATTCTCATAATTTTTTTTTCTTATTTTCCATAAAAATGAGAAAGGCCAATTTTGTTTACTCTGTCGTGCGGACCTCTTTAAGGAGTCCCCAGATCTATTAAGGGACCTGTTAGATTTGTAGCCCATGAAAAATCTCCTGTCTTTGTCACAAGGTACAAATACACAAAATACATACTGACATGACTTCTCGCAGGTACAGCTGTCTTCAGCTGCTTTATTATTGCCCCTCTGCAGCAAAATGGTGACGGTGGGTGCTGGAGTGACATCAGGAACGCCAGAAGGAGGAAGTCAGGAAGCCCTTGGGGACAGGAATCTCCCTGTGCTGCAGACACTTCTGGTCAGGCAAAGATAAAGAAAACCAAATGATTCTCTGATAACACTGCTTCCAACATTTGATAGGATGTGGTACGTAATACATAGTGGAATATCAGCCATAAAAAAGAACAAAATCATGCCATTTACAGCAACGTGAACAGATCTAGAGAGTGTCATACTGATGGAAGTCAGACAAAGACAAATATCATACATTACTTACATGTGGAATCTAAAAAAAATGGTGCAAATGAACTGATTACAAAACGGAAATCAGAGTCACAGATGAAGAAAACAAACTGTGGTCACCAAGGGGGAAAGGGGAGAGAGATAAACTGGGAGATTGGGACTGACATATACACACTACTATATATGAAATAGGTAATAAGAACCTTCTGTATAGCACATGGAACTCTACTCAATACTGTGTAATGACCTATATGGGAAAAGAATTTAAAAGAGTGGATATATGTATACCTGATTCACTCTGCTATGCAACAGAAACCAACACAACATTGTAAATTAACTACACTCCAATAAAATTTAGTTTAAAAGGAAAAGGCTGTGGTAAGACCCCTCCCTGCATCAGCTGCAGTAGAGGGTAAAGGTCAGGCTGCCCTTGTGCCTGTCCCACCCTCGTCTCCACACACTGGCCTCGCCGTTCACTACTGCTGTTTCTCCAACTGAGCTACTGGAGACTGGACGTCATCAGGCTGTCTTGGTAGATGTACCACATGGTTCTCAATGATGTGTCAGAATTCACCTCTTAAATTTTTTGGCACATGGAAAAAGGAAAGGAGTCTAACTCAAAGTACAGTCTGTTCTCATGAAGAAAAGTGACCAGTTCCCTAGACCTGAGACTGAGAAAAGAATCTTGGCCAAAATGCAAAAAAAGGTATCAGTGAGCTAAGATTCATTAAATATATTTTATTCTGCACAGGCAGTAAGGACAATGACACACAGAAAAACAATGAAATGGCAGCCCTTAAGGTGAAGAGGGAATGATGGACAAAAAGTAAGGGAGGGTGGTTTCCTGGTGGCCTAGAGGTTAGTACTACGTGCTGTCATTGCCGAGGGTCTGGGTTCAATCCCTGGTCGGGGAATGAAGATCCTACAAGCCACACGGCATAGCCACAGAAAAATCAAGGGTAAGAGACTGCAATCAGTCTGGAGGGGAGGTCCAAGACTTGTCAGACACAGACACTGGAGGCCAACAACAGTTTGGGATATGCTGGACTAAGGGCACCTTACCTCCAAGAACTGCTTGAGGCGTATGAAGGAACCCATCTGCCCTGAGCTTGTGATGGCTTCAATTCTATAAGGAGAGAAAGAAGACAGTACCTATGGTTCACACATATCTTTTGAAGAGGGGTTAGGGACCTGTTGATCTGGAGGAAGTGGTAGAACGAATGATTCCCAGAGAAGTCTTCTAGACTTAGAATGCTGTCACTCTGCTAAATGGTCTCAGCACTTTATTTCAGACAAAGGGGTAAAGGAGAAGAGAACACTGTTGCCTCTCAAGGTCTCTATCATCAAGTGAGATGGGTGTTACCAATATCTTTCTCCCTTCAGTGAGTTGAGAGGGATGAGAAACGGCCTTGAAGCTGAATCCCCCAAAAGAGTCAAGCAAACTGGCTGATTAATCAGTTTCACCAACTGATTTACTGAGAGGGTTTGACTCCTTGGCTTCCTTCATGACTGCATGTTGTCACCATCCCAGATCATCTGGGGGAGTTTGGAAAACAAGGGAGTTTTAAATGGGATCTGAATCCAAGATCTTCCTGATTTTTTTTTAATTTAGTGAATAATATTTAAGAGAGACTTAGTAGAGTTCAAAAGTGTTTATTCAAATAACAGAGAGGAGAAGGATGGGAGCTGACGATGTCTCACTCAACACAAGTGCTTCTGAGTCAGAAACAGTATCTCAACTTCCCTGGTGGTACAATGGATAAGAGTCTGCCTGCCAATGCAGGGTACAGGGGTTTGATCCCTGATCTGGAAAGATTCCACATGCTGCAGAGCAGGTAAGCTCATGCCCTTGGAGCCCATGCTCCACAACAGGAGAAGCCATCTCCGCAAGAAACCGCACACCACAATAAAGGAGAGACCCTGCTCAGAACAACCAGAGAAGGCCTGAGCACAGCAACAAAGACTCAGTTCAGCCAAAACAAATAAATAAAATAAAAATTTTAAAAAGAAACAGCATGTGACAGCAGCCACGGGCATCTGATTTCATGAGTGTTTACCTACCAAATTCTCTGGTGTCTACTCAACAAGTCTAATACCTGGGGAAGTAGTCCTCTTTGATGAGAAGTATCATCTTCCAGAACTGGACCTGGTACTGCTTCATGAGGGCATTCCCACACACCTAGAGGGGAACGTACGCACCATCAGAGCAGGGAATGAAAATGCACTCAGTCGTAAAGGATAATCAGTCCTTTGCCTCTCATTCCTATCAAGAATTTCAGCCACAATGCCATTCAGCCAGCTAAGCAAGGGAATTAAAATCCAACTTTCTTCTGAAGCATTCTCACATATGTTAATACCTCCATTTAACCAGACTGCCAGGTAGCCTGGTGTTTCAGAGGTTGTGACTCAAACTTAATTTACTGTTGATTTTAAAGGAATTAGCATTACTTCGCAACCTTGGTAATAAAGGTAGGAGGAATATCACGTTTTTCAATGACTCAGGATCAATGTTCATTTACTGTAACTGCAGGAGCTATCAGGTGAGTAGAAACTGTTGGCATTATGGGCCAAGTGGTCTCAGATTTGTTACGGCATGTGCTTCAAGCATTTATTCTTTAAGAACTGCCTCCTTTTCACAGAAACCCTTATTCTTACCCTAGAGTGGGGGCCCCTTATAGGCAGACAGGACTGTACACAGCCTTCTAGATGAGACAGGTACCTGACCCAAGCTGGTTAATCTTATTTCCTCTCCTGTCTATTAGCAATCCCACTGATGGGTCACTAGTCCCACTACACTGGGTGAGCATGCTGAGGCTGAGGGATACAGCCCAAGAGCATCTTCTCCACTGTGTGCCGAGCAGCAGAGAAAGGTGGCCTGCAGAGCAAGCAGGGGGCAGAGTGCAGGAGCAAACATGAGAAGACCATGCAGTCCCAGAGAGGGGCTGCCTTGGTCCCCGGCAACATCCCAGTTCCTGGTTCCAGGCCCTGGTGGGGTTCAACTGTGCACCCTACCCCCCATTCTCCGAGTATGAGTCCCTTCCATATCCCCAAAGCAAATTCCTTTTCATCTGTAGTGGGATGTACAGTTTTCTGTTCTTTATAATGACAAGACATCCACACAGAGAAAGTAAAGTACACTGGGAAGAAAAACCCAAAGCTACTTTCTCTTAGGGCTTGGGAAAAAATTTGTAACACTGGCTCCTAGTGTTCACCATTAGTCTCTATTTGTCTATTCGTCATCTCATACAGCGGCCCACTGGCGCTCTCTTGTGTGATAATTGTACTACATACCTCTAAGAAGTCAAAGAGGAGGGTGGCCGTCACATCTGACAGGGGTTCCATGTTTAAGATTTGTGCCAACCAGCGCCAACCATGATTTAAGCCATGAGGGTGAGTCTGGGAGCAGAGAGGCTTGGTCAGGATTTAATCTCACTTTATTAAGAGTTCTAAGTTGCCAACGTTATCACCCAGCCATTACCAAGGGGACATGAACCCCCTGATCACCTAACCTAAGCACACGCCACAGGGCAAAAACAGAGGACAAACAAATTCTGTTTTTAAATATTGCAACACATTGAGACCCACATATTCTTCATTGGATTCCTTCAACACACAGCTGACAGCCTCAGTTTCAGGAATCCTAGTTACTCTTATAAACACTGACATTTTATTAATTATTTCTGGTACCTTTAGCACAGCACCTGAGACATAGCAGGTACACAGTAACAAGTTCCTAGATTCAGTCAGCTTATATTCCCTTCTCTTTGGGTTTCCAAGTCCACTAACTTCTCCATCTCTCTAATCTCCATTCCCTGCAAAATGAACTAGGCAGGCAGGTCAAAGCCCTGGCCCTGTGCTGTGGCTCTGACATTGACAAGTGTGTACCATTACAACTTGCTAAGCCTCCGTCTGGCCCTCTGTGAAGTAAGCTAGGTAACCTTGGTATGTAATTGATCTCTAAGGCATCAATTAGTCTCTGAACAAATGACTCTGATGATCGAAAAGTTTCCTAATAATCAATACCCACTTCTCTAAAGAATACCTACGAAGCAGCGCTATTCTTTAACTTATCACATGATGGGACTGTTCCTCTGAAAAGTCGGTATTTCCTTCAGGTAAGATATACTAACATGGACCCTGGTCCGACCGCTCATTATCCACAGTAACCCCTCTTTGCTACCTCTTGTTGGTTTCCATATGGCCACCGGAGCTGGATGATGGCGGCATAGAGACGGATCATCCCAGACATGCGCTTTAGAAAGTTGTCCTGCTGCTCTACTTTGGAATCCTTCACTTGGTAGCCAAGCATCCTATGTGGTAAGAAAAAAATTCAATGTGATAGAGTCAAAGTGAGGGTGACCAACCCATTACTATTTATGGCTAAAAGTAACAACATACCATTTAGCATTATTACTAATACATTATTACACATGACTACATTGGTAGATGTAATTCTGCTTACAAAACACTCACATCCATTATCAAATCTGCAACATATAAACCTTGAGAGTTAAGTTCCCAGAAGGTAATGAATATTACAACCCCCATTTACAAACAAAGAAAAACAATCTTTAAAGAGATGAATAAACTCCCCAGTTTTGAAAAATCTATTAATAGTCAATACAAGGGTAAAATTCTAAGATCCCTGGATTCTAAATTTAGAATTCTTTCCACTGTACTATATTGATTATTGATACTTAAATCGACAAATTCTAAAAGCCACCCAGTTTGCATGAAAGACACTGTATTCTCTGACAGAATGTTCAAGGTACATAAGAGATGCTCTGAGGAGGGGAAATGAATCTCAGTTCTCTCTCTCTTCCTCGGGACAGTAAGGAGAACAACACTTCACCTCTGATAGTCTTCCAAAGCCATTCCCTCTTTAAATGCTGGATAGAAAGGAACAGAGTAAGGACACTTCTTGTGCAGGTGAGCCAGGATGAGGGCCCCTACTCGAGGGTGGAGCTCCCAGATCCCAGATGCCACGACCGCAATGGGGAATGCTGCTTCGTGATGGGAGGCCACTTCCTCTTCCCCTTGTTTCTGGGAGCGCAGAGAGGGGAGAATTTAAGTTAATATTCAAGAAAGCCTTAAAGGTTAGGCACCAGCCTCTTCTTCCCATACCTTTGGCAACAAGGTTTCTCACCACAAATTTCTCTGCCAGTTTGTACTGGACAAAGTCCAGGCCCTGTGGGTTAAGTGTGACAGACACGGAGCGCCCACCAGACTGAACAGGTTTTCCAGAAAGTAAGCTGTGGATCTTGTCAAAGATCTCCTTCAGCTTCGAGCCTGGGTATGACAGAGATAGAATCAGTGATAAGATACAACTGCAGTCAATCTATTTTTTTCATCACTGCAATAACAAAGCCTCTGTATAAACCCAGCCCTACAGAAGTTCAGAGCCTAAAGCCAAAATACAGATGCAGAAAAATATATGACAATCAAATGCATGTTGTGGAGGATGCGAAAGTACATAGGGTGTGGTATTATTTTGAAGGAATTTATCACTGGTAGAATGAACTAATTCTGAAACTGACACATCAGAGAGATCAATAGTATAGAAATAGGTGTTGAATTGTTCCAGATGCTACGGATGTGGCTGATGTCCCTAAAGGAGTCACTTGTAACTCCAGGAAAACTTTCTAAAGAATCTCCAATTCACAGTGGCTTCCCCTCCTTCTCTTGGATCTACCTTCCTCCATAGAAGCTATTATTACATTCATAGTATAGATCCTGTGTGCCCCACCTTCTACACTGGCTAGTTAGATCAGGACGAGTTGAGCTGAGCTGATCAGCCAGTTGCCTGCATCAGTTCCCTGAAGTGGCCAGTCCTGTGACACACACATGTAAGCAGTGGTGCTGTCATGCGGACCAAAGACCAGCCCTCTGTTCTCTGGAGAATGGAGTGGGCAGAGAGAAGCCTAAGAGAAGAGAGAAAAGGGTCCTAACATTTCTGGCTCCTGAGATCCAGCCCCACTCCTGCCGTAGAAAACTGATTTATCTTTAGGACAAACCCCTCACTCTACCTATTTCTCCTTCCTTTCCTTTTTTTTTTTTTTTTGGCTTAAGCAGATATGAATTAGTTTCTATTATTTAAAATCAATGTTTGAATGAATACAGCATCTCCAATTTACCTGCTGAGTTCCTAATACCCTGCACCAAGTTCATAATCATTTAAAGAAATGTTTAAAAATCTCGGAAATATCCTCCCCAGACCACTGATTCAGTTTCATTGAAAAAACAGGGAAGAGGGGTGGCACATTTCTTAGGAATTAAGAGAAGAAGGAAGAAATCAAGAGTTAAATAATGAGATCATAGAAATTTCAAGGCCAACAATCCCCTGACAATAGAAGCAGAGACTCTAACCTGAGATATTAAAATATGTAAGTTTCCATCAAATTTACTCAGCTCACATTCCTGCCAACCTATAACCCTACTATTTCTTTACTGATGGTTTCAGAGGGCCCCACTGGCCAAATCCCCAATCCAGCCCCTCTCCCTGTGCCCCTCCAATTAGGAAAATCAGATCCCAGCCCGGTGCCTGACATGGCCTCCCACATTCCGTATGCCACAATGGCACCCTATCTGTCTTTAAATTCTGCTCCACATTTAACTACTTGTGGACATGCACCTCTAAAGAGGCCGTAATTAGGTCACCTCTTTCTCAGTCACTCCACACTTACTGAGCACTAACTCTGCAGAATGTCTGTGTCTGACAGGGCTGTAAGCTCTCACAGAGCTTATGATACTGATGGAAACAAAGGGACACAGTTGTGAAATAGGTAGGAAAATCAAGAACAGCAAAACCAGAGCCTAATCAGATACTGACAGTGAGCCAGAGGAAGCAGTCAGGGGACGACTCCCGGGTGCAGTTAAGGTGACTGAGTAGGTAAGGTGCTACTACTGGTTACTTAGAGCAAACCGGAAAAAAGGTGGGCGAGAGGAGGAGGATGAGACGCCAGCTCGGAACATGCTAAACCTGAGGAAGCTGAGACGTACCTAGGCAAAGCTGCCCCGCAGGTAGCTGGAGCAAGGTAACCTGAAGCTCAGAGGAAAGGAATGACCGGAGACCGAGCTGGGTGTCATGTGTGCAGAGGTGAAGTCTGAAGCCAGGGGGGTCTTAGAATGAGAACTGCAGGGTAAAAGCACATCCCCAGGACACACCTATCACCCAGGTGAGGGCAGGAGACTGAGGAGCCCACAAAAGAGAAAGAGAGGGAGGAGGAGAAGCTGGAAATTAATGCTGCCTCCGAAGCCAGAGGATTACAAGCGATAGAGAATGGAATAGTCAACAGGGCCAAAGGGTAACATGGAGATTAGAAAAGACTGAGAAAAAACAAAATCACAAGAAACGGGTTTTAGAATGTGAGTGACAAGCATGTTTAAAGGGAAAGGAGTGTGTAAAGAAAGTCATTTTGTAGAGAACAGAAGCACTCTTTCTTGCGGGAGATAGGAGGGGATGATAACAAGGCTCCCAAGGCTCGTTCAGGGCCGAGGCGGAAGGGGAAGTATGGGCCGGAAGGGTATTGCATTCTTTGAAACAGGATGGTTTCAAAGCAGGTAAATACAGCTGTGTATTACTGCAGTGGGCGGGTTGGGGGGTTGAGGGGGGAACCTGAGGATCTTACACCTGATGTCTCAGTTTTCCAGATGAAGGAGGAGGCAGGGGTGCCTGTGGTCAACTGAGGGGTAAAGACTGAGGACGAACCTGAGCAGATCAGCGAAGGTGTGGGACAATTGTCTGGTCAACCTTGCCCCTCAATGCCATGGCTATAAAGGAAATGGCACTTTCAACTCTAGAAAGTGATACATATTTACATATTTAGACCTTGTTTTGTTCCAGAAGGAATTTCAGGCAGCAAAGTGATACGTAAGTTCAGTCACAGAGCCTCTCAAAGGCAAGAAGTCCAACTTTTCACACTTTCTAGGTAACAAGTTAATCAGGGGACCCTGGATGGAGGATAAGTCAGAGCAGCTTCCCAGCTGCACAAGCTCCCCGGCCACCTGGCAGCACAGTCTATACCATGGAGGCTTCCACATCTGAGCTCTGCAAAAATGAACCTCTGTTTCTAAAGAATAAGAAGAGGGGTCTTTCCCCCGTGTGGTTCTTCCTCTCTAAATCTCACTCTCTCGAGAGACTGAGTAGGCATTCTCAGCGTTCTCATGTATTAACAAGCAGGTTTTGAGTCTGGAAAAGCTAACATTGTAGGACAAAAGCAAAGAATGCAAGTCACATCCTAGGCTCCCTAAGGGGTGCTTTTCCCAGTAACTTCCAATTGTAGCTAAAAGTCTTCCTAAATAATTTACTACTAATACATAACTTATTTAAAAAGAAAAGAGTCAACAAACACATAATGATTACCTTCTACACTCAGAGAGTAAACCAGCCAAGGCACATAGCTTATACACCTGATCCAACAGTCAACATTTGCTCAGACATAATCTATTTATAGGAACCTTACAGACAAGTGGATTTGGAATCTCAATAAACACTGGTACAATGAGGTGAAAGGCCATGTTCTTAACTCTCTGACCAACCTGCAATGGTAGAGATCTGGCTCACTGGAATGGTGGCAGCCTTCTGGAGGTCCATCTTGATCTTTTTGGTCTGCCAGAGGAAAGCAGTGAGAAGGCCAACAGTGTTTCAAAGAGCTGAGTAGATGCCATTAGGATTAGGGATGTGATGTGACAGGCGAGCTACATTTCCCGGGGCCATGAGGCTGTGGGGGGGCACCATCAGGCCCAGAGAATGCCTAACTCCTGTCCCTTCTACCTGACTGTCTCTGCTGCTGCTCAGGCCCTCAAAGGCCAGCACACACCGACTGGAGGCCTCCTGCAGCTGCTGGTACCACTGCATCGTGCTGTCTTGCACCTTCACCTGGAGGTCTGAGGAATCAAATAAAGAGACTTCCATAAAAAGAGAATTTACTGAACACTTAATATGAGCCAGGTACTGTTCTAATCAACTTAAGTAGAATTTATTGAACATTTAATATGAGTCAGGTACTGTTCTAATTACTTTATGTATGTATTAACTGCTTTCACTGTCATAATAATCCTATAAGGTACATTCTGTCATCTTCATTTTACAGATAAGGAAACAGGCATGGAAAGGTTAGATAATTCGGCAAAGATACAATGACAGAAGTAAAAAAAACCAGATTCCCACGGATCTGACTCCAAAAGCAGCATTCTCAACCATTATGCTATATCAATTCCCTTGTGTTTAAACATATATTCTGTACATACTTAGCAGCAATATGTGAAATAATATATCTACTAGGATTATGGAGAATTTCAAGTCCTCACGGCAAGTGTTGGAATCTGAAGCCAGGCTCCACATCAATCAAAACTGAATGGAAATCATTAAAAGTACCGAATCTTACATTATGTAAAAGTTCTGATAAATTATCCTGTAGCTTAAAACAGTATTCAAAACATGTTCTCGCTTCTTTTCACATTCTGAATTACACATCACGTTAAAGGACCGTTTCCACACCAAGACCCACCTTCATTCGGCTTCGCCCCTGGGCCCTGGTTGGGCACGGGGGACTCTTTGTGGGCCTCTTGCCTCTGCTGCATCTGTGACTCTTGCTGCTTTATCCGGGCCTCCTCTTCATCCCGCCTCCTCTTCTCCTCACAGGCCCTGCCGATCTCCTGATGCAAGTTCGAGAGGAGATCGCGCATTTCCTGCAGCGCTCCCTCAGCCGCAGCTTGGTCCTCTACGGTGGGAAAGCCATTCTGTCATGGTGACAGAAGCAGAGCTCAATGGTTATTTCCTGAGCACCAGAGGTGCCGAATCATACATCACACAAGTCCATGTATTTCTCAACTGGAATTGTGCCAAGGGAATACCCACAGTCAACATGTTGATACCTACTGCTTTCCTGTTCTCTTAAAGGTAATACTGATTTACCATCACATTCACAGTACTGAAAGGTAGATCTTTCAATGCTCTCACCAACCCTGGGAACCAGCCTGTGTTTTCTAATACCTTTTCCCACTAATAAGTGATATGGCTTTGTGAAGAAAAACCCAATTTTAGATCTGGAGAAGAAAATGTTCAAGATGAGGTAGAAAACAGCTTGCTTGCTTTCTGCTGCAACAACTACTACTGGGGCCACGTCCAAGGGACGGAGAAGCCAGTGTGGTGTTCCCATTACACAATTTAACAACAAACTACAACAGATGACATGTTATACATCAAGTATATAAAGTTCATATGTTCTTAATGATAGTCAAAAACAAACCAAAACAAAACCTCAAGTCACTGTGGGAAAATGCTAGGAAAGCAACGCTATACTCTGAGGACTGACCAAAGGAAAGACTCAAATATTTATCCTTCCTTCCCTATATAGACTGTACTTAAGATAGTTTATGGGGAAATTTTCTTTGTAGTAGAATTCTAGCTAAAAAGTATGGAAAAATGATAGAAAAACTTAAAATTTACCACCTCTAATGAAATAACAAATATGAGTAACGATCAGCAGTGGCTACTAAATCATTAGTTAAAGACTCATTGAAATCTTTAAATTGGAAAATAACACTGACAGTTTCTGAGACCACCAGTTGACCTTAACATCACAGGTGGAAAGACCATCAGTACTCTATGCCTCCTATTGTGATTTATTAACAAATATACACCCCAGACTATGAAGTACTGCTGTGGGGGAAAAAAAAATCAAATGTGATCCGATCAAGCCTCTAGACTATGCTTGTCCAGGAAGGTAGCACACATAGCCACACATGGCTCTTTACATTTAAATTAATTAAAAACTTTCTAAAAATTAAAATACAGTTCTTCAGTCACACCAGTCATATTTCAAGTGCTCAATGGCTATGTATAGCTACTGTATGGCACAGATATGAACATTTCCATCATCACAGAGAATTGTTAGCTCTGCCCTAGAGAAAGTTAAAATTTACAGAAATATAGAGAATAAAAGAACATATAAAAATACACCAAAGGGTTAGGGGTAGCAATTGCACTGAAATTTTCAGAATGTAGAAAATTCTATTCACAACAATCAGATTCTTCAATAATGGCAAAGAGAGAGAGAGAGAAAGAGAAAGAGAGAGAGAGAGAGAGAGAGAGAGAGAGAGAGAAGGGAGGGGGAGTCTTGAGATTAAAAGACTTAATTAAGTAACAGACACAGCACACCAAAAAGTTGAACTGAGTATGGATGCTAATTTTCCAATCAGTTATAAAAAAACATGATTGAGATAACTGGAGAGACTTGAACATTGACTAGATATTTGATCATATTGAAGAAATTATTAGTTTTTTAGGTATGCTATTAGTGTTTTCGTTATGTTAATATAGAGTTTTAGCTTTCAGAGATACACACTAAAGAACTTTCCAGGTGAAGCAGTATGTCTGAGATTTACTGTAAAACCGTCTGAGGGAAGGGGTGCAGGTGGCATCATAGACAAAATGAGACTGTCACATATGGATTCTTGAGGAAGCTGGGGAATGGGTGCCCAATGTACATTGTGCTCTTCTCTCCACTTCTGTGTAGGTTTGATATTTTTCAAAAAGGAGGACAAACAAAAACCAAAGAGAGATTTAACAGGTAACAATAAATTTCTGCCTTAAATGTGATGAATGCTTAAAGTTCTTTCTTTTTTTAGTCACGCCATGCACCCTGTGGAATCTTAGTTCTCCACCAAGGGACTGAACCTGGGCCCTTGGCAGTGAAAGCACTGAGTCCCAACCAGTGGACCACTAGGGAATTCCCAGTGCTTAAAGTTCTTAATATTTAGAATTCATACAAGTTGATTTTTTTAAAAACACAAACTCTCATAGAGATATGAACTAAGGACAAAGAAGAACTGGTACAACTTTAGGATGTTAACAGTTCAACAATAAGTGTTTTCAATAAATTTGGTATGGTTATGTTGGAAGTTATGTGATTTCATCTGTTCAAATATTTGGGCTTCCCTGATAATTCAGTTGGTAAAAATCTGCCTGCAATGCAAGAGACCCTGGTTCAATTCCTGGGTCAGGAAGATCCACTGGAGAAGGGATAGTTTACCTATATTTACTGAATACCTATTACGTGTCAATAGCTGCAGTTTTTAACACTGCCTTTACAAACACCAAAGTATCTGTCATGATTATAGTAATTATGCTTTCAAAATATCATGTTAACTGAAAAAAGCAATATACATTTCTGTAAGGTTTTAATTTTTATCATAAGCATGGCAGGTGTCCAGTATATATTAATGAACTGAAGTGTTCTGTAATTAGACAAAACAAATATTTTTTTAACCTAAGGTAAGAAACTCTATCTATAGAAGCCCAATTAGGGTGGGGAATCTCATTCACTCACTCACAAACACACACACTCTGTCAAAGAATAAATAAATGCTAACCGTGGTTATCTCCAGGTAAGAGGATGACAAGTGATAATAAGCAGGTAATATTTTTAAATCACAAAACCATTTTGCTTTTAAAGCTCTTCATTTCAAAGACAGGAGAGAGAGTGTTCCTGAAGCCCCCTCACCTCAGAAGTGGATCGGATGATCCCTGAGACAAGACTGCACAGCTGGTTGCCTCGGGTCCGGAAGGCAGACAGGTCGACCTGGAGCAGGTCCCTGTGCTGGTCCGAGGCATCCAGCTGCTGGCTGAGGTGCAGCACCTCCTCCTGCAGGGCATAGAGGCCGCGCAGGCGGGCCTGGCCTTCTTCCTTCCGGAGCCGCTCCTGCTCCTCTTGCTTCAGGCGCTGCTGCTCTGCTTCCCGCAGCTTCAGATTGAGGATCTGCAGAAAGGGCTGTCAAGTTAAGAGGCTCCCGGGACTTCTCCTTCTACATTCCTCCAGTCCCACACGGACTGCCTGTTCTCACAGATGGGCCCCAAGTCAGCCACAGAGCGGCATGACAGGGGCTGGGTCCTCTATGACTGCCAGACGGTGAACACCCACACGGATTCTCCCGGGCACTGACCTTCGCTCTGTGATGATGCTCGGCTTTCAGCTTCTCTTGCTGCCCCAGGGCTTCTCTGGAGCTGAACGAGAAATGGAAGGAGGAAGAGTCAGGGATGCTTCCTAAAATTGTTCTGCCTCTCCTAAAAGCATCCTCTCCTTGATTTGCATTGGTCATTTTTCCAAGGTTGATCCTTTTCTAGGTTATAAGCTTCTCTGGCTATTTTATTTTGGCATGTAAGGACTCAGATACTTCCCTCTGGGTTTTACGTTGGGAAAGAGCTCTGGTTGACCATGCAGACATTCCCCTTGTAATTCAGGGAGACTCACCTCTTTTCCATTACTTCCCGTAAGTCCTGGAATTCTTTATGATGCTTCAGTTCCTTTCGTTCATCAAACCGCTTCAGCTGTTCAGATGCCATCTCAGAAAGGGCCCGCACTTTCTTCTCCTGCTCCTCCTGCCACTGTCTCAAGCCCTCCTGCAAAGGGTCAGCACCTGCTCTCTGGAGCTCCATGATACCCTACTCATCTATCCCTGTGAGATGCCCTCCCATCAGGCCTTAACCCCACCAAAGATACTCTGGGGCATGGAATCATCTTCCTACTTCTCAAAACCTTTGCTTGAGTCACCTGTCCCCTTTGGGTCAATCTTTTAATTCAGCTGTTGTGGAAAGCTTTGCACTTTGCTCCATACTCTTCCTGTCCCTCCAGCATAAGCTAAGAATGGATGGGATTTTACCAATATATTATCAAATAGCCCTGCACTTTTAACTTTCCATCCTGTGCAGTCTTTTTTTTTTTTGGCACGCCCTGTGGCTTGTGGGATCTTAGCTGTTCCACCAGGGATCAAACCTGGGATTTCAGCAGTTAAGGCAGGGTGTTCTAACAACCAGACTACCAGGGAATTTCCATCCTGTGTATTCTGATGAGGGCTTCAGGGTCATCTAAAGAAATTCATATTCTAATTCTATAACTATGCTATTCCTATCTCACTCCTTTCCCTAAGTTATTATCTCTGCCTAGATTCTTTTCCTCCGACTTCACTTAGGAACATCCCTTTCTTATTCGTAAAGGTACTTCATTTATACATAAAGGTATTTCATTTATTATTCACAAGAGTACTCACATTTGACTTTTAAAGGCAATTAGACATTTTAACTATCAAAATTTAAAGTGTACATATCCTCTGACACTTGTTCCATTTTACAAACTTGTCCTGAGGAAATACTTGTGTATGTGTACAATGATATATGCATAATGATGTTCATCACAGTCCTGTTTATAATGGCAATGAATTTGAAACAATTTAAATCAATACGGAAATAAGTATAGTAGGTCATAATAGAGAATACTCTGTAGTCTTTAAAGATAATGACATACTATATATATATTGGCATGGAGATATATCAAAACATACTGTTAAAAGATATCAAGCTATTCTATTCTGAAACTTACTTTGCAACATGAGGGAGATTATCAGCAGTGAAAAACTTTCTACTTAGGTCTGGAAGACAGAAAGTCCATGGACAAGTGATGACTGACAGAGCAGAGCTGAGAAAACCTGAACACACACAAACACTCTGTCTCTCTCTCTAACCATTTCTCACCATCTCCACTGCTACATCCTTGAATCTAAACAATCATCCTCCTTTTTCATCCAGTGTCAAAGTGATGGCTTCGGTAAGTGTTGCTCTCTCTTACTCAGACCAGAATAGCCTTCTAACTATATTTCACTCATTTCTCTGGCTTACTTTTGCCTCTCCCTCCAGCAAATAAACTCTATGAGGACATGGACTGTGTCTCCTTTGTTCATTGTTTTATCTAGACCTACATTCTACATCAGTCCTGGGTGTTCATTGGAAGGACTGATGCTGAAGCTGTAACTCCAATACTTTGGCTACCTCATGCGAAGAGTCGACTCACTGGAAAAGACCCTGATGCTGGGAGGGATTGGGAGCAGGAGAAGGGGACGACAGAGGATGAGATGGCTGGATGGCATCACTGATTCGATGGACATGAGTTTGGGTAAACTCCAGGAGTTGGTGATGGACAGGGAGGCCTGGCATGCTGTGACTCATGGGGTCACAAAGAGTCGGACATGATTGAGTAACTGAGCTGAACTNGATGAGATGGCTGGAGGGCATCACTGATTCGATGGACATGAGTTTGGGTAAACTCCAGGAGTTGGTGATGGACAGGGAGGCCTGGCATGCTGTGACTCATGGGGGTCACAAAGAGTCGGATATGATTGAGTAACTGAGCTGAACTGAGAACAAAAGTGCTCAATAAATATTTGGTGATTCCATGAATAAATGGATAAGGGTAGGTGCTAGAATTTCACTTTATAAATTCACCTATCAGTAAAAATTTTTACAAAAGCATGCATTGTTTTTCTAATAAAAAAAGTAGTCACCTGAAAGTATGACAACATTGTTAATCGGCTATACCCTAGTACAAAATAGAAATTAAAATTAAGAAATTAAATAAACATTAAAATAGTGTTATCCTTTTTTCAAAAAGCTGTTAAAGTCCATCTTCTCAGTATAACCTTATCTGACAATGCAGATCATCTTCAAATTTTGGAAAAGTAAATGGAACCCAGGAAAGTCTCAGTAATCTTCCTAGGGTCACAGGTAAAATAGAAGAGCTAGGACCTGAAACCAGTTTTGACTTCAGAGAGTTTACTCGTGACTGTTACATTATTAACTATCTCCCTAACTGAAATGAAGTCACTATTAGGCACTTTCACTTTTCACTTTCATGCATTGGAGAAAGAAATGGCAACCCACTCCAGTGTTCTTAGTCCCTGAGGAATCGCATTTGAATGTGGCTCCCTAGTGTCAATGTCAAGCCTGTCTTACTTCACGGGTTACTTACTGCTCCTTTCATTCTGTGCACCAGCTCATACATTCGGATGCAGCCTTCCACTTTCATCCCCCGGGGGGACTGAAGTACCATAGGTTCTGTATGTGGAGACTCATGTTTGTCCTGTATAGACAGAAGATGGAAAAATTAAGCTTTTAAGATGGTCAAGTTGGTATTATTCTGTCTAAACAAAAGCCACATCCCTGCTTACAAGTCAGCAATCAATAACAACAAAACAATTCATGTTAGAATCAAGGTGCTTTTTGTGATATTGACCTTATTCTAATTGTTCTCCTTAGCAAATTAAGTGGGTGTTTTTGCTTTGGATAGTTTTTTTGTTTTTTGTTTTTTTGCTTGCTTCTTTATTTTGATATGCCCAGTGTATTTCCCCCCTTTTTTCTTTTCTAATAAGTGTCCATTTTTGCTGGGGTGGGTTGGATGGAGAAACCCTGGCCCACATTCCCAGTTCATCCATGCCTCCTAGCCTCAAGGGTCAGTAGGCATGAGATCAGCCCAGCAATCAGAGTACCCTATCCCTCTGTACCCAGTGTCTACTGCAGGAATGAGGCTTATGACTTAAGCCAGAGTCTATCTCTGAACTCTTCTTTTACATATATATATATATATATAATTATACTTATTTATTTTTAATTGATTGATGACTGCTTTACAAACTTCTGAACTTTTCTGATGGAGCTATTTTGGACGGCTTTCTCTTCTTCTGGGGATGCTAACCTAAGAAGGTATCTGTCTAGGGCTATCAACAGACATCCTGCCACACAGTCTATCTGAAAGAAGAAATCAAGAAGTTACACAGAACTGAGAGAAGAGAAGCAAAGCCCCGTGTTTGAGTTACTGGATCAAGTCAGAAATAACATCAAGGAGAGACAAGCAGAAAACAGATCCTCCAGATCTAACTGATTCCACATTCCTAGACTTCCTGGCTATATGAGGTATTAAATTTCTCCCCTGACCCCCTTGTTTCGTTTAAGCTAGTTTAAACTAGGTTTTCTGTTACTTAAATATCAGAAATTCCTAATGATACGATTTGTTATTTAAAGCCATCCAAAACTTTATTTAAACCTTAAGAATTATGGAATTTTATACCTGGAGAGGCCCTCAACAATTCAGTCCAGTACCAGGTTTACAGATGAAGAAACTGAGGGAAAGAGGGAAGA
Source organism: Neotragus pygmaeus (assembly GCA_006410875.1). NCBI lineage: Eukaryota > Metazoa > Chordata > Mammalia > Artiodactyla > Bovidae > Neotragus > Neotragus pygmaeus. The sequence goes on from SJYV01003452.1 coordinate 43,128, forward strand.
AACTGTAGGGAAAGAGGCGTCTTTCCCTCAAGTGCCTGTCTGAGGGTACGCCACAATACTGGCATGATCAGAACTAGAAACTGCTGCCTCTGAGAAGCTGCTCACAGAACCTTTTTTTTTAAATCTTGAAATAATTATAATCCAAAGAAAGTTGCAAAAAATGTACAGGGAGGCTCATGTACTCTATATTTACCCAGTTTCCTCAAATAGTAACATCTTTCCTAAATACAGCAAAATATCAAAAGCAGTAAACTGATGGTACAAGTCACATAACTTGTTCAGATTTCACCAGTTCTGAGAGAAATTCATTTGGGTATGTGTAGTTTTATGCCATTTTCTTATATATAACCATGATTATAAAGGGCAGAACTGTTCACAGAGATCCATGGTGCCACATCTTTACATCTCTTACCTGTTCTCCAACTCTATAATGACAATATTTCAACAACCTTAAATAAATGGAATCACATGGCACAAAATCATATTTCTTTTGGCTGCTCCACGTAGGATCTTAATTCTCCAACCAGGGATCAAACCTGGATCCCCTGCACTGGAAGCCTTCATCCTAGTTTTAATTTGCATTTCCTTTAATGGCTAATGATTGAACATATTTTCGTGTACTTATTTTGTCATCTGTATATTGTCTCAGGTGAAAATGTCTGTTCATATCTTTTCGTCATTTTCTAATTGAAGGTTAGAAAGTTTCTGTTTAACCTTTGAGAGTTTTAAAAATACACTCTAGATATATAAACCTTTGTCAAGACATGTGATTTGCAACTATTTTCTTCCAATCACAAGTTCATTATTTTTCTACTGAGAATTTTGTTTTAAATATTTACTTATTTATTTGGCTGTGCAGAGTCTTGCAGCATGCAGGATCTAGTTCCCTGACCAGGGATCAAACCCAGCCCCTCTGTACTGTGAGGACTTTTAGTCACGGGACCATCAGGAAAGTCCCAAGGTTTTTTATTTGATGAGGTTCAATGTATTAATTTTTCCTTTTATGGATTTAGTTTTTAGTGTCAAATCTAAAAACCCTTCAACTGGCCCTAGGTTATGATTATGTTTTTTTCTCCTAAAGTCTCATAGTTTTACATTTTGAGTTAATTTTTATGTAAGTTATGAGGTTTAGGTTGAAGTTCATTTCTGCACCTATGATGTTCAATTGCTAGATTTAAAGCCTAGTATTTTTAAAGATGAGGTGCAAAATATAAACTAAAAAGTAAACTTCTTATGCATGCAATCATGCAGTCCTTCATGATATGAATAACCATCTCTGTCCTGTATTACTTTTTAGGATTATTATTTACTGTACAATAAATTGTTACTTACTGCAAATAACTCTCACAAAGACATCTCCCCAAAGAAGTTATACAAATGGCTAATAAGAACATGAAAATATGCACCACATCGCTAATCATTAGGGAAATGCAAATTAAAATCATAAGGAGATATACTTCTTCCCCACTAGGATGGTTACTGCGGGGAGGAAAAAAAACCAACACTAAATAACAAATATTAGCAAAGATATGACGAAAGTGAAACGCTTGTGCACTGCTAGTAGCAATATAAAATGGTACAGCTGCTGTGGAATACAATACGATGGGTCCTCAAAAATTTAAACATAGAATCACCACATGATCCATCAATTCCACTTCTGGGTACATACCCCAAAGAACTGAAAACAGCTATTCAAACTAACAGATGTACATACATGTTCATAGCAGTACTAGTCACCAATAGCCAAAATGTGGAAGCAATCTAAATGTTCAGTAACAGATGAATACAGCAGAATATTATTCAGCTTTAAAAGGAAGGAAATTCTAACACATGCTACAACATGGATGAACCCCTGAAGACAGTATGCTAAGTGAAATAAACCAGTCACAAAATGACATACATGATTCCACTTATACGAAGTATGCAGAATTGTCAAATTCATGATAGTTTTTAGAGACTGGGGATGGGAGGAAATCAGCAGTTACTGATTAATGAGTATTCTTAGTTTGGGATGATGAAAAAGTTCTGGAGGTGGATAGTGGTGATGGTTATACAACACTATGAATGTGTTTAATGCCACTGAATTGTGACATTAAAAAATGGTTAAATGGTAAATTTTATGTCATGAATATTTTGCTAATTAAAAAAAATTTTGCACCCTTTTATCTTTGATGTCTGTTATTCAGGCATTTATTTTAAGACAGCTAGAAGATATACTTCAAGATTAAAAACAGAAAGATCTCTCTGCAGAAAGTTTTTCAGAAGAGTATCTTTAAAAGCAATGAAATGGAAAAACATACATGCTAAATAATAAAGGAATAGTTCAATAAATTACAGTATATTACATACCCTGTAAGTAAATATTTACAAAGGTGGAAATAACACAAATAATTAAAATAGTTTGCAAACAAAGTAAAGTCAGGAAGGAAAATTAAAACACAAAAGTACACATACAATTTAATTATGCAAAGGTATAAGGATGCAGGCTTATGAGACTGGAAAGGAGTAACTGCTGACTGAAATGATGAGATCATAGGGAGATTTAACTTCTTCCTTTTGATGCAATGTTTTCAGTAACCAAAAATTTTGAGTGTGAACAAAAAGGACTTTGTCTTTTGGAACCCAAACATGAAAAATGTAATCTCTACCTTTCTAAAGAGTTGCCTAGTATTCTGTTGACACAAAAACCTTGAAAAAGCAAAATAATGCTATAATGCATTATTTTAGTTTAGAAGGCTTTTCTTCTTTACATTCTTAGGCCAAATACTACTTCCTATATCTTACTTTGATCCAGAAAGGATTTAATGCAGCTTATCAAGAACATAAAATATAATAACAAGCACAAATTAAGTCAGAAAACATATTAAACAGAATGAGGCAGATATATAGAGATAGAGACAGAGACAGAAAACGAATCATCTGTAAGATATATTGTCAAGTGGAAAAACAGAAACCAATGAAAACAAACAAGATACACAATAGTTTACTCTAGCAACTTTGTTTAAAAAGAAAGAAAAATAACAGAAATGAAGAAAAAGAAGTACACATGGGAACCTCTCTGACCACCCAGTGGTTAAGACTCTGTGCTCCCAATGTAGGGGGCAAGTGTTTGATCCGTGGTCAGAAAACTAAGATCCCACATGCCACACGGTGTGGTCAATAGATTAATTTTTAAAAATATAATTACCAAAAAGAAAATACATATGTTCTTACACATCTGTACTTATTCAAACTAACTCTGGAAGCAGGAAGGAAGAGAAGAACAAAGCACAGCAGAGCATCAATAACAATTTGTTTTTAAGTGGGAGAACTATCTTATCCTCTGTTGCCCCCTTCTCCTCTTGCCTTCAATAGAGGTGACAGAGGATGAGATGGTTAGATGGCAGCATCAACTCAATGGACATGAGTTTAACCAAACTACAGGAGATAGTGAAGGACAGGGAAGCCTGGTGTACTACAGTTCATGGGACTACCGAGTCGCACACAACTCAGCGACTGGACAACAATAACAACAAATAAGAGAAACAAAGGCAGGAACAAAATCGAACCAAAAACGTACAGACTCATTTGGAACCAATGATAGGGTATGTAAATCTAAGAGCAAGTATAAAATTTACTCAAGTCTTCCAGCAGGCAACAACAAAAAGGGAGACCTTAAGAGTTAAACAAATGTAATGCTTATAAGAAAAAACAATCCAACTGCTCAAGAAATTAACCACTATTCTTGGTACTAAGAGAAGAATCTCTCTCTCTGGTCTTCATAAAAAGATGTGTAAACACTGTTCCTACAAATAACTACATGAAGAAGCAGCAATCATTACTTTCTCAGAGTAAAGTCGTTGTAGTATGACAATGATACTATAAGTAGACACTTCAACTTTGCAGCCACCATTGTCTTCTGTCCTAAGCTGAGTATAAACCTTACTTTGGTTCCATTTGCTGTTGCTGAGGAGACTGGTGAGAAGGCAGGGTTTCTGAGAGATCTGGGAACAGATGAAGGTTGGTTGAGGGCTGAAGTAGACACAGAGGATGCTGACGTCTCAGAGGGAGGTGCGTTCTTTTGTATGTGGGGCAGGACGTGATCTACTACCCATCCAGAGTAAGAAGACAGCTTGGGAAGAGACATACATTCTTGTAAAACATCCTAGAAGACAAGAAAAAAGTTAAGTCTAACTTGCATGTTAACTGATCTAAGCAACCAAAAAATAATTTTGTCCTTATAATCCACTAGATGCTTTACTGAAAACCTAAGGAGTCCTAATAAACATTAACATATACATACATACCAAGACCCAAAGTAACTGTATTAACAATCAGAGACGAAAAGAAAGTACAAGAGTTTCCTGTACTCTCCTGTACTACAGACTTCCCTGGTGGCTCAGACGGTAAAACGTCTGTCTACAATGTGGGAGACCTGGGTTTGAGCCCTGGGTTGGGAAGATCCCCTGGAGAAGGAAATGGCAATCCACTCCAGTACTGTTGTTTGGAAAATCCCATGGACAGAGGAGCCTGGTACGCTACAGTCTATGGGGTCACAAAGATTTGGACACGATGACTGAGCGACTTCACTTCACAGGAGTTTCTTGATAATGATCTTGACTACTATCTTTTTAGAGTATCAGACTAAACAATCCTAACTGCAGAAAAAGGAACAATTCACAAAGATGGTCATTAAAGTAGACCTGAAAGCAATCTAAAACGTTCGAATGGAAAAGAACACATGAGGAATTTTTAAGTAAACTATGGCATACACACACAACGTGAGTTTGAGTGAAATCTGGGAGTTGGTGATGGACAGGGAGGCCTGGCATGCTGCGATTCATGGGGTCGCAAAGAGTCGGACACGACTGAGTGACTGAACTGAACTGATGGCATACACACTCAGTGAATATTAGTCATTTAAAAGTGCTGACTGTGAGTTCTATGTAAGATTCAATTTTTTCTAGTTTTATTGAAAAACAGACATACATCACTATAAAAGTGTAAGGTGTAAATATGATGGTTTGATTTACATAGAGTCACATGAGTGCATGCGTGCCAAGTCGGTTGGTCGTGTGCAACTCTTTGTGACCCTATGGACTGTAGCCTGGCAGGCTCCTCTGTCCATGGGATTCTCCACGCAAGAATACTGGAGTGGGCTGCTGTGTCCTCCTCCAGGAGATCTTCCCGACCCAGAGATCGAACCCACATCTCTTACATCTGTACTGGCATGTGGGTTCTTTACCACTAGTGCCACCTGGAAAGCCCATCTTCTCATATAGGTAAAATCAAAAGAAAGAAAAAAGGACTCTCAACATGTACCCTCTTAACTTTCTCATATATGGTATAGCTGTGTTAGCTAGTCATCAAATTGTATCTTACATCCCTAGTACCTTTCTTTTTGGATGCCATTTCAAAAGCTGTTTTTTTGTTTACTTTACATTTCTGATGTTTCATTGTTAGTGTAAAGAAATGCAACAGATTTCTGAGTGTTAATCTTGTATCCTGCTCCCCTGCTAAATTCATTTATCAGTTCAAGCAGTTCTTGTGTGGAGTCTTTAGGGTTTCTTACATACAGTATCATGGCAGCTATATATAATGACAATTTTACCTCTTCCCTTCCAATTTGGATACCTTTTTATTTTTTCTTGTCTGACTGCTGTGGCTAAGACAATACTATATTGGACAGAAGTGGGGAGAATGGGCATCGCTGTCTCAATCCACATTTTAGTAGGAAGTTTTTCAGCTTTTTACAACTATCGAATATTGTGCTGGCATGTGAGTATGTTATAAGTAGCTTTTATTATATGTTAAGATATGTTCCTTCTATACACACTTTGGTAAGAATGGATTTTTGTCATGAATGGATGTTGAAACTGAGGCAACAACTTCCTCTTCACTCTTTACACCAAAATAAATTCCAGAAGCAATGCTTCAAATGTAAAAATAAAACCACATACACAAAAAACACCATAAAACAGAAAAAAAATTTAACTGACAAACTAGAAAAAAATATGCACTATATAACTCAAATAAAGTAATATTATTATCCTTAATACTTAAAGAACTTACAAACTACTGGCAAAACCCCAACAAGAAAATGAGCAAAATGAGACTAACAGATATATACTGGCAATTCGAAAATAAAGATATAAAACTGTCTCTTAACCCATTTGGGCCCATCACAGAAAAAGGTTGATTAAGGGAGAAGTCACCAATAAACGCTAAGAGTGGAGGTTTGACAAAATACTAATTATGTACAAAGGGAAAAATGATGAATTTTTAAGTGGAAATATCTGGCAGATACCATTGTGATCAACTGGTAAGTGTTAGCATCACAACTGCTGGGATGGGCTGAAGCATTTATATGCTACGGATTTAAGTTACTGAGAACTCCTCATTTCTGCGTTATTCGTGCCAAGAATGCATAACCTGAGTAGACATCGAACAGATTCATGATGGAATTCATCCTATAGAATGCAAGGTATATATAGTCTTTAAAACTGTCAAAGACAAACAGAGAAATGCTTTAGAAGTGCTATACATTTCCGTTTGAAGAGACTTCATATCTGTAGCTAGATTACGAGCAACTCGGGAAAAGGCTCTGCCTTAAATATCGCAACATTCCCCACCTGCGCGGTCTATTACAGGGTTTAGCACATTAGTTGCAGCGACCACGCCCCCATTGTTTCCAGGTGTGCCCGATGTCATCTAAAAATTTGGTCAGGGTAAGAGGAGAAGGGCGCGCGCCACAGAGGAAGAGACGGTTGGATGGCATCACTGACTCAATGGACATGAGTCTGAGCAAGCTCCGGGAGAGAGTGAAGGACAGGGAAGCCTGGCGTGCTGCAGTCGCCAAGAGTCAGCCACGAGTGAGCGACTGAACCACCACCACCAACGACCGTTCACCGCTCAATCTGGATCTCCCAACACAAGAGACGCGGGGTGATAAACTGACCCTGAGAGGCCAGGGCTGCTTTGACAACCAGAGCGGAGGCGCCTAACTTCGGCAGCGGGGAGCAATGAAGCTTTCAGAGAAGAGCATTTCCGAAGGGGAGCTCCTGAGAAGCTAGAATAGTGGTGAGAGACAGAGCAGAAACTCTAGGACACGGCGACGCACACACAGGAACCAAGAAGCGGAAGCGTGTTGTGACAAAGAACGCAGGGGCTCCTCGGAGGAGGGCTTGACAAAGGCTAAGGAAGGGCAGAGGCCCCTGACGAGCGGCGGGTGGGACCGCCGCCCGCTTAGGGGCCACTGCTCACCTCACCCCGCAGCAGCCAATCGCGGTCGTAGCAGAGGCGACCTTTGTCGGAACTGCGCAGAGCCTGCAGAGTTTCCCAGCAGCGACCCTCGGAAGGCATAGCCTGCCCAGCTACAGATCTTTAGACGCGCCGCTTGTGACAAAACAAGTCCTCGAATCAGCCGCCCAGAAACAGGTCCTAGCTTCCGCTTCCGGGGTGCACAGGCAGGGGCACAGTTCAACCCCGCCCCCAACGGCTACGTGGCCCCGCCTCTCGCATCAAGCCCGCCTACCCATGCGCCTGCGTACAGGACTTGGTCTGTGCCTCCTGCTTCGTGACATGGCTTTAGACCTGGGGGCTTTGGTTGGGTGGGCCTTATAGGTTACAGAAAAGTGAATAGGTTTGATGAGGTTGTCAAGATAGAATCTTCATACACTACCAGTGAGACTCTAAGATGAGGCAGCTCCTGTGGAAGACAGTCTGGCAGGTCCAGGGGTTGACTGTGCCCTTCCACTGCCAGGGAGGCTTGGGTTCCATCCCAAGTCAGGGAATTAAGCTTCCTCATGCCATCCAACCATCTCATCCTCTCTTGCCCCGTTCTCCTCCTGCCCTCAATGTTTCCCAGCAACAGGGTCCTTTCCAATGAGTTGGCTCTTCGCACCAGATGGCCAAAGTATTGGAGCTTCAGTTTCAGCCATCAGTCTTTCCAAGGAATATTCAGGGTTGATTTCCTTTAGGACTAACTGGTTTTATCTCCTTGCAGTCCAAGGGACTCCTCAAGAGTCTTCTCCAACACCACAGTTCAAAAGCATCAACTCATCAGCGCTCAGCTTTCTTTATAGTCCAACTCTCACATCCATACATGACTACTGGAAAAACCATAGTTTTGATTAGATGAACCTTTGTCAGCAAAGTGATGTCTCTGCTTTTTAATACGCTGTCTAGGTTGGTCATAGCTTTTCTTCCAATGAGCAAGCATTTTTTAATTTCATGGCTGCAGTCACAGTCCTCAGTGATTATGGAGCCCAAGAAAATAAAACCTGTCAGTGTTTGAACATTTTCCCCATCTATTTGCCATCAACTAATAGGACTGTATGCCATGATCTTAGTTTTTTCAATGTTGAATTCTAAGGCAGCTTTTTTACTCTCCTCTTACACCTTCATCAAGAGACTCTTTAGTTCCTCTTCAATTTCTGCCATAAGGGTGGTGTCATCTGCATAACTGAGATTGTTGATATTTCTCCTGGCTATCTTGATTCCAGCTTGTGAACTATCCAGCCCGGCATTTAGCATGGTATACTCTATGTAGAAGTTAAATAAGCAGAGTGACAATATACAGCCTAGATGTACTTCTTTCCCAATTTTGAACAAGTCTGTTGTTCCATATCCAGTTCTGTTACATCTTGCTGTGCATACAGGCTTCTCAGGAGAAGTTCCATTTGGGCGTGATGAAAATGTTGGAGAATTAGACAAAGGTGGGGCTCACACAACTTTGAATATATTAAAAACTACTGAATTATACACTTTAAAAGAGTGAATTAAATCTATCTCAATAAATTAAAAGCTCATCATTGCCTGAGGCCAGCTTTAACTAGGACACTAACTTTTGACCCTTGCTCATTTCATGGGGTCTCAGTTTGAGGCAGAAAGGAAAACTCTCGAGTTTGAAGCAATATAAACATTTTTCATTTTCACAAAATCTCTTTTTTGTAATACAATATTTTACAAAGAAAAACCAAACATTTTAAGGAGAATCCCAGCCACGAAACCAAAGAGAGTTCCCACAGCATCATCACAGATAACAGAATCCTACACTGAAGGGGTTATCATTAGCTTGATGATAAGAATGATGAGTTATACAGAAACGTATGCACATCGGTGTACGTTTGTCAACTGTCTTGTCTTAGGAAGATCTTTCATACATTGTATGAAAGTTCAAGTCTATGTTAAAGATGTGAAAATAGGCTTGGTTTTGTGGCAATGGTAGCTAGTAGTAGTAATTTCAGGGACCTTCCTTGGCAAAATTAAAAGCTAAGATAAAATTTAAGAACAAAACTAACAAAAACAAATCATTGAAAGCTGTAAACTACAAATGTCTCTAAAACTGGTGGGGGGGGGGTGCGGTTCTGGGAATGCAATACCTGTGTGGGACCACTGCTTTTGGGGACACAGGGGAATTCTCCAGAAGTTCGGACCTGGGTTAGAGTGGCTGAGAGGGAACAAGACTGGATCACCCAGAGGACAATACCATCTAGAATGGAAAGGTTAGGATTCAGCACAGAACACCAAGTGTGTTCTCTTCACTCTGAAGAATACGTTGTTCTTTTAAATACAGGAACATGTGAGGACAAAAATAGCCCATCATTTTTCAGGAAGCAATTAACATTTAAAAAATAGCAAGACAGACACAGCCCATCTTCCTCCTAACAGCTAAAGCCGTCTGCCCTCACACATTGAGCAGCACCTTGCCATGTATCTCCTCCGGCCCCTTCACAGGATCGCAAAGCGAAAGCACTCAGAGGAGAAAGCGCCGACCCAGTCAAAATCAGAGAGCCTAATGTTCCATGTGCCATGTCCTGAAAAAACGTTTACTGGCTCTTGTGCAGTGTCTTACTGAATCATTTTTAGAAGAGGGATCGTTTGGGTAAAGGAGACCATCCCATGGAACCTTAAATATTGATTATAAAAGCTTTTTGTAAAACACACATTTCAAGAATAAATGCATTCCACAGACACAAACCTAGCCAAGAAAAAAAAATCAGTGGGACTGGGATTGTACTTTTACAAGGCGAACTTGTAAAACATAAACCCGCGAGTGCCTGTAGGGAAGTGCGTGAGGACAAGTGGCCTTGAGGAAACTTGGCCACAAGTGGGAGGGGAGCACCTTGGAGAGGACACCGTTACCATGCAACGAGGAGAGCAGCACGAGACTGCGAGGCGCAGCAAGGACCTCTGCCTAGCAGCTCCTGCTGGCTGGGGTCAGGGAAAACCCAAGAGCCCTAAAAAAGAAGAGGGCTGGAAAAGGGTCTGGAGGGAAAGTCCAGGCCAAATATTCTCCTGAGAAACGAATGAGCCCATCACAGTGAGTTAAAACCTGACCCTAACAGTAGTAGCTTTAAGGCCTGTTGGGGTAATTAGAACTTTCCATCAGGTGATGCTATCGGAGAGGAGAGAACTAAGTGGGTTTGGCTCCATCCCCTGCTGCTCGAGGCACTTTTCTGGAGTTAGTGGCTAAGACAAGATCCTGAAAATACTTCATCTCAGGAAGAGAGAGGAAAACCAACAGGCTTTCCAGGTATGGCTTGGCGACACCTCCGTTGCCACGGCATCTATCTGAGCTCCTAGCCCAGCAGCGGCTTAGGTGGGAGGAGACCGGGAGCGGATGGGAGAGCTGGTCAGGTAGGGGGTGTAGGGGCCATCTCCAAACACGTTGGCGTACGACGACTTAAGGAACTGCACGTAGTTCTGCATGCTGCGGTTGGTGCTCTCCGACTGCTCCAGGCGGTCTTTCAGGTCCTGCAGGCGGCTCTGGTAGCGGCGATCAGCCTGAGAGAAGGAACGGGCCGGGGGCTATGTATGTGGAACACCCAGAACAGACCAACCCCAGAGGCCAGGGGATGAGGGCTGCTAATGGGTCGCTTTCTTTCTGAAAATATTCTCAACCTGGATTGTGGTGATAACTGTACAACTCAGAATGTACTCAAAACCACTGAATTGTACAATCTGAATGAGAGGGTTTTATGGCAAATGCCGTCTTAACAACGCTGGTAATAAACAAGGGGAGGGGCCTGGAATATCCTGAAGGGATGGGAAAGTGATGGGAAGAAAACAAAACCACGTCATATTCATAAAAAGAACAGAACAGTGCCCTGCGGGCCCCAGGAAGCTCAACCTCAACCCACGCCCTTCTTGTCTGCTACCATCCCCCCACCCAGACAGACTCACATCGTCCCGGCTCCGCCGCAGCTGGCTGAGCTCGGTCTTGGTCCTGCTCAGCTGGGTCTCAAGGTCCAGGATTTTGTTCTGGGCTGCTCGCTCCTTGGAGGCTGCATGCTCCTTGGTTTGTTCCACCTGTCCAGAAAGCACAGAGGTGGGGCTGGCTTACCCGACACGGGGACACCTGGTAAAGAAGAGGCTGGGGCACTCTCACTGACCAGTCTCACTGCGGAGAATTCTCTGGAGCATCAGGGCGGGAGCTAGCTACCGAGACAACTTCTGCAAGCCTGCTTCACCTGCCCTTTGCCAATGCTCCATGAGTTACCACCTCAGATGTGGAACACCTGTCTGAGGCCCACTCTGGCNGGAGAATTCTCTGGAGCATCAGGGCGGGAGCTAGCTACCGAGACAACTTCTGCAAGCCTGCTTCACCTGCCCTTTGCCAATGCTCCATGAGTTACCACCTCAGATGTGGAACACCTGTCTGAGGCCCACTCTGGCAGCAATGACAGGAGCAGCTGTGAGTCCAGTGCCAAGTCCTCTACAATCACTGCTCATTTGATCTTCATGATGAATCCGTGGGGGCAGGTACTACTACGATTTGCCCACTTTTCAGATGCGGAGATAGGCTCAGGGAAGTTAAGCAATGTGCCCAAAGACACAGAGCTGCTTAACAACAGATGTGAGACTGACCTGCCTCCTGGCGTCTTCAATGGCACTCTCCAACTGCCTGGCCAGGGTCCCGCATTCCCGTGTTTTCTCCTCCAGTCGCAGCTGGGACTGGTGGATTGCTTCCTCCCTCTTGGCAATCACCTGTAGGAACTCGATATTCTGGGCACTGGTCGCCTCCAGTTTCCTAGGTGAAAGCACTCAGTCAGTCTGCTGGTCCCACTACGTGTCCTGTTCCACACGGCCGGGGGCTGCCAGCCACACTGGACCAGGGTTCACATCACACCAAGAATCTCCAGGGAAAAACAGGAATAAATCAAAGAAATCTGCTGATCATCATGACAGCAAGGAGCTGTATGGAGAGTGGGAGAAGCGAGCACAGACTGACAGTGGGCTGTGCCGCGTACGTGTAGCCTCACATGTAATACGGCAGCTTGCAGCTCAGGAATGTGGGTTCCATTCTGATCTCCACTTTACAAATGAAGCAGCTGTGCCACAGAGAGGTGAAGTCATTGGCTCAAGGTCACCCCAGCTGGTACGTCTGTCACCAAACCCCCCCCCCCACTCCCCAACTTCTTCATTGCTGCCACCCTCAGCCAAGGGACTTCAGCTGGACCACTCAACATCATTTGTGACCAGCCACGGGGCAGCAGTGACCATCTCGTGTGCACACATGGTCCCCGCTGCACTTCCAGAACACCATTCAACCTCAGGAGTTCTGTAAGTCCTGCAGCTTTCCAGCTGCATCTTTGAGGCCAGCAGAGTAAAGGTGGAACCCAGGGGAGACCACTTGCTTAAAGTCCCTGCGGGCAGGCTGTGTGAGCCACCTGGGCCAATTGCAGCCTCTTGGGATTCCCCAAGTCTTTCATCACTGAAATGAGGGCTCCAGCCCTCATGTTATGGACACTAAAAGCTCTGGAAGAAGACAGTCTAAGTCACAACTTTGCAAGTCACCAGCTATGTGCTCTTGGGCAAGTCACCTAACCTCTCCCCAAGCTCAGTTTCCTTGTATTTAAAATGGGGATAATACCAACTCATAAATGCTATCCTATACAGCGTGATTTTGTACACCAGGTAACGTGCTAAGCCCTTTGAGGATTATCTCATGGAAGATACACAACAACTCCAAGAACTGGACTTCTCCCTACCTTGGTCCCTTTCTCAAGATGAGTAAACAGGGTGATGAGGTTCAAAAGGATGAAATGATTTGCTCAGGATCACAGTGCAGGTAAAGTGGCCAAATTGTGATCAAAGGCCAGAGATTCTGATTCCAAAACGTGGACTGCCTCGAAGAGTCCATAAGTAACAGGGAGTAGATCAGAAAGGTTTTGGGAAGGGTGACGAGGAATAAAGAGCAGAATGCGGGGGAGTGTCTCCCACCGCAGCACCTGGCCCTGCTGGTTTGCTTGGATGAAGCATGCCTTTCTGATAGGTGGTGCCTATTGGTGGTCTGATCCTTTTTTTAATTTTTCTTTTTACTTTTTGGCCACACTATGCAGCATGCAGGATCTTATTTCCCCGAGCAGGGATCGAACCCAGGTTCCCTGCAGTGGAAGCGTGGAGTCTTAACCACTGGACCACCACTGGGTGGTCTGATCTTGATCACAGTGTCGTGGAGCATACCCCCTGGCCAGAGACCACCTTCCTCTCTCCCACAATGCTTACCACTGCAGTGCAAACAGCTTTTCCTCTGAGGTCTGCCTAGTACCTTCCAGGGCCTCGAGTCCCTCAAACATTTCTGCACACTAAGCCCAAAGCAGCTAAGTGGCTGAAAAGTCTCAGGTCCTAGGAAGAGGACAGAGATCGGACCAAGTGCCTCTAACCTCTCCAGTTCATCCACCTTCAGACTCAGCTGTTTATTTTCCTTCTGGGAAGCCTGATGTTTCTCTCTCGCCATCTCCAGCTTGTCCCCCTGGTGTTCGATCTAAAATGACAGGAACATAGACTGGTTTATGAAAGTACCTCCAGGTACAGCCCTCCCCTATCCCTGTGACCTGCCATCCACACCCAGGAGAGGCACGCTGCCCTCAGCTGGCATCCAAGTCTCAACGCACAACCTGGAGGAGAGAGGAGAGTGGGGACAGGTTAGGCCCGACCCCCAAGACCGAAGGCTCTCCCACACTGAGAGAAGCCAGCTTCGATCCTGAGTAGCCACGATGACACATTCTAGTCCAGGAGAGGCCAGTCAGTAGGATCTGGGAAGACATAAGAAGGCAGAAGCAGACAGCAGGCCTAACTGGTCCATGCAACCTACTACCGAGCTTTACCAAGGACATTGGTGGGACTGCTGATGTCATTCTCCTTAACTGGGGACCAGTGCAAGCAAGGCCATAGGAAATCTATCAAGTCCTTCAGACTGGCAGGTTTGAGAAGTTATCCAGAAGACTCAGACATTCAGGCCTGAAAGGTCCTGAGAATACTCAGCTTCAAGAGTAGGCAGGTGATTTCAAGTACTGAGAACATGGGCTTGGGAACCAGACAGAGCCGGCTGGCTTCCAGTCCCTGTTGGCAAGCATTATTAATTCAGGAGAGTGTGACTTGTGACCTCAGGAAATGACTTTCCCCCCTCTCTGCCCTCGGCTGCTTTTTGTGAAACGGGGAAAATAANAACATGGGCTTGGGAACCAGACAGAGCCGGCTGGCTTCCAGTCCCTGTTGGCAAGCATTATTAATTCAGGAGAGTGTGACTTGTGACCTCAGGAAATGACTTTCCCCCCTCTCTGCCCTCGGCTGCTTTTTGTGAAACGGGGAAAATAAGACCATTCGCAAAGTTCCTGGGAGAATTAAATTAGAGAATGCCGGAACACAGAGCACGTGCTCAAAAAACAGCAGCTACTTCCACTGTTACTGCAAGGACGCAGGCCTACACCTGCGTGTAGGGGCAAGGTCTCACCCAAGGTCACAGTGCAGATGAGAAGCGTACCATTTCTTAGACCTCGCTGGCTTGGTTCCAGGCACCCAAAGGCAGATTACCTCTGAGAAAAGCAGTCCTCTGTTGGGACAGAAGCTCAGGCAAGGGGTCTATTCAGACTAGGGAAAGGCAGCTAAAGCAAGAGAAAGATGGAGACAAAAAAAACCTATGGCTTGGTGTCCGCTGGTGGCATGAGGCTTGAGGACAGCAGCAGAGCATTGAAGGGCAGAGGCCGGCGGAGACTTGGAGCACTCGGGGAGCGGCGAGAGCAGGAGGGCCCGGCAGTTCCTATAACTACAATCACTTTGTGCAAACACAAGGCATTTGGCACACCAGACTTTTATTTCACAGCACTGATGATAGCTCACTCCTTTCAGAAAGCGGCAGCCAAGAAAAAGGAAGTGGTCCTCCCTTGGGGGGGGGGGGCGCGTGGCGCGCGTGCAGCTCATCTTGGTAAGCGGGCCCCTGCTCGGGCCAGTTCGTGGGACCCTTTCTGCCAGTCCCTTACCCGGCTGCGCAGGTCTGATATGATGGCTGTGAGGTCAATGTTCTTCCGCTCATAGCCCTGCAGCTGGTCCTGGCACTCAGCCAGCTTAGCCTCTGTGATCTTTAGAATATCAGGCAGCTGCTGCAGGTCAGCCAGCTGGGACTGGAACTGCCTCCGGGCCTGGAGTGGGAGAGAGGAGCCCACGGTTGGGAAGGGCCTGGTGGCTGTAGCAGCCAGACAGAATCCTTGGGAGTGTGGGAAGGCCGCCCTCAGGCCTCCGGAAAGGGTCCTGCAAGGTTCACGGGCAGAAGTGCAGTCTCCCAGCAGGCCACTAAAAACATCTTAACTGTTCTCTGGGGGGATGGCCACTTGGTGACTGCAGCCTGCTGCTCCTTCACTCATTGATGAATAATGGCAACCATGTAACAAACTCCAGGACCCAGGCGTTTCTCTCTAAATTCATACAACTTACAGTAGGTGCTACTGGCCCCACCTAAGGACTCTGAGGATCAAACGATCATTTGCCCAAGGTCACTCAGTTAGGAACTGGCAGAGCCAGGATTCAAGTCTAGTGTAACCCAAAAGCTCCTAGGAAGGCAGTCACGACACTCTGGGTCAGAGGGAAAGCTATCACCTATCTGGTCTTCACCCATCCTTGTATTAAGGGGGATCCTGAGGACTGCAGAGGGGCGATGACATGTCCAAGGATATGCAGCCAGGTACTGGCTAAGCCTGGACTCAATCTGTCTCCAAGGTCACTATTAAGATGATCCCTTTGCTTCCAGACAGCCAAGCTGTCTCTAGAAGAATAATGTTTTTTTGGGGGGAAGGAGACAGGAGGCAATTTTTTGGTTGGCACAAAATAAAAACTCCACACAGAATGCATGCAACAGGCACACCTAAGGCTTGACAGATCTGTGGATCTGAATCCACCTGAATGTTCCAAGCAGGGGAAATTTTGTTTTTAAGGAAAACCAGGATGAGAAAGAGGAATAACGA